>CM057814.1:58479229-58899229 GCA_030067965.1 Latrodectus elegans | reverse complement strand
CGAAATGTGACAAGTGTGGCTGCGGAGTTTGGAATCGCTGACAGCATCGTTTAACGAATCTGGAGAGCATTTCAAACTATTGGAACAGCTGTCCGAAGGTTCAGCAGTGAACTTCCACGAAAAATCACAACAGTCAACGATATATGATTTTACAGGCAAGAAGGAACAGGTGGTAGACGAATGGAGAAATCGCGAGACATCTCCAGCTGACGACTGGACGACTGATATCACGTTTTACAGTCGCCAGGAGGTTGCAAAATGGTGGCCTATTCGCACGAAGACCTGTACGTTGTAAACCATTGACATCTGCCCACAGATGAAGGTGCTTTGTGTGGTACCGTGCGGGAACACCAGAACTGGACGGATCAGCAATGGGGTTGGGTGCTCTTTACGGACAAGAGCAGATTTAGTAAGATTACCGATTCTAGACACATACACATCTGGAGAGAGCAGGGACATGCAGTAAACCCTCCAATGTCTTTTAAAAGAACCGGTTTCAAGGTCGTGGTGTTCTCGTTTGGAGAGGCATCATGTATAGTACCTGTATTGATCTTCATGCCGTCCAAGGAGGTTCAGTCATCGATTCATGTTATTGTAATGATATTCTCCTTCCTAATGTGCATCTTTTTAGAGGTGCTGTGGGTTCTCAGATCTTCTCCGTGGTCGACAATGCTCAACCACATCGTACAGAGGCTGTCAAAGAGATAATTGAAAATGAGAATACTAAGCGCATGGATTGGCCGGCAAAGTCCACGTATCTAAATCCAATCGAACACGTGTGGGATTTTCTAGGGAGATGTTTGGCAGCACGTCACCAACCGCCAGTAATGATTCCGGAGCTGCGATTGGCACTACAAAAAGAATGAGCATCAATAACTCAAAAACTTATTCACTATTTAATACTCAGTATGGACAGACGATGTCAATCCTGCACAGCAGTCAGGGGAGATAATATCCCTTACTAAAAGCTGTAGGTGGTTGCTATAGAGATGTGACATGGATGTTTCGGCTGTCTCTGTCATTCTGCTCCATGCTCATTTTTTAATAAAATTTCTTTTTAAGCATTTGGACAGTTTTTTTTTACTTTTTTCATATTCTTACATCTGGAGTATGTTGTGGTACATTTTTTATGCATTTGTTGATTACTAGGTTTTTATTTATTGAATTTTGATACGATGGTATAGATATCATATTACATTGTTTGCTTGTTAAAAAATCCAAAAAAAGAATTTACTTTTCAGTATAAATCCTGAAATATATGAAAAGATCATTAAATATTATAGCATATTAAATGATCCTTTGAATTATTTATCTCATTAAATCGTTACAAAGTAAAGATTTAATGTATAGTATCACTACAGCAAAAGTGTCTGTATATTTTTTCATGTATATTTGTTATATTTGTAAGAAGGGTAAGAGAGAGAGAGAGAGAGAGAGAGATTTTTGGTTTTGAAAAAGGACGCTAAAAGAAATTTTCATTGAAAATATTGGTCTGCTGCTTTGATTATCAATCTAAATTACGTTTTAATATTTCAATATTAATATCATCATTAAAAACTTATTTATCGAAAATCATTTTTTATAGCAAGGTATTTTTCTTTTTAATTAATTGATTAAGTTAAGTAAAAATTGCATAGTTAATTATTAATAGAGTATGTTGCACATTATTCAATGATGTTAAAATAAATTTCCTTCCTCGTAAAACTTTAAGTTGATTTAGTGATAAAAATGTAGTCAAATCCAAAAAAATGAAAAATAAAACAATTGCTTAAAACATTCAAATAACATATTTGAAATTTTCACACTAATTATAAATATATTTTATTAAAATTTATTACTGACCACTTTAAAATAATCAGATACATTTAACTATAATTTTGTTATTAAAAAGTAAATACGAAATTTAATATGATTTATCTTGAAAAATAAAACTTTGCGAGCATTTTTTGAAAACACATTGTATGTACATTTTTGTATTTCACAGGCTGCTGTTTCTAATAAAGCTACAACCCAACAATTGCTAAACATACTTAATTATAAACATACATAGTAAATACATGAATTATACGATACAGATTTTAATATAAAGTTATGTTCATTTTATTGTTATTTTATGGATTTATGAAGAATATTCAAATATCTAAACATTAATGTTTGTTTCAAAATGTGGTGAGAAATTGATCAATTAATAATGTCAAAATAATTTAGTTTCTTGAGTCTAGAAGTTGAAATAATCAATTTAAATTTAGTGATATATAAATTGAGGATTAATCGGGGTTTAAAAAATATGCATCTTACTGCACCGGGAAAAGTTTGATTTTAGAATAGTTAGTATAAAGTGACAAGAAAGGGACAGAGAAAAAGTAAAAAATCGTTAGATGCGTAAATTGCAAAGTAGACTTTCATTTATATCAAATAAATATTATCATTTCAAAATCAAGAAATATCAATTTGTCTTGAATTACAAACAACAAAATATTTGGTTGTTTATCAACCAAGGTCTGGAATCAAATAATAACATTATTGAAGTTATTCTATAAATTAATACATTGTAAGAAAATATATAATCATTAATATTCTGAAGTTATGGTCTTCAAGGATAACGATAATATTAAGTAAATATCAATAATATTATAAGTATAAAATGGGAAATATTAAAGCTGATTCTCATATCATTCGGTTCATTTTTTTCGTGAACTATTCAAGATATTTAAAATAAAATGCATTATGCAAGATGTGAATAGATGCCACTTTCATACTCCAGGGATGGGCAAAACGTTTCTCGTCGCGGGTCAAAAATTGAAAAAAAAAAGATTGGCGGGACACGATATATTTTACTGAAATTTTAAAAACTATATACAAGATTTACAATTTAACTATGTATATAAAATATGTGGATGCGATTTCTCTTGTAAAAGTTCCTTATATTGAGGTGAGATGTACTGATTCTAAGAAACGAAGCTAAATGTTTATCTGATAGTCTACTTCTGAAATGATTCTTGCTAATGTTCAGAGTTGAAAATACTTGTTCACATATATAAGATGAAGCAAACATAGCACTGATTTTCTGGGCTTGAGACAATAAATTTGAGAAACTTACTTTCGATAATGATTTGTAAAATTCTAGCTTTGGTATATTTAGAAATAGTTGCTTAAAATAATTGCTAGATAGAAACTCAATTAATTTTAGCTGCAAATCTGACGTCACTGCTTCACAATTTAAATTGAAAGGCATAGTAAAAATATCCAAATCTGTTTGAATGGCACTGAAATCTGGATATCTGCGTTCAAACTCAATAATTCCTGCTTTTTCAAGCCATCTTTATAATTCTTAAGTTTCTCTTTAGTTACTAAGTTTATTGAATTTAACCTCGGAAAATGAGACAAGTAGTTCTTATCTAGCTGCCCAGTAAACAGATTAAGTTTGAGTTTAAAAAGTTCGAAATGGGTCCATATAGGATCGATAAATTTATTTTTCCCTTGCATCTTGACATTCATAATGTTCATATGATGAAGAAGATCTGTTAAAAATGCTAAGTCCGAAATTCATTCTGCATGTTCTAACACTTTGCATTCCGCAGAACGTTGTTTCTCCTGTAAAAATGGCATAACGTCATCTTTCAGCAGCTAAACTGCCTCAAAATCACATCCTTTCGTGTAACACAGTACATCAGAATATTCAGATTGCACGGATTGAAAAAAAAATCTGGAAATTACCTGTGAGTAAGCCCATGATATCGAATAATAATTAAAGTTTCACGATGGCATCAAGTACATGTTTCATATTCAATGCAGATTTACTTAGATCATCTTGATGAATAACACAATGTAGAAAATCAACATTATATCCATGATAGTTTAAAATAGAGAAAGTAAAAAATATATAAACAAAGTAAAAAAGGAGATGGATATATAATATATAAATCATATTATCCTTTAATTTCCGTCGAAAATACAAATTAAAATTCTTCTCCGCAGGCTGCACAACACTTTCCGGCAGGCTGCAGTTGACCCGCAGTCAAAAGTTTGCCCATCTCTGTCCTATTTATTTGAACATAAAACTTGATACGATATTATTATATCATGTGTCTTGGGAATAATAAACATTTCAAAATGAATAGTCTATGTAATTTTTTGCAAAGAGAATTTCAATTTCACATTACGTTGCTATACAAAATGCATAATTTCATATAATTAACACACACACATTAAAACTCACACTCACGCACACTCACAGTAATAGTATTTACTAATTGAACAAGAAAAAAATTTAATAAGATCTGTTTAGCGTTACTGTTTAAAAATGTACTACATTTATGCACATTATTTTTTAAGTAGATATAATTATTTCTTTTAAATGACGTATTTTTTTTGTTTCATAAATTTTAAACGTCTGTTTTACAGATTCTTCAATAATAGCAGCATATTAATCTCCTAATTTTACATGAAGGTAAAAGGCATAAATATATTATGCATTAATTTAATTTAATTTTATATATCCAGATTCATAAAATTATAAGAAAATGAACGTAGTAAATTTAATTTCAATTCAGTAATAGTGAAACACTATTGGATAATAACTCGGTAGTAATGTTACATGTTAATTTTAAAATGGTAATTCTAAAATCAAATATTATTCTCGGAAAAATCATCTTGCTTTCTTGATTATATACAAGTATCATTTCGGAAAATGTAGAATATATCATTGCAAACAAGATATAAATAATAAAAACAATTACATTTTTTTCTAAATTCTTAATCTAAATTTGCATTGTGTGATAGTTACTTCAACTAAATAATATAATTTGCAAAGTGTTCATGAATAGAAGTGACGATGAAAGGATATTAAGCTTTAGTGAGCCTTAATACAATTCCATCAGTCTAGTCTTGTAAGGCCTCTTCTCAAACATAATCTAGCCAATATTCAGATCAATACTAGGGCTTCGTTAGAATCGAGTATTGCAATAATTTATCACCAGATAATATAATGCCCAGCTAGTCTGTATAATTTTCAGAACTTTATATAATACTACAATAAAGTGCTTATTTTTACACATGTGCGGGAAAAATTTAGAAAAATAGTGTATGTGGCATTTTCGTATTGTAATATCCTCATTTATAAAATTGCATTTAACAATATTTTAAATTTAAGTAAATTTCCTATTTGCAATCCGTGTCCAAAATATGAAACTTAACAAATGTTATAAAATAAAGCTATTTTTACTATAATTTATCATTCATAAAATTTCAAAATTAAAGTTAAAAATGTATATGAAGTGTCTTAAAAAAGGGAACACAAGATTTAATTTAGATTATTGCATAAACGTTTATTTTATTTATTTATTTTTGTTTTTCGTAAAATAATTTAGTCCAATTATAACAATTTCAGAAATTTAGGAAAAAATTAAGAGTATTTATATTTCTTTGAAATATTAGTTTTCATTCACGATATTACAAAAAGAATACATTAAATATATTTTAAAATTGTTGAAAAAAATAAAATGATTTTCATGTTTTAAGAATTAATTAATATTCTTTTTGTTAAAAATTAAGGATATTTCCACAAAAGAAGCGTTTTTATCGAGGTTTCTTTACGTATCAGGATTTTTTTATCAAGATTTTTATATATATGTGTAATCTTTCACGCAACTTTTACTATAATCATCACTATAATTCCTATAGCTCTTCAAATAAGAATAGCTAAATGAAATATTTACGTGAAAAAATCTCAGATGATTTTTTAAAAATGAATAAAATATTAAAAAAGGAACATATTTACCGAAAATAGAATTGATAAATTTAGCTTACAATGTTAATTCTCTGCAGTTCATAATGCAAGTTAACATTATAATGTATTTTTGTATATAAAAAATTATGATTTGTTTTATTGAAAACAAATATCTGCAGAAATAATAAAATTCCTATGCTGCTTATACTTGTAAGTAAAATTATAGAGTAATTTTTTTCATGAAAGATATTCTCATGCGAATAACCAAGACGAAAGTAAAAAAAAGTGTTAAAAATCAATTCTTTTACCTTTACGATTCCGTAAAACAATCCTTTGCATTTTCTACTTTTTACAGCAATCTTTATTCTGAGGTTTCTTACATTTATTAAACTTTGAAGACTGAGACAATTTCAAAAGTTTTAAATTTACAGATGTCGAAATAACTTTTTTGAAAGTAAAGTTTTTGAGTAGTGTAATTTCAACAAAAATACATATACGTGCTTTGTAGTTAAGAAAATATAAACTCAAATTTGACAGAGATAGGAAATATTTTAGGAGCGCAGTTTATAAATATTTTATAATATTAAACGGCAAATGCTTATATATATATATATAAATGCACAAATCATGTGGGCGCAGTTTCATATAAATTATAAATATCTCAATATCGCTATTATTGGTCGCTCAAAATATTCTCTTTTTGAAGCAATAAATATTTTTGTGACTCATATTTTTTTACATTTAGTGTATTTAAAATACTCCTAAAACTAATAAATAGCCCAAATAAATATTGATTGCGCGAATAACACAAACAAAATAAAAATTATTAAGTACTGATACTCTTGTAATATTGACAATGTTGTCCCTTATCTGCGATTAAATAAAAGAATCACAACTTCATATTTATGATCATCAATTATCGCATTACAGTATCAAAAAATATCAGAAAATGATCAAAAGCCAGTAAATTATTTCTTTTGTTTATCACTTATGGTTTGAAAATGCAACTTCCGTTTTCGTTTTCTGCAAATGATGCATTTCAAATTTCTTGTAATTTAAGATTTACTTAAATGTTGTTTTATGAAATTAAAATATATATATATATATATATATATATATATATATATATATATATATATATATATATATATATATAATATATATATATATATAGACATGTAGCTTATAAAATCAACTTTTCAACTTATCCGTTAACTTAAATTACAGCTAAAGTAATATTTTATTTATGTCGGTTGTAAAATTTTTGAAGTCATTGTAATAAGAAATTTAGAGAATTAAAAATGTTAATATGTTCTAAAATACAAATCATATTTAACCAAGTTTTCCAACTTCACACGAGTTCAAGGTTTTTAATGTTTAATCTCTTGTAGAATTAGCACCTCAAGGTATAACATATAGAATTTTCTAATATCAGGTAACCAGAAACATTTGGGGCTTTGTAGCATAAAAAATTCAGAAGCAAAATTGGCAGCACAGAAAACAGACAATATTCATTGAAGTAAGCACCAATACTGAAGACAAACATCAATACATGCCAGCGTAATGGAAACTCGTGTATACCATTGTGGTAAAATGCTCTGTTCTTAGAACCAAAAATGGGCCACTTCAGTTTTGATCTGTTTAGCATCACTGAACTGTCTCCTTTGCATGTCATTGTGCAGCAAAGGGAAGAAGTGATAATTACTTTGGAAATATTTAGGCATAGGAGAGGATGATAAATTACCATTCTAAAATGCATAAGTGTTTTATATTCAGAGTCATATTTGCTGAGTGCATTTTTGTGTTATCCTGCAAAAACGGGTTTTAGTGGCTTCATGACAGATCACGTTATGAACAGAAAATCGATTTTTTACAAGAAGTGCTTAGTGATGGATATTTGGGAATTAAAATTTCTTTTTCGAATTCCATGAGGGCATCATGTGCATAGTCAATATACACAATTTTTTCATTCCGTTCACCTGTTTGCGCTGTCAGATGCCATTTATATGGTTAGTTTAATTGTAAACAACAGGTTGAGGCTCAGTAGCTTCATGCCGGTTTTTGTTAGGAATAGCAAAGGGAAGCATCATGGATGTAAGGAATCTTTAGATAATAACACTCTTTAGCTCCACAAAAGAATATGTCTTGCCACAGTGGACTTGTAATTTTATGTATCCCCAGAGCAAAGGCCATCTTGTATCAGGTCCCTGGTAAACTTTGGGAAAAAATCATTTAATGACATATTAGTTGTTCCTCTCGAAATATGCTTATCAAAAATTACTTCATAGGGTATGAATAATAAAGAGGTGATCCGTCTTAATTATTGATACTGAGTAAAGGTGATTAAATTAAAATAATTATAGTGCCACTTTCATCTATATCATTTTCAAACAGAGCACTATGCTAGCTGAGCACATCTTCTAACCAGTTCAAAGAAATATATGGCCCACAATAATGCTCGCAATGAAGTAGCACTAAATTGTCTCATGCGAGCAATATAGCAACACTTCAGTATATACGCTGGGTTTCTGTTTGCTCATGCGCAAAAGTTGTGAACATTGACTAACCCATGTAATGAAAAATGAATCTCATCTGTCCAAATTATGTTGAGCAGCTATTTAGTATATGAAGAGATTTGTTGAAAACTAACCTTGTGAATTTCTCTTGCTTTGTTATCATACTTAGTAATTGTTGGGTTGTTGGAGGAGTGAGTAGAGGTACAGGTGTAACACATCATGAAGAATACGAAATGGCAATGTCTAAGTATACCAATTACTTGTCTCATTTCTGGTGTTATATGTACCATTGTTCTTTTACATTATCTATGAGGCATGGGTCTCTTATAAACACCGTATCTTGTCTCTTATCTTCAGTTTTCAAAATTAAGTTTTCTTATTAAAATTATAGAATCAATAATTGTCATTTATGATATTACTACAAGTATCATTACAGACAAAAAAATGTTCATTAAAAAATAAATTTGCTTCTTATTCTTTCTGAAATTGGTAAAATGTTACAAAAGTCTGTTGTTATATGATTTTTATTTAAAACCGCTTATGCGCTTTATTTTATTCCCAATAATTATGAAAATTGCTTAGTAGAGCAACTTTTATAATCAATGAGAACATAAAATAATATCATCGATTAACTACTTTAAAGTCTCAAAAACGAATAATTTTTGTATTTCATTCAAAAAAAAATGTTAATATTCTGAGTGCTTAGAAAATTTTTACTGTTATAATTATTTGCCAAATATGATATTGAAATTTTTAAAGGTTTTTTAACCTCTTCATATTTGCTTATATAAGAAGCAAAGTTTTTTATAAAATTTAAAATAATGTTTAATAGAAATAAGCCATGCATTACGTATTTTATATATACACACACACATATATATATGTGTGTGTGCGTGTGTATTTATATATATGTATTTTGATATCACCACAGTTAATCTCATCCAACTAAGATTCGACATGTTAAGTCTTATATTAATCTATAAGCATTTATAGCTATTAATATTTATGAAATCTTTATTAATGTTTAAATTTAGCTTAGTCAATCCAGTAATTTCTATATTTAATGAAATTTAATATTACCGAAAGTATTTATGACTAGAGAAAAATAAAAATATAACAAAAATAGTTCTCAAATACTAAAGACTTTGTTCGATGTTTAAAATTCTACACTCTTTACGTTTTTATTATTTATGTACAATATAATGTGATAGTAGGTTTTTAAAGCAACACTTTTTTATTTTCTCAAAAAGGCCTTTTTATACGTTAATCATGTACATTAAAAATAAAATAATGGTTTTATAATGCGTAATTTATTTAGTTTTTTATTTTCTATATTTTATTTTTCCATATTAATTCATATCGAATATCGCATTTGTGTGCATGTTTGTGTGTAAGCATTATATATAATAATATTTTTAGTTATCTATCTCAAGCAAATTTATTTAAATTATTTTTACCATACGCTGCCTTTTAATAAGTATTAATTTTATGATTTAAATTCTATAAAATTAGGTTCATAAGTATTAATTGTAAGCCTCAGAAAATTGATCGTTCCACTATTCTTTTGTACACCTAATTCCTAATGAAACATTCTAAACTGTTAAAACTTATTTAGACATGGTTGTTAAATTTAGAGCACTTGCTAATACATGAAAGTTCTTTGCGGGTGATTCCAAATCATGACAACCCTTCGTGAATTGCATAGTTTGCATTTACTGCTATTAAGGAGAATTCAACCGCAGTTGACATTCATAGGCAATAAATCAACAGTGGAGTATGGAATTATTTGTATAGGCCGTTAATTGTGGAAATGCAATTGTGGTTTCTCAATAACATGTGTAATAACAATGGGACTGAAACAAAGTTTTAATCATTAGAATTTCTTAGTCGTTTGATGATATCTACATGAGTTTATGAAATATGAGGGAAAATACATACATTTATTAATAAAAAAGAATTTTGGTTCATTAAAAATAAAATGAAACATGTATACTTAGATGTTAGTTGCTTGTTATTTAAGATTGATAAAGTTATTTAATATTGTTATTTAAGATTGATATTGATAAAGAGCATATTTTTTCATGCTGTTAAATGAAAAATATTTTTTCTCTTTTTGTAGTTTAAAAGAAACGTTTCTTAAAAGTATTTTTACTTTTTAAAAAAATAATTTAGGCAAAATTAAAAACAAATTCTAATTTTGCTTAGATATTTAATATACTTGGTACTTAATTGCTTATGATATATTGAAATAATTATGCTTAGAAAAAAAATATAGAAATAAAACTAAAAACACACTTTGAAAACTAGTAACATATAGAAATAGTTTTCATTGAATATTTCAAGAGCTGCATTAAAATAAATTTCTTGGAGAGTCTTTAAAAATTGCATTTAACAATTGAAAATGAATGTAATGCTGCCATTATCCATTAAGATTTCAGAAAACTTTAAGCTTTTTGAAGGCTTTCTAAAAATTTTTTATGAGAATTAATGAAATATAGGAGACTAAAATACAAAAATTACTATTTGAGATCATAATTTGTTTTTTTATGACAAATTGAATGATAATTATAACAACAATCTTTGTGCTCATATTACCGGTAAAAAGTTTTATAAAAAAATTATACAAATTTTTTATAAATGTTGGGATAGTTTTTGAGAATTTCTGTTGTTAGGAAATAAGTGAACAATTTTGAAATAACTGCAAATTTATAGATTCAAATAAATTTGAATATTTGATGAGAATGTTTTAAAATTTGAAGAAATCTAGATTTACACTTTTGAGCAAGACATAAATATTTAATTTTTTTTCGAATATAATTATGGCTTTACTGTTTGATTAAAAAAAACAAAACTAAAGTAGAAAAACAGTCTTATCAAATAGAGGATATTGGATAGAAGATTTTCATAATATGAAATAAAAAGTTTTAAATAGCATTGTTATCTGATTTACCAAATAATTTGGACATTAAATCAATTAATTAAAATAAAAATTTAGGAACAAATGCAGCTGTATCGAGATTTTCAATAATTTAAAAGGTGTGGATATCAATGATTTTCTATTTAAACAATTTTAAAAATGTAATTATGATTTCATTTTCATGAATTAATACTTCTTTTAATGTAGCAAACATCAAAAATTTATATCATTTTTATTTCGTCAATTAAGCATTCGGGCTAAACTGTAAATTTTCAACACATAGAATAATAATTTTAATCCTGAACGTGTTTTGGTGAAGATTATAATAATTAAAAATGATAGTTTATAAATTAATTTTCATAAATAAAATCATTAAAATATTTGTCGCTGTGTTATGATGAGAAATTAGTTCATACTTCAGAAAAATATAACGATTTATTAAACAGTTCTATTAAATCTATTATATTTAAAAATTTATTACGGTAAAAGGAAAGATAAGATATTTTCTATTATCAACAAATTTCTAAGTAATAAAGTTTAAAATTTATGTTAATAATTATTTTAAGTTTGAAATGCTTCATAACTTATGTATATATATATATATATATATATATATATATATATATATACATATATATATATATATATATATATATATATATATATATATAAAAATATATATAAATATATATGTATGTATATATACATACATATATGTATATATATGTGTCTAATATAATTTAATTACATACATACATAACAAATTTTAGACAATAAAGTTTCTGTATTTCAAATTTATGTAGATGTTAAGAGAAATTGTGTAAACTTATATTAGCATAACTATTTTCAACATAGCTTGATAAATTATCGAAACAATTAAATTATAAAAATGAAATAACCTGCCATGAAATAAAATTTTAAAAAAAAAATCTGCAGATTTTCTTATTTATAGTATTAGGTATCTGTTAATTCTTATTATTTAACCACTTATAAATAAACACATGCATGAAATGTGATTTTATTTCCTTATTATTGCTGGAATTGCTTATTATTGAGTATTATTTTCATATCTTGTAATTATATCTGTGGTATATCAACCACAGTTGTGAATAAAGTAATCCTATTTTGGTATTAATAATTTAAAAATATTTCGATAAATGCTTATAACTCACACATCTTTTATGTTTTTATTTTTATTTTAATACATCTATAAGTTAAGCAAATACCAGAAAGTTAAGTTTATCTCTTTGCTTTCTAACATTTCAAATTTACAATAGATAAGGAAACACAATAGATAAGGATTTACAAGGAAACAAATTATTCTTGCAAACAAATGTTGAAATGAAAAGCATAAATTACAGGGAAATCTAATTATAGACATTAGGTTGTCCACTACTTCGTGTCGAAATATTAATGAGTATTGCTACCCAAGGCATCATAAGTTCACAGTATTCTTCCAGTAGCGTACTCTGATCCTATGAAGAAAATATATTCTTAAAATGGGACAGTTTGTCTTAGCCACAGTAATGGACAGCCTAAAATGGGACAGTTGCACTTCTGACAACGACATGAACTTTCGTCGAGGTGTTTGAGGTGTGCCTTAAAGATTGCTTCCATTTTGACATATGAGAAAGACTTTTGTTAAAAAATCCTCATCGAAGACTATATATTCTATTCATATATTTTTCAAATTCATATATTTGCAAGTTACTTAGTAAGAGAATAATCAGGAGAGATTTGATCAGTTAATATGGACATAAAATTCTTTGAATTCATTTATATTTGGATTCGTTCCATAAATACGAATATAATCTTACATTAACAATATTGCTATACACTTAATATCAAGGAACAATATTTTTACCCAATTTAAAAAAAAAAAAATATTACAATTTATTTAGTAGAAAAAATGGCAACGAAATGTGGACAGAAAAATTAATAATCTTACATAGAAACAATTCCCAAGAAATGTGAATCAGTTTCCGTAATATATAATGTCTCATCTGACAAGAACAACATACTCAAATTTTGAATATATCTTTAATTTTATATATTAATGATACATAATTAGTTAGGTAATCTGTCCGAATATTCATTATTACATCTACAAATGTTACACAAATTAAGTGATTGAAACATAATATTTAATGCCTCTTTCTCAAAACCCCAAATAATACAATTATTTTAATTATTTTTAATGTGTTTTTCAAAATAGTTGGAATTAATAATTAAGTAATTCTCAAATAGATACAGACAACCGAGAAAACACTATAAAATTTTTCTTTTTTTTGACATTAATATATGCTAACTGCTTTAATGTATTTACCAAACTTTAAATTACTTATAACCTTCATTGAAACAATTTTAATTTTTCATAATTTTATCTATAAAAGAATGAATGCCATGAATAAAGAGAAGAATAAAAGTAATCAAAGATTTTTGTTATATATGTGTATTAATTCCAGATGTAATAAATTTTACTATTTCAATAATCTTTATACATATTTCATATTTTTATTAATTATAACTATTTAATTTTAGTTTCGAAAGGTATTCATATTTCTCTTGCAAATCCATATCATAATTTAAAATATTCGTATTATGGGAGTACAACACTAATAAACTAAGTTCAAAAGATAAAACTGTGAATAATCTCCCAATTAGGGAAAAAGGAATAGTTTTTTAGAATTACGAAAATATCTGTGTGATTTATAATGCAGTTTATTAAGTTGGCATATCTGGTGCTATTAAGAAGGAAAAGTGAAAATAATAAATTCAAGCCATTAAAACTGTTGCTTTCTGCTGATAAATTTGGCACAAAAATTTATGATTTTGTAAAATAAGAGACTCTAAAAGTAACCAAAATGAAAACTACATTATTAATATTATTTGACTTGCATTTTTAGAATATATACTTTCCAATATTACTATGGGGAAATAAACCTTATTTTCAAATATAATTTTAATATAACAAAAATGTATCTTAGTTCTCTTTTACTAATGATTTATTACTCTCTTTAAAGTATTTAAAGACAAATTTAAACATACAGTTAAGAATATGCATTTTGAATGTTATTCAAAATTATTGTGATCATTCCTTGAATCATATTCTGATAATTTCTAAAAAAAATGCACAAGACAAAAGTACATTTTAAACAAACATTTTATACAAAGTATAAAATGAAATAATTAAAATGTTGTTTCATACGTTAAGACCAACTATCTATATTGTAATCAATGACTAAAATAAAAAGTAATTTTAGCTATTGACTTTAACTTACCTTTTAAAATGTGAATAGTTAATAGGTATATTTTAAATACGTATATTAAATAGTTAAATTGTCTACCATTCACTGTTCATTATTATCAAAGAAACAAATCTTGTAAATAAAAAATAGGTAATAACAGTAATGCAACATTTTATATCAATTCATATAAAATAAAAGAACCTTTCATATAGTATTATGCATTAATATTTTGAATACACCAAAAAATCTCAAAAATATTATTAAAGTTTTAATACATTCGCTGGATCCAAAATTTATATACCTATCCTGAGAAGATGAAATTAAAAAAAAAAGTGTTTTAATGATTAAAATGTTCCTTATATTTTAATTGTGTAAAACCAGGAAAAAAAGAAATACCTTTTATTTTCGTGTTTAGTGTAAAAAATTTTGGACGCTCTAGAGCATCATTGGCAGTTTTTTTTATTTACTTTCCTTTTCTTTGGCTGTGAAGGTTCTGCAATATTTGTACTATAGGCCATTTTTAAAAATGCACATAAAATAATTTAAACACAAAATTTAAAAACCAAGCTCTGAAAATATAAAAATTGTGCTTCACTAACGTGCCTCAAAAATTTCATCGTTCAACCTCAAAATCCGAACTAAAATTATATAAAGCTGTTTACTTATCATACTCAATCGTCTTCCCAGAGTGTTGCCGAAATGAGAAATAGCACCATGCTAGCGCGTCAATGGCAGCGAATGTGTTAAATGCAACGTTGTGAAAATTATTACAAATTTGGAGTATTTAAAATGGATTTTTGTTCAAAATGACTCTGATTACGTAATATAATATAATATAATTTACTTATTGTGCTTTCTTTCCAATAAAGTGCCAGTAATTCAGTATTTCTCTAAATTCAAACAAAAGTTTTGTTATTAAAAATGTCTTTTGTTATTGAAGTGTATGATTTTAAAATTAAAATAAATATCTTACTCAAATTATATTTATATACGTGAGAAATGATGGATGGAGATAAAATATTCTTATGAGAACAGTAATTTGTGCAGTAGTTAAGTATTATTGTTTAAAATGTAAATTAAAAATAAATGCTATTTTTGTCAGAATATGCAGTCTTGCAATTGAAACTTTTTAACTACTTGCACTGGAAATAATTATTGGTTCATGAGAAGAAATAAAACATGCTAAAAATAATTTCATAAAGAGACAAGTTATATATTTATACTTTCATTAATGTAGAAGGATGATTGTTACCTAAAATTTTAATTGTTCAGTTAGAAATGCTTCCCTCTTTACGTTTGACTATATTTATCAAACATAAATAAAAATTATGGAAGTGCTTTACGAAGTGAAAAGAAATTATATCTTATTTAAGATTAAAAAAGAAGAGAAACTGAATGATTCACAAAACGTTTTTAACAAAAATCCAGCTAAAAATAATCAACACTTCATACCAAAAAGGGATACTAGGGAAAATATAAATTTATAATAATAGAAATAACTACACACATTTAGCATTTAATACCCATAAAAAAGATATTGCGTGTTGGGAATGAAAAAATACATAATAATAAAATCCCTTTCAAATCTAAAACAAAATTAATCAAAAATGAAAGCTGTAGTTCATATGAAAAAGGTTGTGAATCAAAAATTAAAGTAAAATCAAACCACTAAAAAGTTAAAGTCAATTAATAAAATTTTTTTTTCCTCTTAGAATGTTTATTTGATTTTTAGTACAAATTATGTACCGAGGTATCTAATTCAGTTGGCTTGATTTCTTTATCTGCAAATGATAATTACATCTTAATTTTTTTAAACGAAGTATCTTACTTTTAATCAAAGTTTAAATCATAATTATTATTTTTTTACAAAATGTTTTAATTTTAATTAAATATTATGAATATTTTATAGAAATCACTACTTACAATGTACAATGAATTAGTATTGTTACATAAGACGTTATTTTTCTACATATATTTATGCTGAGAAACCAAAAATCCAAATTAATAAAACCGTATCAACCATTCTAAATTCTTATTTCTTACTGCGAAATTTATCAGTCATTAAGATTACAACAAGTACATCCTTTTTGTATTATTTGAAATTTATATCAACATTTAAAACGAAATTTATATCAACATGTACACGCATTTGGTTTCGTTAATATATTCAAAATAATAAGAATTTAATTTAGAAGATACGAAATTTTATATATTTTTAATAACTTCATGGATTTTCAAAAACAAAAGTTTTTATTTTAAATTTGATAATTTAGTTATTAAGTATTGCTATTATTATTGTAAAGTTTTATCGATATTTCCAAAGATGATTAAAATATGAAACATAAGGTATGAAAAATTAATCTTCAATTATAATGACAATTTCTTTAAATCTGGGAATGAGAATTAAGAACTATAGATAATTAGAATATCATTAATGTCATAATTATGTCATTAAGGACTTTATTGAAGTAATTAATATTTTGCTGAAAATAATCTATGCAACAATAGTATTTTATGGGTTTTGGGTTATTATTGGGGCAAAATATAATAATAAGATTTTTTCATAAAAAATATGACAAGTCATTTGTTAACTTAAAGTGTTCCATAAAGAAAAAATAAAAGTTTCATAAACAAAAATATTATTTTTAGTTGCCAACTGAAATATAAACATTTAATTAAAATGCATTATGCGTTTTTTTATTCATGCAACAAACATTTAAAAAAATACTTGATTAAAAGGAAATTTAATTCATGATATTTTTGGATTAAGTCTAACATTATGCGCTGAAAGGAAAACCATTTATTGAATTGATAAATGTATGTTTCATTTTCAAATATTTGTTTTGACTTTGTTTTAAAGTTGATAATATTAAACTCTGGATATTATGATGAATTTTTTCCATGGAAACATTATTGAAATATATTGAATATTTTTATTAAATGAAAAAGATTAAATTTTGAATTTTGGCATAGAGCGCGTGTGATATATATATATATATATATATATATATATATATATTAATTTGAAAAATGTATTGATTAACAGCATTGTTAGAAAATATCGCTATACAAATGGCTAAAATACCCTTTTATTACACTTTTTGAGTTTCAAATTATGATTATTATATAAATGTTTTTCGGCATATTTCAAACTGGATTTAGAAATTTAAAAGGAAGCTATATTGTTGTCCGTTATATTTAAATATTTCACAAATTTAGAAAACATTATAATATATTTTGAATAAATTATTATAAACACGGTAACAAAACATATATTTTTTGTAAAATCCTAAGGGCCAGCAAAAAATTACCCCAAATATCATGTCTTTTTGCCAAAAATAGAAAATTGAATACTAACTGTATGGTGGTTTCTTAGATAAAACATTTTTTTCTTTACAATTCATTTCTAATAAATACTTTTCGGATTTTTGACCTTAATATAATAGGCATTTAAAATGTCTGATTACAAGCTGAATGCAATTGTTTTAGTTGCTAACTGAAATATAAATAGTATAATGTTATTGTATTTATGTGTCTTATTTAAATAGATTTTTTCGTTGTTGTTAAATTAATGAATTTTACATCCTTATTTTATTCCAGATATAAAAAAAGAGCAATACAAGTTTCAAGCAAAATTCTAAAACACTTATTTAAAATTAATTTATTTTAATTTTTATCAAAGATATATCAATGAAAAAATGAAATGAAAAGGTGTCAAATTGGTGGAATTTGCTCCAAGTTCCAGCTTGACATTATTTTACACACGTTCTTAAAACATGAATAAAATGGATTTATTAATAAGCATAGGGTTAATATTATGAAAACTGTGATAAGGAATCTTAATTTAAAAAAATTTAGTTCTAAAATTTTGATAACGACTCCTTAAAATATTTTTTTAACATTTTATATCTATAATTAATTACATTTTAGGATGCATTGGAAGATCGGTTTTAAAAATAGATAAGTATAATTTTCATCTCTGAAAATGATTAACTTGGTTTGAAAAAGAAAATATTGTAATAGATTTTTTGTAAATTTACACATTAATTTATTAAGAAATTAATATGCTCACACATGTTTAGGAATGATTTCCCAAAACTATTATATAGAATTTATACTTTAAAACAATTACATTTATATAAGTTCCTTGAATTTTTTTCGAAAACGTTTGTTTAAAGACGTCAAATAAACAAATAAAATGACCAAACATAAACAAAATTGAAAAAACAATTCTTTGCAATAGTACATGGTTTTCAATACAGATTATAACATTAACATTTCCTACATTTCTATGCAAGAAACTTCTTTCTAATTAAAAAGTAAATTTAACATTTATATAATAAATAATTTAGCTTTAACAATAAGGTAATTTTTTTAAGCAAAAGTACTTATCTCAGAACTTACATTTTAAGATATTTTTCAATTATTATATTTTACTAAGAAATCATATTGAAGTAAAAGAAAAATGTAGGTTTAATTAGTTATCATAACGTTCAATACAGAATAAAAAAAAGTGTTTAAATACTAGATAATTCAGAAACTTTCTAAAAAATATTTGTAAATCCTCTCATCTGTTTAGTATGATAATAATTATCATCCAAATCGAGCTGATTATTTTCACTTTATTTTAATTTAAATAATTCAAGTTGCTATAATATTTTTTAAGAATTCATTCATTTTGTTTATGAATGTATAGCTTTATGTGAATGTACAGTTGGACATTCAGGGCTTGATGATACACAAATATCCAAATTGTAGAATTCTAATAAATTCTAAATTTCTCATGTCATCAGATATCTAGCATATACAAATTATGGATGCAAAATTTAGAAGATTTTTAGATATAAATGAGAGGCATCTCTGCAAAATCTAAATGTTATGGTCTATAGGATACTATTTTTTGAGATCCTGAGGATATCGAAGTATTAAAAATCCATGGGCATTTGAATTTTGGATATCCCTTTGATGTCTAGATCTAATAGATATTTAGATATCAATAGGACTTGGTATATCTTATAGATATTTGTGACTCTATGCGATACATTAATTAAATTGATAAAATAACTTAAATTTTAAATGATGTCACAAATTAAAATTTTCATATACATTTTTCGTTTTGGATAAACTGTGAAATATATTGATAAAATAAAGTCTCTCAATACGTACGCAAAATAGAAATATTTAAAAAAAATATGATGTTTAATAAAATTTTGTTTTTTAAATTTCATAAATTTCATCATCAATACTTACTTTAGTCACTTTAATCTACATAAACTACTAAGAAAATGCACTTAATAATTATTTTTTCGCTAAGACATAAAATATTTTCCAAAGTATAAAATGTATATTGAAAATTTAAAATTTCTTTCTTTTTCATGTAATTTCTTCTTTTTACCATACATATATTAGAAAATAAATGCGTAATACATGTAGCTTCGTTTGTTTGTTTAAATATTCTATATAACTCCATGAATGGATAAAACAAAAAAACTATACTAAATACAGCTAAAGCAAAATGGTATGCAATTATCAAATTGGATATAACGATAGATCAGGAAATCTTTAGGAGAAATGTGTTGGATATTCTGCATTGAGCAAGAATTCAATAAGTCGAGTAAATTGCTGTCAATGGATTTGAGAAGTTAATAGAACAATTTAGTATTCAATTTACTAATGTGAGATATATTGAAATTAATTATTATGATTTAGTATATATGATTTAAAATAAAGTTATACTAATACAAAAATATATAATATGAAAAATCTTATTTATAAAAAACTTACATTTTTTAAAATTTCAAAATAAATTGTAAATTATTTATACACCATTTAATTTAAAATTTGTGACTATATTAATGAAGAAGATTTATCTTGAATTGAAACGCATTATTTAAAATGATAAATGTTACTATATTCATTTTTTTATTTCTATTAATTTTTAATACTATTACTCTTTCTAAATTTGTTTTTAAGACAAAAATGTTTCATGAACTTTCAATTGATATTAAGAAGACACCTAAAGTAAATAACAGTTCGTATAAAATAACAAGGGATAGAGTTAAATATTATGCACCATATTTTCAAATGATGTACTACATATTTCTCAGATAATTAAATATGACAATAAAAAGGCATATAAAGTATGCAAGATAAATTTTAAATCTCTTTTCTATAAAAAAAATCACTGAAATTGTAAATTTTATATGTTGCAGAAATCATGTTGATGATTGTAGGCAAAACTAAATTTTTGCTTACTATAATATTGAAAAAAATAATTTATTCGTGTATTAATATAATCAATTTTGCAAACACAATCAATTATTGCTAATTAATCGTATTGTATCTTATTTTTAAACATTTTATACTTCAATTATCTGAAATTTAATATTAGACTTCTCATTTGATTTAATAAAGGCAACAAAAATAGGGTTTATAATTAATAAAGAAACGCTTGAAAGAAACAATCTTTATTCAATTAAAAAAGCAGCATGATTTCAAGATTTCTTTCGCAGTAGTCTTGCATATTTTACAATTTTACTTTAATCTAAATTATTTTTCTGTTGATGTTATTTAGATGGTTTTATTTTGTTTCTCTCCTCAGGATTTTTTTTTTACAAAAAGTAGATAATTTTACAATAATATGTAGTTTAAAGTGTAAGTCATGCTAAAATTTCAAATTATTGAGCAGCGTAAATTCCAAACTATGACAAATTATTACATAGATTTGAATTCAAGATTGAGCCGAAACCAAAATTGTTGAACTGAAGATCGGATATAAGTTGCTCAGCTATTAATAAACTAAATACTAACCAAAATATTCAACTGAATTTCTTACAGATACATTATTTTAACGTATTTGAAATTTGACAGAAATTTTTTTCAAATGTATTATTACAAAAAAAGTGTGTTTTATATAACTAAGTCGAATATCCTTAATCATTGATTTAAAAAAAAATCTTAGATAAACAATAGTAAACATTAACTAAACTGCACAATTTCATCATTTTCTTTAGAATTTTTTTGCGTCTTGTATAAATGCATAAAATTTTAAAAATAAAATGTATCTAATAGACAAAATGGATGTGGAATGTTGACTCAATTTATAATAACACCGTAACATGTGCAAGCTACAAATTCAGCTGCTATATTTTCATCTTTTGTTTCCAGATTAACCGTTAAGAAAATAATATGATATTCTCCTTATGTAATTAATTACCAGTAGTTATTATATTCACTGCGACTGTTATTATGACACCCCTTCATGACGTGGTGAATAATTACGTGATTATTCATCAACCGTTGATGAACATTAATAGATTTTAAGAAGATTGCATTTCTTCGTTTATTCACTAACTCATTGTTATATTCACTAGTCTTATTTGCTATTATTTATTGAGTTGTGTAATATATAATAGAAAAATTTTACATTTTTTAAAATATTTCTTAAAAAATATACATATTTATGGTAATCAAATAAAAAAATGAAATATTCCAATTATTTTAATTTCGTATGTAATCTTTTCTTTATATAATTAATTGTCAAATTAATATAAAATCACCAATTTATTTATAATGTTTTTGTGCAACCAGACTTTCTATCGGAATTTTTGATAGCATTCTGTAAACCGAAGGTATTAATGTAAATCAAAGTCTAATTCTTTTTTAATAAATCTATATGTTTTTGAAATAAAACTATCATGCTTCTATTTCTAAATTATTTACAGAGTTTCAAAGAATTGTAGTTATATTTTATATTTAATAATTTTTATTATTTATATATATTATATTAATATAGTAAATAGAAATTATAAAATTATTAGGTATTAAATATATTTTTCAATTAATAAATTATTACATATCAAATATTATTATGTTCATGTAAAACATATTAATAATTTTGGCTATAACTTTAATAAATGTACACTTATTTGAAGAAAATTGAAGTTCATAAGAAACTTTTAAAATTATTCATTTAAAATAATTTTATTACATATTGGTCATATTAATATGTAACTAGTGGAATCAAAATTATTTTTAAAATTAAGCTATGTGTCACATTTAAGGTAGATATTATGCAACTCTTAATTTATTGTTGTGTGCAATTATGAACATTTACGATTATTTAATTTTCATTCGTTTTATTTTTATTTTTATTAAAATATAGATATATGAATTAATCATTATTACAGAAAGAGAAAGGCCTTATCATTCTCTCATAAGGAATTTCAACAATGATTATGTTTATATATTACTATTTATCTAAAAATTTATGAAGATTTATCCACATCTATTGTGATTAATATTGTACTTTTTGCTTTTAAAAATAAAACTAAAGTTTTTGACTACGGCATAAAGTTTAATAGTCATTGTTTATTACTCTTTTAATAAAAAGAAATTAGGAAAATTTATGATAATTTAACTTTCATTTGAAGGTATAATATTGATAGATGAATGAATTAATCCAAAATATATAGAGAGAAAGAGAGAAAGATTTATCAATTTCATATAATAAATTGTAACAATGCTTAAGCTAATATATTATTATTTTTCGAAACAGTAATTTAAAACAGTAATAAAGATTTACTGAGTTTCATTGAATAACCTTGTATTATTTGCTTATAAAAATGTGATTACAGCTTTTAACTATGTCATAAAAATTAATAGCCATTGTTTTATAGTTGCTTAAAGAAAAGTAGTTTTCCGTCGGTATTTCATATGAAAAATATCTCAAATTTTTATTCTTAATAGACTATAAGTCAGAAGTGTTTCTTACCTATAGTCTTTGATACTTAAGATATATTTTACTAAAGTTTTGCTTTAAAAATTTAATGTTGCTCGTACATGGAGTAATTATAAAAGTTCATTGTAGGAACACTTCAATGTTTTCAATTCTTAAAAGTAATCGTTTTACTTTTAAGATTATATTTGAGAATGTTTTAATCTATCCATCTACACTGTAAATAAACAAATATATATATATATATATATATATATATATATATATATATATATATATATATACACACACATATATATGGATTGATATTGTCTCTGTAAATTTAAAAATATGCTAAAATTCTGAAGTAAAAGTTTTGTTTTGAAGTAAAATTCTAGTTTTGTATTTAAATTAACACTTTTATTTATGCATTTTACAGTTAAGGTAAAATTAAATTGGACTTATGTATAATTATTGTATTATAATTAACTTAATTAAAAATTTTTTAATGTAATTTAAAGCATACTTGCATGAAATAAGGTTTTCAAATGCATATTTACTAAGAAGTATCTGTGTTATGCAAATTAAGTTGCTGAAATGGAAATTTATTTGATTAATTTATTTTTTATTCTAAATATTTGAAACGTCATTCATTAATTAAAAGTAATATTGTTACTATTTTTTTTTTGAATTAACCTAGTTCTTTGTCCATTATTATGTAAAATACCATGCTTTATATTTCAAAATCATTATTAAATTATGGAAGTCAGTTTCAATTCTTATGATTCTTATGGTCGATTAAGTCGCTATGAAAAATATCTAAAGAAATGACTGCTCAAAAGAATATTTAAAACAATTTATAGCTGTTTCAATTAAGTAATACATAAAGACTGTTATAGCTTGGTAGATTTTAGATTCTCATTTGTAACGATAAATTGTATTTAATGGTATCCTCATTTGAGGAAGTTGGTGGTTCAGATAATTTATGGCACGTTAACTATTTGCAGAATAATGTTAAATGGTTAGGATTGTTTGGAAAATGTAACAAGAACAGCAGATGCTAGAGTAGGTTTCGGATTTTGAACACAGCCGTAATATAATTCAATTAGGTTTTTACATTCTTTTACTTCATTAAAGCTACATTTATAAATATCAATTATATTTTTGTGATTCGATAAACATTTATAATAATATGCTTCCCTTACCAGTAACAATTATTATTGTTCACTAATAATTTCTTCATCACCAAGTAAACTTGGTAATAGCTTATTTCAATATACGTGTCTTCAAATTATTCTGCTATAAAAAGTGAAGCTTACTAAATTTTATTTTTTTAGATAGTTTCCTTTTATTAATTTAGCAAACTCAAAAATATCTTAACAATTTATTACTCTGCATAGTTATATTTCAATTTCTTTTGTTTTAATACTTGAATGTTTGATTCACAAACTGACCAAAGTGATTTTGTGTTCTCCTTGTTTTTGTATACATTTTATATAATTTCTTATTTATCGTATCCTTAAACTGCACTGTTTATCCTGCTCAATTAACTTCATAACTCTTCTAGTAGAAAATTTAATTTCAACATTTGTTATATTGTTCTTACAACTGGTATCTATCATATTTTATAAAATATTCCTATTTCATTAACTATTAATTTCTTATATTCATATTTACTGATATTTAATTTTGCTCCTGACGTCATGAACTTGTTTCTTTTAAACTTTTAAGAGTACCAATCTTTACATTAAATTTTCATTCATTTTTATACCTCTTATAGCATCGATGTTAATGCCAAACTAAAGTCAGTTATGACATCTATTAGCTAAACAGTGAAATGTACCTGATAAATCATATGCCATTCATTATTTTCCTCTTTTATATGGTAATCAAACTCAAAATCATCATGTATGCGAAGAAGCTGGTAGAAAAATAAGTAAGTAATATTTGAAATTTTTAAAGTAAAAAATATAATAGTTATTCATTTGTGTTAGTAGTTAAACAAAAAATGCTTCAAAATAATTTAATTTAATGTGTTTTGTCCCTTGTCAGAGAAATCATATCTAAAAGAAATTAAAATTTCAATTACGACTTTTTAATACGGAAATTTATATCAATTTTGAATTTTCAAGACGTTAATGCTTGGAAAATCTGAAGTACTGCTCTTATGGCTAAGCATAAAAGCTTTCAATCAGTAAAAGAGGCATGTGTATTTAAAATAAAAAAAAAACTTCTTGAACAATTTGGAATACAACAAAAATAATTTGAGAGCAACAGTTTAAATACAAAAAACTGGAATATTGATACCAAATGCTTTGAGATGAACAAGGATAATTGTGAATTTAAGTTCATGATTTTGCTAAACAGGCAATGCAAAAATAATTTATTTTTGTGTAAAATTGTGTTGGTGATAAAATGTAGATATATTAAGGCAATCCAAAATGCAAAAATATTTGATTATATCCCAAGACAGCAAATAAACCAATAGTAAAATGTACGTTAATTACAAAAATGACTCTTTATTATTAGTGGAAAATGAATCTTGTATTCAACAATACGAGTTGGAGTTATTGCAAATGTTCAAGTTGAGCTTATAAGTCTGGACGAGGAAATTAATGTACATATATTATTGGTGACAAAAGTTTAATCGTAGGTAATTTAAAACCTCATGCTAAGGACATATGAAGTTTTATGTGAAATTGTTGTAACATCCAGATAATTGTTTTGACATTCCCCTTTGGAATATCATTTATTTACTTGGACTTCTTTGGAATATCATTTATTTACTTGGAGAAAAAGTGCCGGAAATATTATAGGCACTTTTCCTAATTTCAGTTCGGCTGAACGAAGTACTAGTGTTTGATAACTTCATTGCATAAATAAAGGAATAATTCTACAAAAATGGCATTTGTCAAACAAACGACCAATGATGGAAGATATTAGACAATATTGAATAATACTTGCATGAATAAATAAACAATTTTTACGTTTAAGTTACTATTTATTTCTCTGAAACATGTATTATAAATTTTTCCTATCCTAAGATAACTCCATATAAATTTCTTAACTTAAATATTTTTTTAAATACTTGCATTGCTGTCCTGTTTATTTTTAATATCATACATATTTATTTTGCTTTAAATTAATATTTTCCATTATTGTTATAAAAAGTACAATATTTGTGCTTTTTCAATGGCATATACTCTCTTTCTGTATTTCTGTATGTTTGTAATATATTTCTTTTTATTTCACCTTCCTTCAATAATTTATTCAGAAACAAGTATATATATATATATATATATATATATATATATATATATATATATATATATATATATATATATATATATATATATAATATATATATAAATATATATATATATGTATATATATATACATATATCTAAATATATATATATATATATATGTGTATATATATATATATATATATATATATATATATATATATATATATATATATATATATATATATATATATATATATATATATATATATATATATATATATATATATATATATATATATATATATATATATATATATATATATATATATAATTATTATAAATTTTTAACATTTTTTATTAATTTGTTTGCTATGTTGGTTAACATTTATGTCAAAAATTGATTTCAGTGACTTTATCAAGACATGTAAATTAAGTAGGGAACTCATTTAAATAAGGATCTGAATAATTACGTTCTGTTTAATGAATCTATTCTATTCATAGTGTAAAGCTGTTTATCGCATATGATATCTTAAATTTTTACTTTTAACATTTTTAAATCCAATTATAATGCATATGAAATGATTATTTTCAAGAATAATGCTTAGTAGGATTTCAAAAAATTATTTTAAGTAAATGAAAATAAAAAGTAGAAAAACATTTAAATGTAATCTAAAAGCATGGCTGTAGTCCTGTAGTCTCATTTAGATTTCTTTCTTATAAATTTCAAGTAAATTATGGCACACTTTTACTGCCTATAATATTTCAGGCTTTTAAATAATGGTTTATTCTGAATTATATTTGAAATGGGGATTTTAGATTTTGTAAATCAATCTCTAGATGATTGTAATGGTTTTTTTCTTCAAATTGATTCCATTAATCTATGGATGATAAAAAACAATCGCAATTGAACAGTTAAATACTTCATATGGTAATTATAGGTAAAAATGACTGAATTTTTCGTATTTAATTACCATTGCTTAAATATGACGAATAATGTTCATTTATTTGGACAGTGATATTAGTGGATTAAAAGATAATGAAAACACAAATTAAGAAAATTGAATTTGGATATCTCATTATTAATAATCGAAATCTAGTCTTCTCGTATACTATGCATTAAAGACATGTGAAATTTTGTGCACCACACTTTTAACTTTTAGATGCGGATTTAAGGCTGTAATGTGGTATCAGTGAATAAAAAGTAAAATAGTATGAAAAGTATTCCAGACATTATTCCAATCTTCTCGTATACTATGCATTAAAGACATAAGAAATTTTGTGCACCACACTTTTAATTTTTAGATACGGATTTAAGGCTGTAATGTGGTATCAGTGAATAAAAAGTAAAATAGTTTGAAATGTATTCCAGACATTATTAAAAATATAGTTTCAATCCATTTTCTTAACAGCGTAAGAATATCTACGTATTTACCTCATCTTATATGTAAGTAATTTAGACATGCATTATTTAATCAAATAATCACAAATATTTTTCAGCTTTACTTATTTGTAGACATTGAAACCTATGGTTTAAAAAATTTGCAAAACTACATAAATATAGAAATCAATGTATGTTGTCAGTACATCAGCTGTGAATTACGTTTTGATTCTCTTTTCATTATCTCACATCGTGGAAAAGCATTTATTTAATCGCATTTAGTTTTAAGTGTCCTTCAATGTTTCTTTATAACAAATAGAAATGTGAAAAAGGATTTTTATAACACATAAAGTTTGTCTCATTGCTTTTTTTCTTAATGTTATATTATACAGACAATGTTTAAAATAAAATGATTTAATCTGAAATTATTATATGGTTTACGTAATTAGAATTCTTAATTAAAATAAATTAATTTAAAAATAAATAATTAATAGAATTCTCAATTAAATTAAATTAAACATAGTGAAAGAAAGATTTTACGAACGTCAAAATCACATGAATTGAAGTAGAGGTTGGGACATACGAATATCAGACCAACAAAGACATATGAAATTATGATGACTATTTACATGGTGTACATTTCTTCAGTTCCTCATGATAATATAGCATGGGGATTAAAGATGACTCTCATTGCCCAATGGCAAAACAGAATAGGAGAAAGCTCAATCACGTCTTTTAAAATTAGTGTTGGTTTTGCGGAAAGAATACTTTAGACCTACTCATGTCTAGAGTCTATAAGAAAAATCCTTAGAACTTGGTTTTATTTGGTATTATCATTAAAAATGTACACCTGGTGTGATGGTATAGCTAGTCATTGGATATATGAAACGCACATTTTAAAATTCACTTGATGATTGTTGAAAAGAAATCTGTATATTTCTGACATCTTGCTTGAGGTCTGTAAAACCTCATGTTTCAAGAAGGAAATGAAATAGCATATGTTCTACATTGTAATCTGACTTGCCTTGATATAGGGATTATTCAGGTATGTACTGAGAGTAGATGTTTTAATTCCCTTACTAACTGGAAGCAGATAGCCATGGATTTCTAAGAGATATCACTGCTATTCATCTCCAGCTACCATGATCCATGAAGAATGTCATTGAGTTGAAGTAGAACTAAATGACGTTTTCCATCACATTCTAGTTCACTTCCATGCTCACCGGGTAAGGATGATCTTGGCTGTCAGAGGTGGCAACTGGGGAACTTTATTGTAAGCCTTGAAATTAGTTGTAAATTTAATCATTTTGTCTACCTGCAATAACTTTACAAGCAACAAACACACACGCACATAAGTGTGTTTCCTTTTTATTTTCTTGTATGAATAGCAAGCCAACAATATTTTTACCGATATTGCCAAATCTATCTATAACATTATAATTAATTTTTATTTAAATTTGAAATCATTAATCACGTAGTAATTGTATTTTATTTAAATTTTTTACATTGCACCATCGTGAAATTTAAACATTAATTTAAAACAATTATCAACCATTAGCTAAAGAAGAACTGTACATTTAAACAAAACCAATGTTTATGCATGCAACTATCGGATATATTAGCCTATGTCTAAAATACTATCACAAGTGCTTCAGAAAATTTAATTTTTAATATTTTTTATCTTTGCGCAATATAAATTACTTTAAGGCAAACTAACTGAATGCACCTAGGGTAATAAATTTTTTGAAAAAATAATCTACTTTATATTTATTGTCTTTTATGTACTATGTGAATAGTTTTAACATAAATTGTTTTCATGAAAAATAAGCAACATACACCAATTCATTAATAAATCAGCATTATAAATTTACTCGATAACTAAACCTACTTAATATATTTACCTGAATTTTTTATTTATTTTTTCTTTAAATTAAAATATTTCGCACTAACATGTTATAAATGTGATAAAATTTCATTTTCTTTTTCCTGGATTCAAGTAATTATTAAACTGAATAGCGAGTACGAAAAATTTTACGTTTTGAAAAAAATAATTTTTGTTCTAAAAATAATTGGTGTTCTGAATGTATTGAAAAAATATTTCTTATAGGTAAAGTAGAATGTTATTTTATATGATACCGATTGCTTTCATTTCACTTAATTTTTAATGAATTCTTTAAATATTCAAAAAGTATTTCATTTAGGTATATACAAAGCAATTTTACAACTCATACTGATTATATATATATATATATATATATATATATATATATATATATATATATATATATATATATATATATATATATATATATATATATATATACATTTATAAGTATATATATAGTTCGAATAAATAGTTCATATGTATTTTTAAATTAAATATAGAAGTACATTAATTCTTATTGACATAATTTTAAGATTTTCTGCCTTATCATCAATATTAGATAATTTATTAACAAAACGATAAACATGGGATTAACCAACCTTTAACAATGAAATTAAATTGAATGTGTATTCTGAAAATGGTGTCAATAGCAATTTTTATCAAGATAAAATATTAATGTATCATTTTCTAAATTAAAAATCATCGATCTGAACATGAATCTTTTGAAAGTTGCAAATATTGAGATTTCAGATAGTAATAGAATCACCTAAATGATTCGAAAATACAATTATGTAACAACGTTTTATCTTATTCAATACGTTTTACAAAAGATGCTTTGTTATCTAATTTAACCGATTGTAGAATATATATGATGTAAAAGATTGTAAGTGGCAAATATACACGTAATAAGATAATAGAAAATCATTTCCGTTGGACATTTTTTGAAATACGTTAACACTTTTTTAATTATTCTAACACAGAATTTTTTCAACTACATCGATTTATTATTGTTTTCAATTTCACCATTTTAAATGAAAGAACATTCTTCCAAATATGAAGAAAAATGGCATTAAAGATAAATATTATCTATTAGATAATTATTCATATTAAGGTAACAGTTTATCTAAAAACAAAAGATTTCAATAATTTTAAAAACATTCAGGATTCTGTGTTTCATAAAATTTATGCAGTTATATTGATAGCTCCTTTCATGCATTTTTAAAGCAAATTAATATAGTAAACATCTATTTATTTTTATGTTTCAATTTTGCTTTTCAGAAAATAAACTGCGCAGTACAAACCGTCTGTCAGCAAGTATATTTTTATTGTGTTTATTCTTATAATATAGAGCAATATATTTATAAATAAGCCATGCTTTATATAATGATTTAAAGATATATGAAATTTAACATTAACACTTAAAAAAAATATTTTTACCTTTTAAACGTATGTTTCTTTTAAAATTTTCATCATTACAACTACATATTCATTTAGCATGAACAAAGTAATTAAACAAATTAATTAAGTTTTCTCCATACAATAAATGTAAAGGTAATAGAAAATGCACGTAAGAAGATAACAGATAATAGAAATATAATTTTTAAGAATTTTAAATCAATTTGGATTAAAATCTGTTTATTAATAATTAAGCAAAGTTTACTATAAAGTTGTATTTAAACACGCATAGTAAAGCTGATCTTTAAATGTATTTTGTTTTGCTCATTCTAACTTTCACTGGTATTCTAGTTTCATAATTATAAGTATATACTTATTTAACATCAACAAATTAATTAATAAAGTTTTCTTTACGAACTACTTATTTATTTTATAGTAAAAAATAAATTATTTATTATAGAATGTTAGACATAATATAACGGTCATGAAATAACAATTTCTTACACTTATAATAATTTTTTTGAATTTACAGGAAAAGTGTCACTATTATCATGAATAATAAAATTTGTCATAAATTATTATTTATATTACTAATTATTTTCTTGGCTATAGTTTCTTAGCAGGAAATTTTCTTTCTATCTTTAATAGATTGAAAACGTTTGAAGTATATTAATATTACCTAAAAATATATCCTATACGTTCATCATTAATTTGTGGTGTGACAGCTTATTTCAGATAGGAAGATCTCACAATGAGTTTGCCTTCTACATTCAATTTCATTCGATTGGCTCTGAAAATTTGCTGGATCTCCTTTTTGCGACCCTTGAATTCAGACCACTATCTATGAAAAAAGTGCTACTGGAAAATACATGAACTGGGATACTTAAGTAAAGGTTATAACAAATTATTGCTTACTTCTAAAAAATATTTAAAAAGTCACTATGGAAACAAATCTTTACCCTGTTCCCAGATTATATAGTAAATAGATTAAATTGAATTTAATTAATTATTATCAATTTTCTGAAAGGAGAAACTTACAAGTTTGCTGCATGTATGAATCATTTGATTCAGCTGAAATATTTTAACTGTAAAAATATTTAAATAATACAATTATTACAACAATTTTTACTTAATAATGATTTTAAAAGTTATTAAAATTAGACTGAATTATATTATAAATTTATTAACTTCAATAGAAATATTTGCTTATAGTAATTTATTTCAAAAGATTAATTAGTTGAATGTATGGGAAATAATGCAGTCTTCATACATCATTAAATCACATTTGCATTCTGGTGTCAGGTTAAAGAATAATGAGAAACTTTAAGATCTTACGAAAAGTGATTGGCTAATTAAATTTAACGGTATATTTAACTAGTCAAATAACTTCGGAGGAGACGTGTGCAAGTCATGAAATAAATCAAAGAATTTCACATTTAGTTCTTAAGGTTTAGAAATTGTAATCTCTTGAAAACATTAAGTCGAACGCATTTCACTTAGATAAATAATTTAAGTAATAGAAAGTGAAAATACTGGTAAACTTCTGTAGTGAAATTGAAATTAGTTGCTCATTTTACACATGTAGATAACGTTTATGTGTTTCTTAAAACAATGAGAGAATTTTACTGCGCAACAATTAATAATTTAAAGACATATTAATTTGCCTTAGTATTTAGACCATATAAAATGATTTTGAATAGAAATTTTAATGGATTTTGAAATAAAAAGTTACTTTACATAGTAAAATTGTTTTTCGAGAAAAATGGTACTAATAATATTCATAATAATCAAACTAATGTCTATATTAGTTTGAAAAAATATATATTAAAAATATATTTTAAAATAATAGAGTGCAGAAATATTAATAAATAAAAATTCATTGATTTTTGATCTTGAGAGTTTTCTTTAAATGAAATGTAAGGGATTCACGGGCAATAAAAATATTTAATATAATATCACCCAACATTCATATGTGCTTTTATCTATTACAAGGAAAATATGGGAGAATTAACGTATCCTAAAGAATGAATTGATGTGAATATTTATATTCTTAATTTGATACTACTAAAAGTAATATATTATCCGAGAAAATAAAAATACTATAAAAATTAATTTTCCTTAAAAACAATGCTATTTTGAAATAAAATTACGCAATTAATTATAGCAAATTAACTAACTTTCACCAAATTTTAAGGTGCTTTTTTCGTGTTTCTTATTTTTGCAATCATCAGTTATCATTATTATTCTGTCAACCAATTAAAATTTTATTCATCTTATCGAAACCCCACGTTATTAATTTTTTGTTTAAGAAAGTTAAGAGTTTCTCAATTAAGGTAATTCTGTACCTAACGTTACAAAAATTTTAAGAATTTATATCAACATTTTGGATTAAGAATTTGTATCAACTGGATTTAATTCAGCGACCATTATTCCTTTAGAAGAGAAAGTATCTCTTCTTAAGATTTACAAAGAATAGTGTTTTACATCACTGATTTAAAAGTCTAAAATATTCTGATGTAGAAGTTGACTATTTCTTGAGGGTTAATCTTTAAATAATCCCATAAACTCTTTACAATTTTACATGCAGCTTTAAATGTTGTGTCCAAGGGTTATCATTATTATTAATAATTGTGTTCGTATTTTTGCTTTCATTGTAATGGCAACCCTTTAATTCATTAATATGACACTATTGAATATGAGTCAAAAGTTACGCAGAATTAGACGTGTTAAAAATATGATTAGTAAATTTCCCATAATGATCATCGGTTCTTTTACTGTACTTTCTCAAAGATATTTTATGTCTTGACATGACATAATTATAATTGGCAATCACTTTTGACGCATTCATGTTTATATTTAAAAATCCAAATATTCTTTAAAATCGTATCTGTTAAATGCATTTTAACCATCACTGACAATTATAGGTAAAATATTAATAAATAAATTGACAGTTAAGATATTCAAAACATTGATATGACACTATTTTAATAAGTGCATCTCTGCAGGCATTTTTATTAAACAAAGGTAAGTACTTGAATAAGAACTAAACACAATACTCTCACCATTATGCACCAGAAATTTCATTACTATAGTTTATGTTATACAACATTAAATGCACTGCAAATAATCGCTAAAGGATAAACTTATTATTAGGTGTGGTAAATGAATATTAAAATATACATTCCATACAATGAATGCATTTTTTATTTGTAATCTGTCGCAATCAATAATGCACATTCTTATCAAATGTAGTGAAAATTAGCATAAAAAATAATTCCTTCTAAAATAAATTCTTAGTTTTGTTATAGATGTTTATCATTAAGATTACAATTTTTTTAAAATTTATTTGTATTATTATTTTTCTGATTGTAGTAATTTTCAGATATATCGAAAAATATCAAATATTTATCCATTAATCATAAATATTTACCATATGAATGTGGCAACTTTCAAATAAAACAAAAATATCAAAAATGCATTCTTTAGGTATAAATATTTACCATATGAAAGTAGTAATTTTCAGATATAACAAAACTCTTAAAAATTCATTCTTTAGTCATAAATATCTACCATATAAAATGTATTTGTCAATTTCTGCTTATAATAATTGTGCTGATATGACGAGTTTGTTTTCCTTGATATCACTGGCAAATTAAATTTTATTTATTCTAAGTTTAAGAATTATTTTATTTCTCTAATTTGAAATTCTCAAAACAGTGCAATTGTTTATATTTAATTAATTCTTATAAGACACTTTGAAGGACTTTTTTTCTTAAAACTATTCAGAATTTCAGAATATCTATCATAAGTTCCTTTGAATGGCAATCTTTGCTAATTACAAATTTATCAATAATATCTAAAACATTACTTATTCTTAATTATCAAACAAGAGAAACGTTTTATCCATAAATTTAGACCTCACATAAAAAATGAGAAAATCATAAAAAAAATCAAAATATTTTTAGATATAATTGCGCTAATTTGTAATTTATATCTAACATGAAAATTTCGTTATTTTCAATTAATTTATGAATGTAAAAATTTTTTATAATATTTGTTAAATTACAATTTCACACCAAACTGTTATCAATAAAAATAAAACTATTTATAAAATTTTAGAAGTTATACTTTCTAACAATACTTACCACTCTTTTATTTCCCATAAAAGTTTTTAAATTTGTTTTAATTACAAGCAAACTTAGTTCATCTGTGATAAAATTTGTTATTATTATATAAAAATCCGCTAAAATGATATTAATCTAAATTAAAAATTTTGTATAAACTATCATTAGTAAAAATAGTATTGAGATATATGAAGAATTATTAAGACTATTAATAATATTTCAAGATTTACTGCTTGCAACTCTGAAGATTTGGTACTCCTCTCTTAGTGCTATTTTTGATGGAAACATTGACCTTTCAGATACATTAAAATTATTCTACTAAGTTACTTTCAAAATTAAATGAAACTAATTCAGGTAATTCAAATGTAAATCTTTCAGAAGAGCATCATTAATAAAAATATAATAAAGACTTAAATTTCAGAGTAATTATTTATTCTAATTAAAACTCTTATACTCCCAAATAAAGTTTTGATATCTTTATTAGCTAAATGATCAGATATTATTCGTTCAATTTCCATTCTAATTAGCTCATCAAACACAACTTTTAGGCCAAATTTAATGAAAAGTTTAATTCCAAGTCTTATAAAATTTCCATTTAATAAAATCCTGTAGCAAACTAAAACTATTTTGAATGTGAAATTTCTCGGATTTTACTCTGACGTTTTTTTTTTAATTTCTTCACTTCATAGTTAACATTTTAGTTTAGAATAACTTATTAAATATTTATACAAAAGCTCCTTCAGCAACATTGCATTTTAGAAGTTAGCTTCTTTATATTCATTTTATCCCTTACAAGTCTCAATATTTAAGTTTTTTCAAGTGTTTCGTGCTTAATTTATTTCTCTTTTGCACGTTTTACTTATATCCTATCTATAACTCTTTTTATCGTGCTATACTTGGCGATGTCCAAAAGTTTAAAGTATTGCACAATTAAATGTTTACTTTTTTATATTTATGGAATTCTATTATACTTATTCTGTTTTTATCATTTTTGTTTCTATTTATAATTTGAAAACTTAATAATATCCTTCATTTTTATTTTATAGAAAATATCGTCCGTAAAAATATTGTTTATTCCACTAATTCAGTAATAAATTTCTAACTTCTCCTTTTATTTAGCTCTCCAAAGATAAATGATGTTCTTATTCAGTCATTACGTCTTCCAGCGCGTTTATCTTCAATTGTAATTATTTTTTTCAATCCTTTTTAAAGGTTTTAAATTCTTATATATATTCCTTCCCTTTATTAATTTATTATAATAAACAAACAACCGTTTTCTTGAATATATGTATATTAATAGATGAATTAGTAATTTTTAAATAATTTATTCACAGTTTCTCAATTTTCAATGTCCTATTTTACTTATTCTGCACTTATTTCTTTCATAATTTTTGTTCCTTCTTAAATGCTTCATTTTAATCTTATTAATATTTTTCTAATACCTCAAAAGTAATTTCTTATGGGTAATGTTTTATATGTTAATTTGTTTTACATTTCAATTTATTCTTTTATAAAAATTTTAAAATATAAACATTTTTATTTAATTATTTTAATTACTTAATTTTTACTTTATTTGCAGAACAAAAATAATCTATTTCAAAATCTCAATTTTCTCTAAGGGTCATTCGTTGAAAATTACATTCATTAACAATTTAGCAATAACTTTTTTTAAATATTTTCAGTAAATTCTAAAACGTAAAAAGTTGAGATACATAAGGTAAATTTAAATTAAATTCATAACAAGGAATTGAATAAGTCTATTTTAAGCATTTAAATTATAATAAAATTTAATGACAAGATATTCCTATGAAGCAAAATAATTAAAATAAATACACAAATATTAATAATACTTATTAATGTAATTATATATTGATAAATTCTGTTTCTAAGAATAACAAATAAGCATTGATTAGAATAAACTAATGTTTGAAAGAAAATTATTTGCCATTTATCTATAATTTTTCAAAATTAATTTATTCATTCATTTACAAGTTTGTAAATCATTTATTTATTATAAAATTAGTAGATTTAATAAATTGTTGGAAAGGGAAATAAGTATATTTTCGAAAAAAAATCCTTTGTTTCCTTTAATTTAAAGTTTTGAGCAATATTATACACTTCTACTATTCAACTAATACTTCTGCAAATTTATAAATATTTTAGCAATAGAACTTAAAACAATAATTATTTACACAGGCTCTCTTTAATGTTTTATGGATCAAAAGTATATTAAATTTAAGATTAGAGCCAAATTTCAATGAAGTTAATGTAATATTCATCAAAGTTAAGTAAGTATAATATTTATAAAAAAAAATTAAAAATTCTTTTGCAAAGGTGGATTTATTTTCTACTCTTATTTTGCATATACTTTACAGAAAACTCCTTAATGTTAAATTTAAAACATTATAAATATATCTCATCCATTATATTGGAATAATCTTATTGCAACTTTATATTGCTTATTAGAAGTAGTCATAAATAAAAAAAAAATTGTTCTCTTTACGTTCTTGCATTCTTATATAATTTTCTTAGTAAACGATTTTTAATTCACATGTATATCACAACGTACTGATGAAGAATTATATCACAGCAAGATAATTAATCTTTTTCTATAAAAATTCATATTTTATATAAAAATCATTCAATTCATTCACATGTAAATAAAATTTAGCACTCATTTAGTAATATATTTTTTTGCGTTCTGTGTCATCTTATTAAATGAATTGTATTAAAAATGTGATAGGAACAGCACTAAAAATATTAAGTTAATTTAAAAAGTGTGTTCGCTGTAAGAAGCATCTTAAAAAGCAATTTTTTACATCGTCTGGCTTAGGATTTTAAGCCTTAATTGTTTTTATAAAGTCATGTCAGCCTGCGAAGGAATGACTCCCATGAAATAAATGAAACACTCAAGATGACTGAACCCAGAAAATTTTACAGTTTATTGAATAAAAAATTTCAAACTTATTGATGTTGTCGAATAAAATTTTGATACTGCAGTCAATATATATCGTTTTAAATTTGATTATTACATATATTTCTGTATCTAATAAAATAATTAATCATCTTACGAGTTTATTTTAAAAACAATTATAATCATTTCTTGAAAGTTCTTTCATTAGTAAAAAAGCTATATTTATTTTCATTTTTCTGTTATAAAAAGGAACATTTTCTATGTTTGAATACGAAACTATCTTTTTGTTATTAATAAATTTAATATATAAGAGAGAGAATTTGTCGTATATATATATATATATATATATATATATATATATATATATATATATATATATATATATATATATATATATATATATATATATATATATATATATATATATATATATATATATATATATATATATATATATATATATATATATATATATATATATATATATATATATATATATATATATATATATATATATATATATATATATATATATATATATATATATATATATATATATATGCATATTATTTTGGCCTAATAATAACGCTAATGCCATAAACGATGTAACTTTGGAAGTTGATCATATAAAATCAATATCATTGGAAGGCAGACACAGTTGTTTATTTAGCTCTTAAGAAATCAGTTCTTTTGTTTCTGAGCTAAACGTTCTCCTGATTAAGACACTTTGACAGAAAAGTCCTTAATAAGAAATTTTATTGACTGCAGTTACGAAGTTGAGTTCTTTATTTTCGTATAATTCTAGAAATATGTCACTCAAAACCAAAATTTTCGTAGATAGTCTAACGGAAAACAATATTTTGTTTTAAGAAAGAAAAATGTATTCAATTCATCTTATTGTACAAAATTAAGAGGAAATTTTATTTAATAAATAAGGAAAATTTGTTATTATATCCATTTTGGATAACACTTATATCCAAACCACCATTTTATTCATTTAACATGATGCTTAATTTTTTAATGATGCGTGATTGATAAATTTAGGGATTTCAATCATTTTATTTTTAATAAATTAAGAGAGGAAATTTTAAATTAACTTAAATGCTTTTACGTTGGTAAATATAAATAATAGTATGTTACTTTAAAAATTATAGTGTATGGGAAATAAATTTATTCACTTAAAAATAAATTGGAATAATTAATTATAAATTATTCCTTAGAGAATCTAACCATTCTATATATTTATATAAAAATATTATCTAAAATATTTGAAATTATTTCTGACTATTTCATTAACTTAGATGACTTGTAGCCTTTGAAATTATTTCTGATTATTATTTGATATCACAAATTGAAATGCCCCAAATTATGCAATATTTGAAAGGAAAAAATTAAAATAATGTTATTTTCACTTGTTGTTTTATTAAATATATATAAAGAGATTATCATATACATTACATGCATACTTGTAAACTCTATTAATGAGTTTATTTAATTTGTTTTCTATATTATTTCTTAAAGGAAGACTGCATGTATACATATATATATATATATATATATATATATATATATATATATATATATATATATATATATATATATATATATATATATATATATATATAGAAGTAGAATTAAGGAAGAAAACAAACAATAAGAGAGAAACACCAAAAAATTATGAACAGTTGAGAAACTAATATATATATTAGTTTCTTAACTGTTCATATATTTTGGTGTTTCTCTCTTATTGTTTATTTCTTTACTTTTTCTGATTCTTCTTATAGTGAAATCTTATTAATCTTATTAGGATTACACTGCCGTTTATTTTTCAACAATATTAATTCTCTTTTGAAATAAAATTCTTTTGGAATTTTAATTCTTTTAAAATATAAGAATGAAGCATTTTCACAATTTCAGAGAGAAAATATTGTGAATTATTATATTAATCATAATTTTGATATTTATATAATATGACGCCAAGTGAGCTCAATAACAACAATGTATTAAAGCATATAATATTTTAAATACTTGATAAAAACAAATTATTCTGTTTCTTAGTTAAGGTATTCAAATTTATAATGAAAAAATCAAGCCATTAAAATAAATTAAAAGATATTTATGCTAATTTATATTATGCATTAGCTTATGTCTTTCGAAAATTTAGCAATTATTTTTATTGTTTTTGCAAAGTATCATTTTTTAAAAAATACTATCGCAGTAAAAAATTAATGAAGAGAAGAAAAATAGATACAGCAATAAATTTCTGTTATTGTGACTTTACTTTTACACATTAATGCATTAACATAATATTCATTCTAAATGAATTGTATTCAAAATACCATTCATTATTATAGTTACTTATTTACTTATTAAATGTTTTGAAAATATTTTTCCAAGAAATAGGTATTTAAAACTTTTTAAGAACATTTTGCAGAGTCATTGAAAATACTAAATAATATATATAACATAAATATTTTAGATTTTATTTTAAACTCTCTCTCCTACTGTGTGCAAGAATCATTACTTGAATTTAATACTGCACATTGCAAATCATTGATCACCTTTGAGCACAGGAGTATACCATAATTATATGCAACTGTTTGTTGAGTGATAATATTTGCAATTGGGAGCTCCAGTGCAAATTATATTATTTGTAAGCTTAGTTTAGCTAAAAAATTAGAAAAGCTGTAGCAAATAAATGTGATATAATAATTTATGCTAAAAGGAATAATAATTACATGAATTAATAAGTAAACGTTTAATAAAATTGCTTGTATTGATATCTCCTTATTTCGCTAGTGATTTGTTTGTTTGGTTACAGCTAGTTTTCAGATTCCAATCTTTGGATTTATAAGTAAATCAAAATTACATCTATTATATTGTCAGCAGACTTTACAAAATCAGTTTATATAGTAATCCATCAATCCAAACTTTTTCAAAGTTTATCCTTGTAACTTCTAATAAAACTTCTTCTTAAATTGCTTCTCCATTTTTATATTTATATACCTAATATTGCCATGGTTAGAAATGATAACATGTATTACAAAGAATTTGAAGAAAAAATTCTGATTATTGAATTCAATATTATGCTCAAAATTTTGTAATCCTATATGGAGCGAAATCCACAGCAATATTTTAAATTGAATAAGAAAGTAATTAGACTGTATTTTTTTGCTCTATTTAAATCTTTCAGACTTCGTACTCTTCTGAGCTTTGTTAATTTCTATGTAAGAAAATATTATGAAATGGAAAGATATATAAGATTTATCATAGTAGTCAAAAATGCTAAATGAATGATGAATTAAAAGTGATGATTCCAAAAAGCAGATTATTTACCATTTTTTAAAAATATTTTGAAGTTTGAATAATTTTTCTTTTAGCCATCTTGGGAGCTGAAGTTACTGTTTTGTTTCAATTCATATAGGGCTTCTTTAATTTAGTAATTAAATCAATTAAACAATTATTAATCAATAATTCCATTTAGTAAAGGATGTTAACAGATCTTAATATTCTTTACATGAAAAAATTCAATTTCTTGCTTGGTTAGGTAATGTTTTCGGCAATTTTATTATTTTTAGTGACTGCCTGTGCATATTTGAAATTTTTCATAAGATTCAATAAATGATCAATTCTTTTGAATTCAAAATATTGTTTTAGAAACCATTTCTCACCCTCAATAATTTGAAATATGCTTTCCATCCTAGTTTATTTACCTTGTTTTTCTCAGAATTACTACATTTTAAGAATTTTTGATATGGTGGCTACATTTTAAGAATTTAGATTGATAATGATGCATAACATTTGATAATGACGCTATCATGATGCATAACTTCATGTGATGATATTAATTCTGAATAGCATTATACCTAGCATGGAATATCTCCACTGCATGGTAACACAATCTTCTTTCTCACAATTTTCAGTTCTATGCATTTAAATTTTTATCACTTGAAGGGTCTTTTGATCTATATAATTAAGTTGCTATAATTGTAATAAAATTCTAAAATTTTACATTTTCTTCAATTTTCTGCGAATTAGAGTGATTGTATGGACTTATTTAAGTTCTTTCAAAGCTATTTTAGTTAATATGAAGTATTAAAAGGTAATATGTGATTTTATTTTATGTTTTAGCTAGTTTCTTGTTGATTTCATATATTTGAAACTCTTTTTAAATTTCTGATGATGCACATTAAAAAAATATTTAATTTAATAATTGTACTTTTAATTAAACATTTAATTCTAATTTTTGTGTGTGTGTTATTAAAAAATTAAAGGTTATACATTATAAAATTTTTTACATCTCCTTAAAATTAAAATTCCATGGTGTTTAAACACTATCTACGAGAATAGTTTTTTTTTTTTTTATCTTAAACTGATTTGTTTGTTTCAAATTTAGATTTCAAATATTTTTTTTTAAATTTTTAACTAATATAATATTATTTAATTATTCGAATAGCACACTTATAGCAATTTTAGTAATGAAATTACAAGAACAAAAACAGAGATAGTTTTTTTAAATTTTTTTTTGTACTGAAGTTTATTTTTCTAAAGTTTTCAAATAGTTTTCCTTCTTTCATAATAATTTTAAGATGTTCTTATATGCGTTGTCTGAAAATGTACACTTATTTTAAATAAAAAATTTTATCTCATTAAATTTAAACATTTGTACATATATCTGGCTTTTTGTGAATCATAAAATATCGAATTGTTGTGCAATTTCAATGTAATAACTGCCTGCATAATATAATAAGTAACCCATTTTATTCGGAAATGTGTTGAAAAAGAATATTTCATTATTTCAGTTTATGTATATTAAAGATAGATGTATTCTTATAAATTTTTATTTTTATAGTAAAATTTAAAGACTACAAAAATTTGTACAACTTAAACGAAATTTGTATGAAGTATTGAAATATGTCTGTTTTTTTAGAGAAAGTGCTTATTGTTGAAATTAAGATGAACTCAGAAGCCTATATTTAGGAATCACGAAGTTTTTAAATAAAAAAAATATTGAGATATGAAGCATATTTTTGAGCTCAATCAGTAAACGAATAAAAATTAACAAAAACATATTCGTAAGAATAATGGACTTTCATAAAACAAGTTTTTTAAAAGAAAGCATTCAATTTGAACAGAAAATAAGTTAAGAAAATAAGAGTTTTGTTGTAAAAAGAACTTTTATTTGTATAAGTTCTTTTCCTTAAAAAACTCAGTGTTTGCAAATATATTATGTAGTGATCTTTTTTAAAAGAACATTAAATAAAAAAAGTTAAAAGTGTATTTTACTAAAAGAAAATGTATTAAAGATATTTTTTTCAATAAAGAAAAGAAACCTAATGAATAAATAATACAACAAATGTAAATTTTTTAAATGTCCACTTCAGGCTTCGATAATGGACTATTTTGTTCCAGTAAACAGACATTAAGTAAAGTTAAAGATCATAAAATATATATTTAATAATTATTTATCCTTAGGACATAATATAATAATCTGCTCATTTAATGTTATTTTCTCAAAATATTATAAAGCTATAAAATGAAATGGGCTCAAATGTTTTTTTTCATATAGTAGAAACTTAAGAATTATAGGTTAGATTTTAAGGCATGCCAAATAAATCGTTTTTAATATTTTTGTAAAATTAAACTGTATATAATTTTATCCTATTTCAAATCAAAATATTATACAATCAAATGATAATGATAACGACATAGTGCATGTTTTTTATGCATTGACTATAGATAAACTGATTTGTGTTTTCTCAATCTTCCATTATATTGCTAAGCTAAATATATTTATTTAATCTATAGAATTTTACATAAGAAAATTCACATAATTAGAACAAATCTAGTACAAAAATATTATTTTACTTTTTCACTAACATTTATAAATATTTTTTAATTTAGAAATTCGCTTAACTTAATTAAGAAATTAAAGAAATATCATTTATTGTAATTTATGTAAATTTAAAGTCATATAACGTAGCTTTTGTTATAATATCATTAATTTGAACAAAATGGATATCTCTATGTTACTTTGGATATTTTTAAGTAGTGAAACAATCGCTAAATATTATTTTAAATACTTTATTTTATTATATTTTCGTTAACTTGATACTAAATAACTCTATTCATGAAGGAAATTATGCATATTGAACATCTCAAATTGAAGGACATGTATTAATGGTAAATAAATCAGGTTCCTTCTGTGCAAAAAGGTTATGTGAAAAAATGTAAAATAAGTGTATTGCAACATATTCACTAGTCCATTGTAAAATTTTGGACAAGACATAGTCTGGATATTTATAAAAACATCAGGAAAGACATGATTTAAACATACTATTGCTTTAAGTGAGTTCCCAACGAAGTATAATATTTCTATATCCAGAATAGCGTTATGGACCAAGAACAATAAATCCTTTCGACTGACTACTTATGTTGTAATACTTGTTGCAGACGCCTAAATTGCTGAGTATACAAGTCTACAATAATCGTTTGACTAATTGGTAGGCTCTCATGATTAACCACTTGATCACTAGTCCACCAGACACCAGTATGATCACAGAGGGATGACCTTAATTTCTGAAACTAATAACCTGCCTATATTCATTCATAGCACCATTTACTAAACTCTTGTCATATTCGGCGATTTGATGTAGCGCTGATAAGCCCAACTTTGAAGTCATAAAGCAAAGAACACCAAATGAACTGCTTAATCTCACCCATTTCTCAAGGCTACTGTACGAATTTCAATTGATGAATGTATGTGGTGAATCTGCTTTTATAACGACTGATAATTCTGCTCTCGACTGGCTGGCATATCAACCACGTTATACTCAAATTTATGTATTTATTCTTACTTCATTCAAAGGCAACGCAAAAACGGTTACAACTTTCTGGTTTATGTTTTACAAAATGTTGAAAAGATAATATTTTCGAAAGAAAAAAGGACATTAGAAACATATAAATTTTGTCAACTAGAAATATTTGTTTTTACTATGCAGAATTTACGATTAATTAATTTTAATATACAAAAGTTGAAGTATTAACTTTTCGAATACAGTGATTTTTTTGGAACTTAAATTCATATATTTGATAAGAACAATACTTATTCAATGGTTGGCTCTACATCACACAAAAATATGCACAGAACAAAAAATTAAAATACTGTTATTCCTTCGATAACAGTATCTTAAAAACTTCAGAATTTTTACATTTTGACTGTTAAAAAAAAGATAAAAAATTTCTGCGATAAGATAGTTAATTTTGCACAAAAACTTTATCTTCTACCGCTACATAAAGGAAAGTTTCAATCATAAAACTGTATATAATTATTTTACTGGCACAGTCTTATCTTTTATATTTTAGTTATCAATGTTAATTCTCAGAAAGTCATGTTCATGTTCTAAATATTGTGACTATTTAGAAGAATACTTTCAGCATTTCCTACCAACAGTTCAATCATCTGCATTATTACCTACATTACTACTGGCACTTTTTGTTTATTTGAAGATATACCAGTAGCACAATAAGAGATTGTCTCTACTTTAACTAAAATATTTCTAAGCATCAAAAGTTGCTATTGTTTGTATTATAAAAATAATAATAATAATTGTTTGTATTGTTGCTATTGTTGGAATTATAAAAATGGCTTCCGCTTTTGAAATTCTTAGAGTTCCGTTCGTTTCGTTTGTTTGTCGCTCAACGGTAACTTTTTGCACACGAGGGCTAATTAGACCGGCACCTACGGATTAAAGTGGATTCCAAACAACTACTAACATCCATGCCCAAGGTGGGGTTCAAACCCATGAGCTGTTGAACCGAAGACAAGAGCGCTTACCATTCGGCTACCAGCTCGGCCATCAACAAATACAGTTATTAGAAAGGTTATAGCATCATTATTATACATCGAAAGAATAATTTTATTTTTTATTTCAACCTATTTTTTAAACTATTATAATTTGACCAAGAATCTGATTGATTTATTTTAATTTGATGAAATAATCTTAAATTTAATTTTTACAAAAATAAAGACATGACCTTTTGGTAAAATATTCACTTGAGAAGCTAAGAAACATAAATAGCTTACTTAAAAATACTAATGTCACACTTTTTAGGCAAGCATATATTTTTTAAAATCAGAGGTTTATATAATAAAAAATAATAATACATACAATTTTTTGTACTTTTTGTGACAAAAACGTTAGCGATACCAAAATGAAAATGGAAATAATAACGCTATTTTTTTCATTATTTTATTTTAAGTAGCTTTAATACTAAGTTTCTTTGAGATTAAAATATATAAGATAAATATTTATAAAAAGTATAATATTTTAAACCAGCTTGAAAAATACATCAATGAAGTCAATGTTTAAGAATTTTAGGAACAATATTTATATACAATAAAAATAAAAAAACGCCACAAAAGCTTCTTTTTATCAGGTAAACATATTTTTAAATTTCTTTACTTTTCTTGGATGATAACTTTCTAAATGTAGAAAAAACTGCAAGATTACTTCCTGAAGTAGTTTTGGTAGCAGTTATTGGTTAAAATATCCTTTGCAAACATTCTGGATATCTCAAGTCACACAATTTGTCTTATAAGCAAACACACTTCTTTTTTATGTCAAATCATTAGAGCAAAGATAAGTCTTTTAATAGAAACATATCCATGGAGTTTTATCATGTACATTACTCTGTTCTCTTGTGTAAGTTAGGCAGAACTAAAAATAATGAAAAGCATTTAAAGCAACTTCTTGTAATTTGTTAGAGGATGCTAAAAAAAGAAAAAATTGATTTTTGCCGTTCGCAGTATTTAAAATAAAAATGAAAAAAAAAAAACTTTAGAGGATGAGTTATAATATACTATTTGTAGACCTGAATAAATTTATATACTAAGGATTTGATACTATTGGAAACAAATGTATTTAAAACTAAATAAAAAAGAAAATTAAAAAAATAATATAAATTTCATCCAACAGTTTTATATTTTCCTATAATAGTTAGGAAGATATTTTTACACCATCTTATCAAAGAAAGCATTTTGTTCGTATGTGAAAAACAGAAATAAATTTATCCTTTAACTTTTATTAACATTGTTTTAATAGAAAATGGTATACGATATCATAAAATTAAATTTAAAAAATTTCAAACCAAAGCTTTTAATTTTGCTTTATTTTTTAATTTTGAATGGAAAATTATCAGGCTATACTGCTGAAATATTATTTGTTTATTTAGTACAAAAATAAAGAAGTGGATTTTTCATACCAAATGTCTCATATAAAAATAAATACCTTAACAATTTAAATATTTTTTCAATGAAAATTCTTGTATTTATGTATGTCAAAAAAGTATCTATTATAAACAAACGTAAATAATTTATAAAAAATTAAAAAAATAAATAAATGGAAAACGTGCAGCATGTTGAAATGTTTAACTTATATTTAAAAATGTAACATATTACATTCTTAAAATAATATAACATATTTCTTTCACATTCATAATATAACATTAACTGTATTTGATATACATAAAAATGCTTTTTAATTATTATAAATTTTAAATTAATCTGTATTAATAATAAATTCTGGGGTGTTCCTATAAATTTGTGAAAACTGTGATAATATAATTTAAAAATCTCAAATTATATTTTATTTATAATATTAAATATCAATTGAATATCTTATATTTATCTTTTTCTTATTTTAGTAGAAGCATATATTTCTTTCAAGTAAAACAAGTTTTCATGTTGAATTCTGTTAGGAGCTTGGTACTTTCAAATACTTTGAACTAATTTAAACTATTTAAGCATTTTAAATTATAAAATTTCATTTTGAACAAATGTTTTTATTTTAATAAAAACTTATTCATATAAAAATATTGATCTAAGTCCAAAACTTCACCCGTTTTTTGACTTAGATTAACATTTCTGATGGTGTAAATTCATCAAATTGCGATAATAGAAGGATGATTGTTAAATTATAAAGCTGATTTCTTATACTTTACAGAAAGTGAATTAATTAGCTGAAAAATTGAAACAAAGATGTTAAAAAAAGAAAGAAAATTCAAAATTATATCAGAATATTTGACGAATGCTTTGGTACATGTCAAATATAAAATTTACAAATATAATTGCCATATATGAGGAATAAATTAGCACAGTAATAGGCTTTCAATTATATTTAATCAATGATCTAGTTAAATTATACTGATGTCAATTCCAGATTTATATATATAAATAAATTTTTAAAAAATTTTTTACTGCTTTGCAAAACATTAAATTTTTTAAGTCCGCCTTTTTTGATAATTGTACATGTAGATTTCTTTATATTTTTTTGATAATTGTACATGTAGTTTTCTTTATATTAACATGTTAATTTCTGTATTTGAGGGATCACAATTTTTACAATGATTTTCTTATGTTTTGCAGATAAGTTATGTTATATTTAATTCATATGGAGTATAAAAAGCTGCAATGTTTTTGTTGATTAAAAAGTGTTTATTTAACTGTTTTTTGGAAAATAAAATCAGTAAAATTTTGAAAGAAATTAGCACTAGATATAAAACTCATAACTTTACTTATATTAATAATTTGGGTTTAAATTTCACATAAGAACAAGTATGAAGGATTATTTCTGATGTTATAGTATTTTTAAATTAATATTTTTAGAAACGTGACAAAATTAATTTCGTTGTTGAATAAACATGTCTGTTTATATATTATTAAATTCATAACAATTTTTAATTCATCTAATAATTCTGCTTTGTTTCGATAATCAATAATATTTTAAAAAATCATCCTAGTTAATTATTAAAATGCTATCAACATCCCAGTAGATTAATAACAAATCAAAAATCTGAAAAAAAAATATATTGCATATACTTATACATGCTTAAATTTTTCTTCTACTTCTTAAATTTGATAAAATTTGCTTAAAGTTTCTCTACAATCCCTTTTTTATGTTTACATTCTTTTAATTTCAAATTTTTTATATTTTATATTTAATTTGTCTTGTATAATATTAAATTAACATAGGTTTCAAAAGCAAGTATTATAAAAGCCGAATATGTTAATAATTCTTGTCCAAAATAAAATAAAGATTTACTTTCTTATTTTAATTATGAGCAGTAGTAAACCCAAATGTCGGGGTATTACTTGATACTTAAAGCAGTATTAGATCACAGTAAGCCTATAGTCTCTATCTGACAACAACTTTCGAAAATCATGCACGCTGTCATCCTTTAATTTAAGCCATGGAAAACAATTGTTCTTTTAATTTAATATATATCATCTAATTTAATAATAGTAACCAATGAACATATTGTCGAATATATATATATATATATATATATATATATATATATATATATATATATATAATTATTCAACATATTTTTCGAGTTTATACTCATGTCTTTTTTTAAAAAATAATGTATGCAATGTTAAATAATAATTTGCTTCTATAATTTAAATTTTAATATTTATGGAAAAAATTCATAAATAAAAAAACATTCTTATTAAAGCAAGGCTATTTGTGCTTAAAATTATTAAACTTTATAAACAACAGGACTTATGTGTTTTTTATACTTCTAATAGGGACATAAATAATATTGAATATTTATATATTATTTAGTGTCTTATAGAAGATAAAGTGTTGAAAATGCTGCTGTTCACTCTGTTGAAGAGAATTAATTTCTTTTCTAAAATTTACTGCATTAGTTTATAATCAAGTGATATATAATTGCGATAAGCTAGAACAAATAAGCTTTAACCGAAAACAACGATTTTAACAAACATGTATTTTTCAGTTAAAATCTAACTGAAAACTACAATTTTGCCTTATTTTAGGAATATATGCATAGAAGAAAAGAATTTATCAAAATAATTTGCTAATATTAGGATAGAAATTTTATGTCACTTATTTTTATTACTTAAACAATTACATATGAGTAATATTTATTATCTATTTATGTAAAATTCAATATTTAAAACATTTTATCCAGAAAGTAGTTATTACTTTTTTGATATTTTAAATATGGGCGAATAATTCATTCTTAAAATGTTCCTTTGTGCCCCCTTTCTACACTTAAAGATATTTAGTAATAAAAAACATATTAAGTTAAATTTCAATCCAATTTAATAGACTTTACATACACTATTTTTTAAAATATACCATTAAAATTATTTTCAAATTTTTTTTTCAATTACGGAGTTTTCAATGTTTCAAATAAGTAGCTAACTAATATAACACAATATTTCAAATAATAATAAATGGAATAAAATAGTATGTTATAAGAAGGAACTCACTGTGACAGAACTTTTAATTTAAATAACAACTTATTTTAATTTGAATAATCAATATATGTATAAGCATTAAGGAGTAATAACTATTTTCATTGCAGGTTCGAGAAATATTTTGAAATACAATAAATTTTTTATCTCTTTATTTCAACGTAGCAAATTATGATCTTTAAATTTATTGTTAAAGAATTATAACAAAGCATATCCTATATTTCCTATTTTAAGAGAATTACTGTCAAAAGCTGTTCGAATATTGAAAAATGATAATATAGTAAGAAACTTTAAGTGCTGTCCATTATTAGAAGTAATAGCAACTCTTTTATTCTACAACAAGCTAATAAAAGAAAATTTTTAGCAAAAAAGACAGTCTCTTTTGATGCAAAAAGTATATAATGAAGCCCTTTGATAATTCAGTTTGCTTTATAAATTGTTAAATACAACAGAAATGGGGGAAATGAAAGCACATAATTAATTCTTCTTGAATTTTATGTTACTGTTCTATATGTCATTTCATTTTCTAAGCAACATTTTTAGTCCTTTAAGGAATCTATATAATCTGAAATGAATGATAGAAGGAAATTACAGAAAGCTTAATAAATATTTCATAATTTATAACAAAATTAATTACATACTTTACACAAAATATGATCATTGAATAAAACGTAGCTAGTATCGGATACACATTTTAAGCATATTAACATTTCAATAAATATTCAATATAAGAAAATCACTTTATGTAGTTTTGATGTATTTCTCTTTTAAAGTACATACTAATATTCTGGTATTTGAATTTTTGAATTTCATTTTTTATTTTCTTGGTTTCTACATGATAATTTATAATTGTTTACTGCAAGAAATTTTAAAGATAATATGCGAACAGTTATGTGTTTCAAGTATTTTCTTTACACGAAAAAACAGCCTCATATAGCTAACTATTATATTAAACTTTTTCATTATTACTTTTATTTAATGATTTATTTCTATAAGGTTTTCTAAAGATTTTATCGTATGAGATTATTTTCATTCCTTTCTAACTCTTACGAATCATTATCAATGAAAAAAAAATTAAAAGAAATATAATTAACGAAAATAAAGTTAGAGCAATTAAAGACTGTGTTACAGTAATTGGTTTTCCATTATTAAGAAGATATATTTGGTATTAATTTATTCCCACATACTTAGATTTTGAGTAAAAAATGACAAGTTATATTTGAAAATGAATATATCGATTTTAGTTAAGGATTTTGGAAGTAAGCAATTTTTACAGGACGGTGATATGATCGAAATATTTCTTCTAAAATGTCTTTAACTTTACATGCTTTCGCTTATTTAAATAGTATCACAAGAATACATAAGGAGACAGATTTGAAGTTTTTCACTAAAATAATTTTCGTTATTTGTTTGTCAAACAAAAACATGGAAAATATTTTTGATCATGACGAATTTAGTAAAACAGTGATTCAGAAATTAAAGCAAAGCATTCTAATATTGGATGGGACAAATTTAAAGTTTTCTTTTTTCAGTGCCTAAAATTAGTTCAAAAACGTAATTCTATGGTGTGAAACATTTATTGCAGAAATCATTTGGAAAGTGCTCCATATGATAATATAATTAGAACCCAATGATGTTTTTAAGAAATTCTAAGAACCTAAACATTTTCGTACATATAGTTATTGCAACAAATAGTTACTCTAATATTGCAATATAATGTTATGATTTGTAATGTCCGAGTATATGGCTACAATGTGTGTGTGTGTGATTTCCACTTTTCAACTCCATAAAAACAGGAAGTTATATCTTATTCCGTTCAATCACCCTATGGACATATAGTTAAGAATATAGAGAGTGAAAACCAAGGCCCTGAAAAGGAGCGTGTCTTCGTAATTTAAAATCATGGACCAAGCAAAATATGTGGCCTACCATTCACGTAGTTATCACTTTCTATGGAAGACATTGCTACCATGACCTATTATAAGCGCCTTAGAACTGAAGAAAATTCATTCTTGAATAATAATCACAATATCTTTTTCTCATAAAAATGCTTACCTGAAATAGCATACTAAAATTCCCTCATAATGTTAAATATTGATTTATAGGGTTGTCAAAATAGAATGATGTAAAGTACTCCTATTATTCTAGAATCTTGTGAAGAAATATGCAAACATAGTTTCCAGATGTTATCCTCCAAAACATTAACCAAAATATTAAATGGCAAATATGTCAAAATTTGTAGTTTTGCACTTTTAATTAAACTTTAATGCTCTTTAATATTACAAATTAGTTTCTATTACTGAGAATTCAATCAGAGAAGCATTTCTCAAAAGAGGATACTTCAAATTGTTCACTGTCACATAAAAATGTTCAAAATTTAATTGTTATAAATAAATTTTTATTGATTTAAAGAGAGAGAGAGAGAGATACTAACCAAAAAATGTTCATTTAATATATAAATAAACGAACTTTATGATGTCAGCAATCTCAGATTGAATTGTTTATTTTACAATGTTCACTTTATCGGATTCTTATATGGATGATTCTTGATTTTTTTCATATTTCAAATTCGTTTTAACTCACACAAACTACACAGTTATCCCCAAGTTTTCTCCTATTTATACAACTCATACATTTACAAGATTCAAAAATTTCAATGAAATGAAAATTCAAAAATTCAATGAAATATTTACATAAATCTCAACTTTAGCATATTTTTATTATTAACCATATTGTAGAACATTTAATAAATAAATTTTATAAGCATGACTGCATTCAAAAAATATATATTTAAAGTTTTCCTATTTCTCAAAACATTACAAACATAAAAAAGTTAAATTATTTTGATATTTTTCTTACATTTTCAATAATTTATTAATGCGAAGTCTTTAATTTTTTATTTAAGATTATCAAACGTAAAATTATAAGCATTTTAATTTTAATTTTAAATTTAAGTCTGTTGGTTCAAGATTATTTTTTGTCATTACATAAAAATGAATGTGAATTGTGGCACGTGTTTCATATTTTCATAATGACGGACGTACTAATAATATTCCAATTATTAATGACAATAACCTATAAATTATTATAATAAATTTTATAACTACCTCTAATTAGTATAAAATTATATTGAATATTTTGATTTCCTTTGGAAAATAACTATCAATTTAATTATAAAATTTAATGACAATAGATGACGAAAATTTCCATTTGCTAAAGTAAATTAATTTTTAACAGCTATTAAAGTGAATATTTTTATTTAATATTTTTCTGAATATTCTCTTAATATATTTACTATAACTAAGTAAATATTTCTTTGCTTTTTTATGGAAGGTTGCAAAGATTAATCTGCTTCCAGCCGAAAGCCTTGTTGTAAGAATATTGATGTTCTTCTCCAGATTCGATATCGAGATAGACGATTCCATAAATAGACAGATGGAGAGTTTTTATTGATGTACAGGGCATGAATCAGTGGACATAACATGCTTTATTTGCTTGCCAACAAGAATTATAAAACAAATTCATATATCAATTTTTATTAAAATATAATTTTTAAATAAAACTCGTTTTTAAGAATATTAATTTAATATTCAAAATTTCGCTAGTTTGAATTGAAATAATTTTAATCAAATAAGTGAAAAATATGCAAGTTTATTGAGTTTATATATTCAAAGATCAAAACACTTACAAACTTCAGAATTAGGATGAAAATTTCGTTGTGTGTGTTTTTTTTTTTTTTTTTTTTTTTTTTTTTTTAAAAATTAAAGAAATATTTTATTTCAAAACTATAAGAGTTTGCCAAGATATTTTTTTAAACGCATTACGGTTTCTAACATAGATAAAGATGTTTAATTCTTGATATATTTTTCAGTATCTTTTATTTTTAGACGGCTTTCTCTTTCTTCCATAACTTACCATTTTTATAAACTTTTTTAATGTATTATTTATATATAATTTTTATATCCAACATTTTTAGTATTTATGTTTTTCCAGATAATTTAATACATTTTTTTTACATTGAAAGGCTAAGGTTGTAGAGATCAGCTGAACAAACTTTGATTGATGTATCAGAGAACAAGTTAGTCTCACCAGCTTCCGACGTATATATTTTGTAATATATTCAATAATATATGTATATATTTTATTCAAATTTAAAATAACTTACGTCAGTTTAAGCTCAGTGTGTAATATATCAAATATTATTTAAAATTTTACATGCATAAAATTTTGATCAATATAAAAAAATAAAATAATTACATTTTATTCAATATGTATTTTTTGAGGTCAAAATAGATATACATAAATTAAAAATATAAAAATAATTATCAAACCTGCAAATTAAATTTCAATGATTTCATTAGACATCATTTATTAAAGTATTAACAATTTAACATTTACAATATTTTTCTAGTAAAGGCAAAACATATTGGAACTCTTGATGATTAATCTTCAAAGTATAATACACTCCTGTCCAAAAATTAAGGATAATTCAGAATCACCCAGGAATTGAACTATAAAATATAAATTTCCAATGTAGAATTATCACATACATCTTGAAGAATAACATGCAAATTGCAAGGAACCTCCATAGGGCGCTGGTAGTACATCACAATGACGATAGCGTATTAGAGGGGTGTATAAGGAATGTTTGCAAAGAAGTAAAATTGTTCACAAGCGCTTTAAAAGCATTTCAGTGCATAAACCACATAGTTATGGCATATGGATGATGTTTTGCATGGTAGAATTATCAGCCATCTGGAGTGTGGACGTACACAGCTGGAAGTATCTGAGGAACTTGGAATCACCCAAAGTGTCATCTCCAGACTTTGGCAACGATTCCAAGATGGTGATAATGTGAGTAGACGTTTCAGCACATATAACCCACGAGGTACAACTCCGAATGAGGACCGGTATTTGACAGTTACTGCCAAACGAAACAGATAGCCAAAGAATCTAACCTGTCTCGTCAGTTCTCTTCCAATACCGGTACAACACTTTCAAGGCACACCATGTACGGACGCTTAGGATACATTGGTCCATATGCTCGTAGGCGTATCAGAAGTGCTCCACTTACTGAAACACATTGCCGCCTGCGGTTAGCCTAGAGTAGAAAGCATGCATTGTGGTGAAAGAAGTAGTGGTCTTGTGTGATGTTTTCCGAATAGTCCAGGTTTAGTTTTCGGTCCGATTCTCGCCGGATTTTCATATGGAGAGGCCCAGGTACCCGTTACCACCAACCGAACACCATTGAACGACACCGTTACAGTGGTGCAAGATTGCTCGCTTGGGGAAGAATTATTTTGGGTTCAAGAACTAACCTGCATGTTCAGAATGTAACCATGACGGGCCACATCTATCTGGGTGTCATTCTTTAGCAACATGTACGTTTGTTTCGGGGTGCCATGGGTGCAGAATTTCTATTTATTGATGACAACGCCTGTCCTCATTGTACAAACATTGTAGACGAATACCTTCAATCAGAGGATATCACCTGTATGGACAGGCCAACATACTCACCGGACTTGAATCTAATATACATCATGTGTGGGATATGATTGGGCGACGAATTGCTAATGGTCAATGCTTTCCCACGTGTCCACCGGAGTTACGAAAACCATTATGTAATAGAAACTGGTATGATATTTGCCAAGATCAGGCAATAATTTGACACTCAGCATGTCTAAGCATTGTGCGTCCTGTATTGCATCGTCTTGGGAGCATACTATGCATTAATCTTTATAACAATCAAGTTATATTGGTTTTTGTAAATAGGTTCTTTTTTTTAAAATTTGCTCCGGGGAGTAAAAAATGCAACATTTATTAATGATATCAAGCATATACCATCTTCTTGGCTCTTTACCTTTTGTTTAATAAATAGACTTTACAAATAAGTCATATTTACTTTGCCTCGATCTCTTTCTTTGCCTCAACTTGCATTATCCTTAATTTATGGACACGAGTGCAAGTGAAAATGTTTATATTAATGTTTTCTTTCATAGAAAGTATGTACTTTCAAGGAAAATGATTTCTATATATTATGTGTGTGTGAGACATTAAATTATATATTTTAATATTAATCACACTCCTTAAATAACTTATACATTTGTAAAAAATACAAACTCATTAAATTTAAAAACAAATGTTACAAGCTTCCAGGTATTCAAAAATGCGTTATTTTGACTTAGTTATTTTAGATAGACTTATATATCCATTTAAATGAATAAAACTATTAAAACAAGTAAACTATTTCAGAAACATTTTAATTGAAGTTATTTATTTTACTTTTTTAAGACGATTTAGTTACATGCACAAAATAATATTAATTTAAATTTTGTGTATTTTTCAAATTTCAATAGCTTTAATGCATTAAAAACCAGTATATCTTAAAGTGTTCCTAAGGAATATAAAATGACAAATACTGATTAATTTTGTTTTCTATAAAGTAGCTCTTTTATTTTTTCATGCGTTCATACCTTTTTTTTTAATCGAAACAAGTTTAGTTTTTTAATCATATTTCGATTTTTCATCAATTTAATAACTAAATTATTTTGCATACTAACATTTGTGATAGAATATTTATCTACATCTATATCAATCTATCAGTATATATATATATATATATATATATATATATATATATATATATATATATATATATATATATATATATATATATATATATTATAAATAGTTAGATAGATATATATTTCACTTGAATTGTAATGCAATAAGCAATAAATTTATGCATATACTTCCTTAAATTTAGATTGTTTTTTTAAATTAAAAAATATTTGAAATATTAAAATGATGATGCAACATTTCATATTAATATTTTTCAATTTATCATAAAATCTTACATATATATATAATAATAATTATGTAATTTATGAAATTCATCAACAAAAATATATAATATAAGATTAATTAAAGATATTTTTCTGAAATAAAATATTTTTTTTTCGTAAAGATTAATGGTTTTCTAGTTTTAAAATATATCAGGAAAACTTTCAGAAATCATATTCTTTATCCTCATAAAGTAATTATATGTAAAATTAATTTGTTATAAATCTGATAAAAATAGAAATATTATTAAAACTCCAAGGAGAGTTTTTTTCAAAAATAAGACATAAACACATAAAAGAATCAAATAGCTGATTTATAGAAAAAATAATAAGCATTTCTTATTTTATATCTCTTGGAATTTAAGTTATATTTCCGTTTTAAGCCATTAATCTCGGAAAAATGCATTAAATTTGAATTTATATGAAATATGTTAAAAAAATATATCCAAAGACACTTTTAAGTCATTTTTAATTAAAATATGTACTTATTTTTTTAAAATTGTTTGCTTATTTTAATATTTTTTATTCATGTAAAGGGATATATAAGTCTATTAAAAATTACTGCATCAATAACACATTTTGAATGCTTAAAGTTTGTAAAATTTGTTTTTTAAGAATGCAGAAATGATTTTTAAATCTCAATGAGATTGTATTTCTCACCCAAATTTATTAATTATTTTAGTATCGTGAAGTTAAAAGATGTCATTTAATAATGAAATGATTTTCAAAAAAATAATACATTGAATAACGTATCAGTAATTTAAAGAACCGAGTACTTCCTCTTTCTGAATTGTTTTCTTAAATAATTTCTGTGAATAAAAAAGAACGGATACACCCAATAACAAATGTGTATGCAAATATTTTAAACTTCCATAAATTTCAAAAATTTCTATAATTTACTAAATTGATATTAAATTGTATTAAGTGAAATTACACCAGATCATTAATCTACTTCTCAAAAATTATATTTTTGAATCTCATTAAACTGTGTATTTCTAACACTAAGATATTTTCAGTTTAATCAGTTAAAAATAAGACTAAATAATGTTCTGATAGATGTTTCAGAACAATTGTTTTTCAATGAAGCTTAATAAGTCTATTTATTGATGAAATTGTATGTCGTATGATGGTGTTTGTGTTACTTCACAATTGTGTAAGACTTTAACTATTTGCATTTTTGACAATTTAAGTACTTCATTTATATTCGATCTATTGAAAGGTTTATGTATAAAACTTTTAAAAGAATACTTTGAGGACACAATTATTCTTTATTTTTATGAAGTTTCAATTATTCTGAAAGAAACATATATTTACAAGTGATTTCAAAGTATATATTTTTTATTATAAAAAAGTTGCAAAAAATGTTTAAGTATGAAATTTCATAAGAAATTATTTTTATTTATTTGTATTTTAAATCCTAAGTTAAAAAAGATATTTGAATTGGTTTAAAAAATATTTTTAATGATTTCTTTAAATTATTTTGAATTCATATTTCTGAAAATATAAGCCGATTTTTTCAAGAATCAGACATAACAAGAAAAATGCCTACTCTATTTCAAAAGCAATTATTTGATGAAATTGGAGAAATAAAGAATTTCATTCCTTAAAAAAGTTACTGGTATTATATTTCAAACCGAAAAAAAATATAAGAATTAAAAACTCAACTTTTTTTTTGTCTTGTGCCAGGTAGGCTGACAACATTGTGTGCACTGTTTCACTTTTTTCACACTGAACCATATTTGGTGTGGTGTCCGACAGCTTCAGTACACACATACCATAGGGACCCATTTATAAGGTAGGCAACCCCATTTATACACAGAAAGGACAAATGCAGGATAGATAGAGAGAGAATGTACATCCACGCCCAAACAGGGATTCTGGATAGGGAGATCCTAGGACCTCCCTATCCAGAGTCAGGCACTCTGGACACTAGACAAGGTGGTTGGCACAAGTTAACTGGATTTTCAATTATAAATCCATGGATTATGTTTACCTATAAAGAATTTAATCTACTGAAATGTATACCTAGTTAAAACTAAATTTGGCGCTTTGATTTTAATAAAATAATTAGGTAATTTAACTTCTCGCTTGAAAAATAAATTAAGATTACATTAATTTCATTTTCATAATAAAAAATTAGTAAAATATCAACATGCCTTTTTTCATTTTCAACACATATTTGGAAATTTTAAGCTTATAAGTAACTTCATTAATTTATTTGGTATTCAAAAATCTTCTTTATACATAATCTAAAATTATTACATTCATTAAGTGGTTCAAATAAATTAACCTTAAAATCATAATTATCTATTCTCATCTTTTTATGTGTTCCAATTTAAAAATTGACTTCCTTTCTATTTTCAATATGATTTTTCTCATATTCTTCCTATTTTTAATACTCTGAAAGGCTCAAAATATAAATCTTTTAAAAATTAAGTTTTTTTCAAGTGTGCTCATTTAAATTTTTATGCGCAGTAAAAACCTATAGTTCCGCAAAACTATTTATTAATTTCATGTAAAGGATTCATTTTTTTAAAAATAAAACACAAAGTCATATATTTTCTACGCGTTAGTAAAATAGTATATTTAGGATATAGTTTTTTCTTACAGTTTGTCTATTTTAATTTTACATACTAACATGCATCAGTGAAGATTAGTGTAAATTGAATTTTTGTGTTAATTTCTTTTCATATAAAATAAAAAAATGACTAAAACGCTTCATATGTTAATTTTGTTACTATTACATATAATTATTAAATTCGTAATAAGGCATTGTTTTGTTAAAAGATACATATTGGATTTTTTAATTCTATTGAATTCATTGCTCATTGAGTTAAATTTCATGAGAGAAAAGTTTGTAGAATATACTTCTAATATAGGGCAATGTTGATATTGCATTCAGGGACGATGCATAGTCCAGAGAGTTGGATATAATTTAAATGTTTCAAGGAAGATATCATGGAGAATAACCAAGCTTCCTTCCTACCAAAAGTGAATTCAGAAAAATAAAAGCACACATTTAACTTTAGTTTTTTAAGTTTTTCATGAATCATACCCTGTTTATTTTAACTCCATGGCAGTTGTTTTTGTAATGTTGATAGAAAAAAAGTTCTCCATATTAATTTTAACTCATTTTTAGAGCGCCTAATTCATGTTCTAGCTAAGGCAAGCTGTTAGACGCTTAAACCACTGATTAACCAACTTTCCGAAATAACATTTCTTAAATAATAAATTGTGTTAATGTGTACAAAACTGGTTTTAATACAGACAAACATATATGCAGAGAGCAGAAATATCGAATACATCTCCCATCTCTCTCAGGGTAACGAAGATTATTCTCCATTGTTGAAGTGCTGTGGAAGTAACAAAACGTTCAAATTTCGAAGAGTAAAGTTCTTCAATTGGTCCATGTTTCAATTGTTCTTTCATAACAATATGAAACCCCATCATGCACAACATGATACGTGACGTCTTTTGTTAAGAGTTTTGCATTCATCACTTTCTAACTTTTGGGCTCACATTTTCATTTTCTAAGTGTGATATTTACGATCCTTAACATGGAATAATGAGAGAACATCTACTACCTATTGTAACAAATGCACTCGCAGAAAGAACTGTAACAGCTGTTGAATATTATGACATTCAAATAAAAAGCTTAATACGAATTATCTAATACTATAAAGGCAAAATATTTGCAAAAATAGAATCTTAAATATAGCCATATAATCCTGTTCTTAAACTTAGATGCCAAAAGTTAAAAGTACCAAATCCACGCATGCAAAATTGCAATAGAAAATCAACACTATATATACGAGTAGAAGACACATATAAATACAAATTTTTTTCACCATATATTTGGTATTTTTATAAAAAAAATTATATATTTCAAATAATATATATATATGTATATTAAAAAATATATAATTTTAATGAAAAGTATACAAAAAGTGAATTTTTATGTTTAGTGTAATCTATTTCTTTAAAAAGTTTTAGTTTGCTATTATTTCATCCTCACAGAGAATGATATAAATTTGTATATTTTGTACTTATATTCTTCGTCAATTATAATAAAAAAATAAGGATTTCGAAATTTTAAAACAATTTTTTTCATCAAGTAAAAAAACTATTCGAATCAAAATAAAAAAAAAAAAAAACTAACGCAATCTTAAAACAAGTGCTATTTTTTTCCCTTTAATGATATATTTTATGTAAACCACAAATGTTACGAAAAAGAATAGAATAGAAAATTAACACAGTATGAATATAGTTTTATTCCTAAGAAACATCAAAGTTAATTAAAAGAAAACATCAAAGTAAAAACATTGTTTTACATTATTCAATACGTTCTTGCATTAAAATTAAGTAGTAGTATTTTTGTATCGCTTGAGCGATATTACGTTTAATTCTTAACTGCATTTTCAACAAATAAAATGCTTTCTCTTGATGTAATCCTTGAAACATATTTCCTATTTTAAATAATTTGGAGAGATTTCAAATTTCTCTGATTAGTTCCTCCAAAGCAAATATGTTCTGTTCCATATAATGGAATAACGATTGATGTTTGTTTTAAGAAATTCTCGATAATCTAATCAGAAACTCCAATATCAAACCTAGGCATTTTTAATTTGAATTCAAAATTTGTTTAGGGATTGATGTGCATTTTTTTTTTCATTTTATAAAATAAAATATTTGTTAGTTATTTAACTTAAAAATATTATTGAATATTGATTGAATATCCTTATGAAGTATCATCAGAAAAGGATTGGTTTTTAAATTGATTACCCAAATAATTTAATTTTATATTTTGAAAACCTTCTAGCTCCATAATATTTTCTTATCTATTTTTATATGCATTAACATTTGTTGTTCTTGTGCTTTTATTTAAAATACATAATGAATTAGAAAAATATAATTTAAATAGGAAACTCTAATTCAAATATAAAATTTCTTAATATAAAAAATGAAATAAAAATGTATTAAATTGGTATTAATAATTAAAAAAATTTATTCGTTGAAAGAATAAGCTATTATGTTTTAATATAGACAGGAATTACTTTTTTTATAACCTTATATGCGTTAAATATAATATTGCTCAAGCGCAATAATCATAAAATTCATTTATAACAAATTGTAATTTCTTTTATTTAAACATCAATTCTATAAATCATCATGCGCATTACAAAGTATTACATATTAATACTAAAAGTTTTTAAAAACCAGAATTTATAGAGGTAGAAGACAGTAGCTAAAATATAAATTAATATATATATTTTTAGGTTTATAGATTTCTTTTTAGAATTAAATAATGTTTTAATATTTTTAAGATATAATCCTTAGTTATAAACCTAAATTAACAAAATGTTACCCAAATAAATTATGTATTTAAGAAATAAGTGTTATTTTCAATACTCTTTAAATTATGCTATAAAATAGTTTAAAATGAAATCAAAAACAATTAAAAAATCAAATATTTTGAGAATGATTTTGAGTTTATTTTGAACAGAAACAAAGACATTTAAATTTCAAAGAAATTATATGATGCTTAGAAATTAAAAATATACCACATATCTAATTGTTTATTTTTTAATTTTAACGCTGCTAATTCTTACTTTTACAAAAATATCTGAAAAATTTTAAGCGTTTTTAACTTCTTACATATTTTTTTTACATTTTGAAATTTATAGAATTTATTAATTTTCTCATAAATATAAATGCTTGTATTTCAAATTAAAAGAAATTTAATATTGAATATAAATAAAATAAATTAAATTAAAATATCTAAATTGCAAAAAGTTACACTTATTTTATTTTAAAAATAAGCCTAATTTACAAGGTATGCTGAAGTGCATTGAAATAAAAGCGTCCTAACAAATCATAAATACTGCTAAAAACAGTAATCAGATGGGAAAGCAACAAACTACACTATGTTGTGATTTCCAAATATAATAATTTCCTGTAATGAATTCTGCAGAAAGATGTATATATTTTAACTATATTTTCAACAAATAAATTGTTTTCTCTTGATGTAATCCTTGAAACACATTTCCTATTTTAAATAATTTGCAGAGATTTCAAATTTTTCTGATTAGTTCTGCCAAAGCAAATACGTTCTGTTCCATATAACGGAATAACGATAGATGTGTGTTTTTGAAAATTCTCGTAATCTAATAAAAAATTCCAATACCAAACCTAGTCATTTTTAATTTGAATTCAAAATTTCTTTAGGGATTAATGTACAAATTTTATTTTATAAAATAAAATATTTGTTAGTTATTTAACTAAAAATGTTATTGAATATTGATTAAATATCCGTATGAAGTATCAGAAAAGGACTGGTTTTTAAATTGATTTCCCAAATAATTTAATTTTATATTTTGAAAACCTTTTAGCTTCATAATTTCTATTTTTATTTACATTAACATATGTTGTTCTTGTGATTTTATTTAAAATACATAATGAATTAGAAAATTATAATTTAAAAAGGAAACTCTAATTCGAATATAAGGTGTTTTAATATAAAAAATAAAATGAAATGTTTAAAAAAAAAAACTATAAAACAAGTATCTCATTGTATAAAATTTCACTTTTTTTTTTACTAAATGTAAAATTCATTCAGCGGAAATGTATAAAATTATTTGATATATCCTTCCCTTTAACGTTTACTGCTTACACTACATTATTTACTATTAAGCCGCTTCTTTTTAGATTGTAAGATAATTTAATACAGTACAAAATAAATATATCAAAAAATACATCAAATCATTTTCATACTTTTTCAAACAAATATTTATTGGAATATACATATTTTATTATTTTATTACATGGTTTGAAAAAAATTGCTGATTATAAACAGTATAAAAAATAAGGACCATGGAGACTTAGTTGGTTTGGAATTCGTTCTTATTATCAGTAGGCAGTGTGACCGAATCATGATTCAACCGAAGGTCTCCTGTTTTCACGAATGATGACTGGACTATGCAAAATATGTCGTAAACATAATGTCCTCTATGTGAAGTAATACCTTTGATGGTGGAAGGCCAAATCTGAAAGTGTTTTGCTTGGTTTTTGCTTTTTAGTTATGAAGACCCAATTCCGTGGCTACGGAGGCACTCCTCTACATAAAGGTGCCGTTATTTCTATAGTTGTGGTTCTAAAAGTTAAGAAATTCTAGTATCTGGCCATTAGGAACAGCAACAAGAGTTTAACTAAATTGAATAATATTTTTTTCTGAGCATTTTTGACGATTTTATTAAATCAAACAATTTAAAACAATGATAATAATAACAAAATATCATTTGACGAGAATAAAAATAACATTAACTATCACATTGAGAAAAATAGAACGTTTTTCCTGAAACTGTAAAAAAGTTGGTGAGTAGTGACTTTACGAAAGATGTACTCATGAAGAAATATAAATCAAAGAACAAAAACATTATCAAGTCAAAAAATGCGGAATTGTTACTGATTAAGAATTAATAATAAGTTAAGTACAAGTATTACTGAATGACAAAGTATACATGCCTCAGAAATAGAAGTTCATTAAATGCTGTAAGGTATGAAATGAATGAAATTAGTATTTCATTTAATTCAAGAAAAAATAGGTAGAGATTTATTGTGTTTTGCGCTAAAATGTGCAGTTCTCAGGGAAAAAACATATTTTATATATAAGTATAGCGAGAAATGAGTTCTGAGGGCAAAAAAATTTCATAAATGGTCAGAAAATCAGTGGGAGTAAATAATCTCGTCCAGTGAGGATAAAATATCACTCTTCGGAAGAAATGAGTGAGACCCAGAAAAGAAAAAATTGCAGAAATAGTAAAAAACTTTAAAAACCTGAATGATATGTAGACAAAAAATCTCCTTTGAACACATCTAATAAATGTACATTATATATTTTTTCCAAAATCTTAAGGCTCTGGAGATTAAAGGAACAACACCTTTGTTATAAATCATTTTAAGAACACCAGTTCTGACACCATTATTGTTCCTAGAAATTCGTAATTTATGAGCAAATTAAGTTCATGATTGCTTATATTGTAATATTTAATAGGCATTTCCTTTATTTATAAAATAATATCTGAGTTTATTAATACGTTATTAAATAATGAATAAATGCATGACTGAAAAATTTGTTAAATTCATCTTGAAAAGCACTTATTTTTATTATAGAATTAATATTAGCGTTCGGAAATTCTAGATAATGAATTAATAATCCAAAATTATTCTAGATGTAAGCAAATCTTTAAGAAAATTTTAAAGCAGAATACAAATTTAAAATATGTAATACTTTCACTGTTATTTGATAGGAAAAATTTAAACAGATTTTATAAAAAAATAATTTTACAATCATTTGACAACATATTTGCAATTATCTCTTATAGTAGATTGTGTTTTCTTGATCAAAAGTTCTTTAATATAATTTATTTTTTATTTGATAGCTTTGTCATTTAACAATCTTCTTTTAAAGTTTTCCTACTTTACATTTAGATTTGACAGTAAAAAATATACAAAAATATCTATGCATCATTTTAATCCGAAATTATTATACGGACAAGATATAGAATTATTTAAAAAATTTAAAGAATAAATTAATTATTATTGTAAATTTTAATCAGATTTATTCTAAATGTTTTCCAATTTATTATTATCAATTTACAATTACAAAATTACACACGTTAATAGTGCTTTAAAAACACAATTCATGCCTTTAAAAATTTTAAATATACAATAGATTAAAAATTTGGAAAAAACTTGAATTCATGTAAAATTTTGAAATTATTACAAGAAGATACGTCAAACAATTTTATACTTAAATACTATCAAAAACATATACCATTTTATTCATATCCTAACCCAGTTTGTAGTATTCAATTTTCATGCTGAGGAAAAGTAACTTGAATCCTTCATGATAACATGATTCAAAGATTGAGAAATCACTATTAGTTTTGTAATTCATTTGATTTCAAATCTGATGAACCATTCAACAATAAATAAAAAGTGTCAGTTAAGCACTTACATTCCATGATGAAAGATATATTCTGTCGATACGAAACATAAATTGCAAATCATTTGCAGGAGCACTTATTTTTATAGGAAAAAGACAAAGGGTTTTAATCAAAATGACCATATACAATATTTTTACACTATGATGTCTAGGTACTTACAAAAAGAAATATTATTTTATGTACATCAAAACACCAAGGGAACCAATGATTGACAGCATCTGAAATAGGAAAGTGGACGCAGATTTATCGAATTCAGGTGCTTTTTTTACAAAAAAGTACCCATTAACTTTGTAATTTTACACCTTGTGTGTTTCTTTGATATATAAATAACAAAATACTCAGTAACTAAACTCATATGACAAAAAAAAAAATTATTGCTTTGCAAATAAAGTTAATTAGGGGATTGAATTGATTGATGAAGTATGATTGTATTTCATTTGATATTATTGAGTATAAATTCGCAGAAGTAATTATTATAAAATAACGTTTGATGTGTCAAAAATTTGAAATACATTTGCATCTCTCACATTTAATTTTGAATTTTTGTTTACAAATAGTTTAATAATTTTTTATATGTAAATAATTTAAGTAAATATTAATATCCTTAAAATTTAAATGCTTTATGATTTTATAAGTGTTTAAGCATAAAAATTAAAATTGTATTAAATGTAAAATTAAAAATAAATCACATTTTGGTATCATAGATGAATTATAAATTGGTTGCTTATATAAAATTAATCGATGTTAATGATGAGTAAGTGTTAATGTTCAGGAATATTTATTTTATAAAATACACTACAGGCCATTAAAATTCCTTCACCAAGAAGGCGACATGCTACAGACGTGAAATTTCTACGAAAGGAAGAAGGTGCTGTGATATGCAAATGATTAGCTTTTCACATCATTCAGACAAAGTAGGCGTCAGAAGCGATACCTACATTGTGTTTAAATGAGGAAATTGTTCAGCCGGTTCCTCATACACAAATTGCATTTGAAAGTTGTTGCCTGGTGAAAAGTTGTTGGGATGCCTCGTGTAAGAAGGAGAAATGCGTACCAGCACGTTTCTGACTTTGATAAAGGTCGAATTGTAGCGTACCGGGATTGCGGTTTATTTTATCGCAACATTGCTGCCCACGTCGGTCGAGATCCAATGACTGTTAGCAGAATATGAAATCCATGAGTTCAGGACGGTAATACGGAATGCCATGCGGGATCTTAACGGCCACTTATCACTAGCAGCCGAGAAGACAGGCATATTATCCGCATGGCCGTAATGGATCGCGCAACCACGTCACGAGCCGTGAGTCAAGAAACGGGGTCTTTTGGGAGACAACAAGTGTCTGCACGAACATTTCGATGACGTTTGCAGCAGCATGGACTCTCATCTCGGAGACTATGGCTGCGGCTTCAATTGACGCTGCGTCATAGACAAGAGCGCCTTCAATGGTGTGATCAACGACGAACCTGGGCGCACGAATGGCGAGACGTCATCTTTTCAGATGAATCCAGGTTCTTTGTACAGTATCATGATGGTCGCATCCATGTTTGGCGGCATCGTGGTGAACGCACACTGGCAGCGTGCATTCGTCATTATCATACTGGCCTATCATCTGGCGTGACGATATGGGGTATCATTGGATACGCGTCTCGGTCACCTTTTGTTCGCATTGACGGTGCTTTGAACAGGGCAAGTGACATTTCTAGTGTGTTACGACCCGTGGCTCTACCCTTCATTCGAGCCCTGCGAAATCCTACAATTCAGCAGGATAATGCCCGACCGCATGTTGCCGGCATTGTACGGACCTTCCTTGATACGGAACATGCTCGGCTGTTGCCTTGGCCAGCACGTTCTCCAGATCTTTCACCAATAGAAAACGTCTGGTCAATGGTTGCCGAGCGACTGTCTCGTCACCAAACGCCAGTCACTACGGTTGATGAACTGTGGCGTATAACTGATTTTATTACTGCCAGAGGTGGTTGTTCTGGGTACTGATTTCTCAGGATCTATCAAGCCAATTTTTTTTGAGAATTTAATCACTTGTTATTTCTAGTATAATATAGTTGTCCAATAAATATAATTTTGTTATCCGCATTTCTTCCTGGTGCAACAATTTTAATGTCCAGTAGTGTATATTTCAGGTTTTGATTGTAGATTTAATTAAAATACAGAAAAATGAGGATTTATCCAATGTTTTTGAGATTAAAAAATTGAATTTTAAATTACGTAATTTACGTACATTTGAGTCAGATAATAATCTACGAATATTGATCCTATCAAAGTTTATCTATTTCTCACTTATAATGGTTTATATACTGGACAAAAGAATGACAAGCATCTTAATATGTTTCTGAACTTAGAATTAAATTTCTTCTATTTACTACGGTTTTGTATGCACATAGATCCATTTATCTTTAGTTTTTTTTCCAAATATCAAACTTTCACGTGATATAAAAAATAAGTCTCTTTGTTGTAGTTCAAGTTTGCACACGCATCTCCTTTCTTACTTCAAAGTTTTTCATTTAAATTAGTTGATTTTCATTTGAGCAAGTATTTCCATTCTCAATATTTGACGAAAAAATTAATACAAAATAACTAAGACGTCTCTATAATTATCTTAATTGATATGAGCAGATGGGGCTACATTCTGAAATTGCATCTTATCGATAGATTTTTATTTCTCTAGTGATTAAATAAACTTAAACTTTAACCATTTTCACCATGAATTATACAATGCGCAATAATATGCTAAAATTGCCTGTTTCATAAAATAAATATAACCATTATCCATATTTTTTTAAACAAGTGATGAAAATTTGCAATCACAATTTGATCTCTCCATATAAGTTAGAATGAATATTTACTGTGTAAATTATTCTTCAAATTTAATTGAAACGTGGTAAGATGCACATATTAAGAAAAGTTGAATAAAACATTTGCCAACTCGAATGATTGCATAAAAGCGTTTAATGGAAATAACTAACTAAAAACCTATAAAAGAATTTTTATATATATATATATATATATATATATATATATATATATATATATATTAGATTTGTGCTTGTGTTACGCTTGGCTTAATCACCAATAGTTCAAGCTGTTCTTCATTACTTTATTTAGCCAAGCGTCTAAAACTAAATCTTCATTGAATCGATTCGATAAAAAAACGTGAAGTGTTTATTAACTTTTTTTCAGACAATTAACTGAGAAAGTGTTTTAGTAAATAAAAGTTTCTACGATTGATTAAATATATATTTTTTCAATCTATTGTTTCAACATGGCATGAAGATGATTGCGCCAAAATTAGCAAAATATTCCTTCTCGATGGTTCATTAGATCTCATTGCCTTAGTTATTAATTTTATTTCTTACAGCAAACTTTTTTAATAATAAATTGGCAAAGGAGATATTTTTACAATGACAAAATCTCTAATGGTCAAAATTTTACCTTAAATATTAAGAAATGCTTTCAATTTATGTAAAAAAATAAAGCAAAAATATAATTAGAGAAATTACTCTATGAATATTTTGTGACACTTAGTCATTCATATTTTTCAGTATTTAATCTATAAAGAATGCTAATGGTTATTCATTTAAATTAGAAGTGAAGTAAAAAATGAAAGTAAGAGGGAATATTTGAAACTAATAATTAAAAACAGCTTCAGAATTCCATTGCAAATTAGATGAAATTTGTTTCTGATTTTACGCTATTTATTATAAACTGTGTTCACGTTTTTGCGTTATGTTGCATTTGTTCACGTTTTTGCATTATGTTGCATTTGTTCACGTTTTTGCAATATTTTTAATTTGCAATATAAGCATTTTAAAACGTAAGTAAAATTATAAAGGGAACACTCAGCTGGCTTCTCTGAAATCCACTTACGATTAAAAATATAGGTTTAAAAGTATTGAATGAACTGCTTTAGCATGGAAATTAGGTAAAATTAAAAATAACAAAATTGGAACTATTTTTTTAAGTCTTATAAAGCAGAAAAAAATTTTTATACTACCAATAAACCTCTATTTATATCACATACAATATATAACATAAGCTCAATTTCTACATTTCCTACCATGTGAAAATTTCAATAATGGTTTGAACATTTTTTAAAAACAGTTCTACTAGTATTTGATATTATTGTTATTAATATCATTAAAAAACAAATTCCATGTCTGAATATATATGTAAATTAAATGAAACGTGTGTTAAATATTTAGATAATATACATTTGAAATAATGAAGTTCCATATGCTTTTTAAAAATAGATGAATAAGCATTGAATTCTATTGTTATAAGTATTACACATGGATCTATTAAAATATCAGTCAAATAAACATAAAATTACTTAAAAAACAGCAAAATTTGAAAAAAAACATAAGATTTTAAATAAGAAAACTCAAAAGTTTATATTTGTTCAAATATGTTATACTGAAAGGAAAATAGATTTCAGTTAGTGTTATTAAATATATGTAAAACTAAATGTTATTTTTTAAAACATTGTAACTGAGTTCAAATTATTACTATATTGTGTATTTTAAATATATATCCCTAAAAAAATTAAGCAATATTGCACATTAAAATATCAAAACTGACAAACAAATGATTAAAATGACAGAAATGAAAACATTCCACAAAATTGAAATTAAGAGTTATTGAGTTAAGATAATTTTTCAAGAATAACTGCTTGGTACCACATAAAAATCAAAAATTTACATCGAATAAATCATTCTTACTTCTGTAAATTTAAAAATTTACCTAAGTCTCTCAGTAAGCCTTGTTTAATTTATTTACGCTTTTGAAAAGGATTAGATATAAAAATAAATGAAATATAAAAGTATTTATTTATAATATCACTAAATTAATCTTAAACAATATTTTAGTCAATAGTACACTTTCATTTCGATTCTATTTGTAATTCTGATAATAAAAAGATGCTTATAAATATCATTACAGCATACAATTCAAATCACTACTGTCTTCTTTATCTTTTTGAAAAGAAAAAGTATTTTTATCTATCTTAAGCACATTCTTATTCGAAAGCACTTTTATTGCAGACTGGCATCAGCGTATTATTGAATTCAAGCAGGAAATTTCTCACCTTACCATATACATCATTCAACCGTACTTGTTAGACTTTGGATTTTTGTATTTATTCCATGATTTAATACCAATTGTCAAAGAGTGACTTATTTAATATACATTAATATACACTTTTCATGGCAATCAAAAGTATTTTTAGGACAATTTAGTACACAATTGAATCAAATACGATAAATAATAGGATGAAAATGATTCTATTAGAAATTCGCTGAACACCAATATTTCATTTAAAGTATTAGAAAGTCTTACTGTAAATGATTTTCAAATGAAACAGGAAACATTCCTGAATCAATGTTTTGTGTTTATAGATAATAATGCAAATGATAAAATGACTGCTTCTCTTGTGGCGCACAAGGTATATACGCTTTAGTAATTAATTTAGTGTAGGTAACTGATTTTAAACGTTAGCAATTTGAATAATACCATAAAAAGGGAGAATTGAAAGTATTCATTTGAAAGCAATATTGTAACAATACCTTCATTCAAAGATTAACACGTCGGAGATGTGACGCAAGAATTACCTTAATTCGCCAAAAGTCATCAAATCAGGTGGAATTTCCTGGAGAAAAATTTCAAGCTTACGCCAACAATATATTTAAAAAATCCACTTATCACAATTAGTGCTGAAATATTCACTAATACTTAAAGAAGTTGGAAGCCAAATTTATAAGGGCATCTAGCTATACATTTTAAGAAATAAAGAGGTCAAAACGGTTTAATGTATAGAAATTTTTAAATTGATATTTCCAATGCAATACAAATTAGTATTATACAAATATCACTTTAATGTTTTAATGGGTAAAATGTAATGGGCAAATGAAGAAGAAAGCTACAAATTTTATTTCTAAACTTTTAAGTAAACAAACGGTATAAAATAAAGTTTTAAGTAACATACCAACAAACATCAAGTAGCATACCGACAAAGTTTTAAGTAATCATACCAAGTTTTTTTAAGAATGCATTTTCTATTAATTTAGAGACAGATACTGAAACACAGAAATATCTTGTAAATAAAATGAAAATATGATTTCGGAAAATAAAATATTTTCTTAAAATATCGTTGCAAATTGCATACTGAAGTACTATGGAAATATTTTTGTGCTAATTTAATAAATTTTTATTTCTAAAAAAAGTTTCATTCATATTTCAATTAATAAGAAAGTTATAATTTTAGATCAAAGAGTACATTGCAAGAACACATTAGGAAAACTCTATGACATTTAAATTGATTTGAAATATCTAAACATCCATATTGTTTCTATAAATGTTTTTAGTTTTTTTATTTTAATTACACAAATAGATTAATAGACAAGACAATAATATAGAATACACTGAAACATTTCACTAACTGAGATTTAAAAATTCGAGCAATTTTCAGCATGGCTTTAAATTTCTTTTGGTTTCCGATTCCATAATATAATTTCGTTTGAATTATTTACCGGAAAGGTAATTATTCAGGTTTTATAAAGAAGAAAATGTGGAATTATCAGTTTTTTTGAGAAGAGATAAATGTATTAATGACAAAAAATTCAATAAATTATTATTGCCCATATAAAATACCGAAAACACTACATAACTCTCAGTAATTAAATAATAAGTTAGGGTTTTGTATTAAGTACCAATAATTTTTGTATAACATATGAGAGTTAAGTTTTCTTAACAAAATAGCGTGAATGAAGGGGAATTACCATTAATGATATTGATTATTTTTTAAGAAAGAGTTTTAAAAACATATTTACGATAAATCTCTAGTATTAAAGTACGTTAATACATTAAGACTCTTGTATTAAAATGCACTTATATAATTCATGATAGTACAATCTAACATAATCTATTATTTTTATGAATATTTATGAGTTGCAGGAAATAAAAGCTAATGATGCGAAATGAGTACTTTCAAGCTTTCCATGGTTAATGTACACCATTTATCGCAGAGAAAATCTTTTCTTTTTCTTATGAATAATAATTTTCCATTCACACAAATGATTTCTTTGCTTTAGTATGAATCTCTAAGACATTGATTATGACAAATAATTATAATTTAAAATAACGAATAGAAGAAAGCTTCATTAATTAATTCAGAATGAGTAGGCATAATGCATTATATTGAGAACAACCCCAAAGACATCAGGGTGAATTTTCATGATGATTTTCCGGGTTATTTTAGAAGATAATTTCATAAAGGAAGAATATTTTGAAAGATTGTTAATTATTATATTTAACAGAAAAAGAAAACTTTTAAAATGCAGAGTGTGCGAACGTATGTTATTTTAGCCATCACGCTGGATTCAAATTGCCATTAAAAATACAAGTTAAAACTTCAATAATATATAAAGACTTTTTATATCTAAACTGCCAAAAATAATTAGGAAATCTTATTTTAATACATACATTTAGAGCAAATATTTAATAGAATATACTTATTTCTATTTTCGTTCCTTGATTTCCTTTTTGAATTACCAAAGTATGTATTATTAGATTCATATAACTCTCATCGACTCAGCGTCCTAAGATACATACCGTGTTTACGTGACCAATTTTCCTGATGGTAAGCATATAATATTTTTGGCGTTATTCTCATAAAAATACTGATTGTTTTTACTGAATATTTTTATAAAATATTGAATAGAATATATTAACGACAGTTATCAAATAAAAGCTAATTTTTGTTAATTAAATTCCAATAATTTATATTACATTCAATAGCATTTATTGAACAAATAGTAAAGTTTTTCCTACAAAATAATACGGAAATAAAATACAATTCACAAATGGTATTGATTATTTTTCCTTTTTTTAGAAACAGTTTATAAAATCACATTACTCAATTGGATTAAAATATTATTGTAAGTATTTTACATATTCATTGCTTAATTATCAGGTAGTTGCAAATTTGGCTTTTGGAATATTAAATTTTATTGTAGCACTCTTCAGAAAATATACAAGAGAGCAGATTTTCATGTAAGTTTATAATGATAATTTTCTGTCATTTTAATTGGGAAAATCATAAAAAAACTGATTTTCTATTTGAAATTTATAAAAAAAACCTTTTTACTTACATAAATATAAAAATATTGATAGAATTAAAAAAATTAATTGCTAATGTTATTAAGCTTTTAAATCTTCAATACTTCAGAAATGAGTTAAAAAATAATAGATGTTTTGATTAGAGATTATAAAATAAATTGTTCACTTGTTTGATTAAGTTTGAAAAATACAGGAATATTGACTTTCATTCATTTAAAAAAAAATGTAACTGAAAAATACCTGAGCATTCGAATAAAATAATTATAATAAATCACTTTTATGATTAATTCTTTAACACTCTTGGAAATATTTTCTAAGCTGAAAAATAATCTTTCAAAATATTATCTCATCAAGCGCATGAAACAAATATCTTTCATTACAAATCTATTTCAAAATTGTGTGTTCACACGAATTAATACATTTAATAATTAATAATAATTAATCGAATTAAAATATTTTTTAATAAAATATGAAGCACGTCCTAAATTATATATATATATATATATATATATATATATATATATATATATATATATATATATATATATATATATATATATATATATATATATATATATATATATATATATATATACAGTGCGTGTGTGTGTTATTCTCTTTGTCAGACATCTTTTTGTTTTTTCTTTAAATAACATTAGAGAAAGATTCCCGCTAAGATATTTTAAATTATAGTCTGTCATGTTTCTAGGGAATAAAAATGAATCACATTTATTTAAAAAAAAAGTACAAATGCATTTTTATACTAAAAGAAGATATACATTTCGTAACACTTCAAAGAAGTTACAACAAAGTTAGCTTATTCCAATCCTTTTGTTTATGTTTCACCAACTAAAGTTAACTTTAATAGTGTAAAGATAAATACGATAGCAAAATTTCTACTTTTTCTATTTATTTAATTTAAAGTTTTAAGTTAGAACATTCTTTTCCACGAAGATTTGTATTATAGATAAAAAATTGATTTATATCAAGCAAAGTTTTTCCATAGAAACAAATTTGATTTTATATTTGTTCTTGTTCTAACACAACAAATATATCTTACTATAGTTGAAATGATATAACTAATATTTTAAAGTTTAAATTGGTAGTTATTATAAAAGATACATTATCAAGAAATTAATCATTTTTTTACTTTATTTAACACACATGATTGTAATTTCTAAGGAATTTTGAAATCCATAATTGCGTATCATAACAATTTTTATAGTTATCTATTTTTTTAATAAGTTTACTACAATATTAATTTAAATAATTATTTCATTTAAAAGTTCATGCATCAAATCAAATAAATATCTACAAATAAATTTTTTACTATTTGAGATGTAAATAGTTAAATAAAATTAGAAACATTTATGTTAAATTCATTAAAAAAATGATATATATATATATATATATATATATATATATATATATATGTTCCTTTATTATTAAAGTCCTCATTAGTGTGGTCAGTGCGTAATTATGTCATATTAATTATAATAAATTATGAAAATGAATTCATTTTCCATAGTAGAACACTGTTTCTAAGTTTTTTCCCCATTTAGTACATAAAATATTTTTGTTAAGCGTATAAATTTATCAATGTAATATAAGAATAGTTATTTTTATTTTATATAATAGTTATATTGAGATTTTAGTGATTAATTTCACAAAAAGTAAAAGTTAGAAATGAAGCTAATTTAAAATTAAATTTTTATGAAGTAAAACGCATTTGTTTCTCTCACTCATGAGTAATTAAGATGTAATAAAAAGTAAAATTAATTATTTAATACTTTTAGATTTACAATTTTCCCATATATGGTTTGTTGTCAAGTGTAGATTTTTTATCATTTTTTTTACACTGCGGCGTATAAAATTTCTAATGATTTAAATTATTTAAAAATAATTTCTGGAATAACTCTTAAAAATTTTTGATGAGCTAATGTGAATACATAAATGTGTGAACAAGTCATTCTCTAGTTTTCTGGGCATAGTCAACATGCAATTAATGATTGCATATTTTTTTTCTACATTTTTGAAATGCTTTTAGCATTTGCAAATCAGTTTTACCAAATGCTGGGAAAGATACGTTAAAAGCATTTGCATTTTGTATGTTTTCTGCATGCGTTTTACAATTTGAAATTCTTGGTACATTATCTTATCTCAAAAGTCTGTAGGTAGTTGGAGGAGAACTTTTATTTTGATTTCCTTTTTAATCATTTATTTACGATTATTTTGATAACTTAACAAATTGTCATGAACCTACGTATACCTGTTCCTTAGACATAGAATTGTCTATACATTTTTGGGGTGTTTCTAATATGAAATTCTACTTTCTGATAATAAAAGCAGTACGGAAAGATGAATTTCGTTTATATTAAAAAGGTTATATTGAATTGGTATATCATTTTCTGTTGGCACATGCGTGTCAATTGCACCTGATCTCTGCATTCAAATGACAGACAGTATTTGTATCCCAAACAGAAAAGACGTAGATAGATAACTTTTGTAAAAATGACACCCACATTTTTTTAAAACTTCCTGCATTGATATTTAATTTTGTTTTATTTGCGTTCTTTGTTAAATAAATGCTGTTGCTGTTATTAATGACAACTGGTGCGTTTTCTCTTTTCTTTCTAACATTCCAAACTGTTGATATTTTCAAAAAAAAAAAATGCTCAACTGACTTAAATTTGTAATGTTTTAAAATTATTCTTTGTTAGTGATATCTAGGTATTGAACTAATAATTTTAACAAATTAATTCCTGTTTAGCATGTGAACTGAAGTATATGGAGGATTATTCTTCACTAAGTTGGGTTTACTCTGTGCATTTAATATATCCATTATATTATAAAAATGAATTTACATTTATTAATTGAAAAGTTTTAATTCAGGCAAACTATCTTTCCTTTAATAATATGTAATAAATTTAGTAATAAAAACCAAACATATCTCCCTGACATATACTCATTTATTCTCCCTAATATAAAATAATTAATTGAAAATTCTAATATACGAAATATAAAGAATTGAAAGTTTTAATCCCCTTTTACTTACAAGGAAAATATGGGTGTGCGTAAAATAAAGTTTATTTAACAAGAACCAAATATGACATTCCATGAATAAAAATTAAAGGAGAAATACTAATGTAACACTTGATGTGCAATAACACACATATATCTGAGATAATCTGTGTTTTATTATCTGTGTTTTATTATGCGAAAATCACTTTGAAATATCTACAGTATTTTAAACTCTTAAAGCTAAATTTGAAAGTATAAATAAATTCGCATAAAACGAAATTTTTTGATAAATTTAGAAAACATATGTAATTTAAAACATTACTTTCCTCAAAACTCGTTTATAAGTGTTAGTAAAGATGTTCTGTTTTCATCCTTATCTATGCGTGGAGATCAAAATAATTTAAAGCTTTTAATATTATCGCGAAAGTTATTGGGCAAAAATGATATTTTCATAACTCTACATTCTTGTAAGAGAGAATGTTTCATTGTGCAATACGGATGTATTTGTATACATGCATTTATTAATCTATCAATAGGAATTGTTACAAAAATGTTAAGACTTTTGAAACACATATGATTTATAATTTTTAATATTTAAATGTTCTTTTTTGTTGATTTTTTCTACAAAAAATGAATTGTAATGTTATATATAGTTTTTCAATAATATGAAATAGAAATTTATGTTAAGTGTACTACAAAAATTGTGTAATATATGTTACAAAATTTGCTTATAAAATATTGCTTAAATATTTTCAATGCATATTATTACTTAGTTAGATATTATATTCTAATTTATTTGAATTTTATTTTGATTATTCATTAATAAAGAAAACAGATATAAAATAAAATTATGATTTGAAAAGTTTATGCAATACAAATCCAGCTATCAGACAAAACTGTTGGTTTAACATTTTTACACATACTGCATTTGTCTTATGAAATTTATAGTTTAACTTTTATATCAAAGTCTTACAGTAAGAAGAAACAAAATTAATGCATAAGTTATTTATATTCTACTCATGTAATATTTTTATTTATAGAAAAATCTTAAGAAATTGACTAATAGAATTTTATTTCTTTACAAAGTAAATGTGTATATTTCGAGGAAGATTAAATTTCCAAATCTCGTAGGGAAACCTTATAGCTTGTTTCGAAATTCCTGTTATTTAACTGTGAACATTTTAAACCATGTAAGGTAATTTTGAACCACATTTGGTCTTACATACCAAAATTAAATTTTAAAAAAGTTCAAAGAACTCAGTAAAAATATATCAACTGAGCCCAAATGTAAGTTGTTGACAAAAGTACACTGAAATAAATTTACTGCTGTTAAAAAAGAGCGTTTATTCTACTAAAGTAACTTTTTTTCATTCTTTTGTATTTCTATTTTCAGATCATTTATAAATTTTTATTAATTTAAACAGAAAATATATTGCTTAAGCTTTGAAAATTGAAATATAATTGAAGGCGCATTTTTAAATTAATTTAAGTAGTATACATTTTATGAATTGAAATTATACATAAAAAAACATTTTAGTTTTTATAATTTTACAAATGGAAATTTAATAGAAAACGTATATCTTTGAACACAGTAAGTACTATTTTCATCAGATTCAATGAAAGTAAAATGTAAAGTTTTTACAATATAATTTACTTATCAATATCACCGATATTAAATTCGTCTTTTTCAACTAATTTTATAGCAGATTTATATTTATCGCAATAAAATTCAGTTGTTTAATGACTCAAATATATTTTCTTGCCAATAATACTAATTAATTAAATAATTTTTTCAGATGATTATGATTTCGACAAGAAAAGTTAAAATTCATAATTCTTTTGCTTTTTCATCATTTTTGCACATTTTACAAGAAAAACTGATGTAACAAGAAAAAATAAATACTGCAGTGAAACCTCATTTTAGATATTTTTCCTGAATATGAATAAAATTAAATTTAAAATTTATTGACAATATAACAGAAATTCTAGTCCTTATTACGCATTCAGCTGTTATATATGATAAATGTTTATTTTTAAGATTAAGTATTTTATGTTTTCCGTCTGCTGATATATTACCTATACCTTAATGCTACTTGTGTCTACAAATTATAACAAATGATCGCATGTCTTCAATCCGAGCACATGTTACACAATGGATGTAATTATGCTAACTGACTGAATTGATTGATTGATTCATGATATAGTTCAGAGAGTTTCTTTGGGTCACGTTTTGAGCCAAATCAATGATATGGTTAAAGAAAATTTGCTTGCATTAATTAACAACGATAGATCTCAAACACAAAAAGATTGCGATAGAGCTGTAACGAAATTCTAATGGCAAAAGAGATTAAAAATCAGAGCGTACTATTCACGACACTATTACCAAATTAATACCAGGATGTTAAATTCATTTGCCCAACATGATAGCTATCGACAACTGAAAATGTGGAAATTAAACTTAAGATAATATTTATGGGTTTTACTTCTCACACCCATACAACATAAATTTCGGTTATTAAGAAGGAAAATTTGATTAAATGGAAAAGTATCAATATGAATTTTGATTCAATTGATAGAATTTTGTGACAAGTACCACTTCTATTCTTCAAAATACAAAAATGTATTTAATAATGTTTGTTTGAATTTAATGCATCTCCATTGGCAGTCATACGGTAATGAATTCTGAAATAGCCTAAAGCGCTGACACATTCTGAACATTATAACAGTACTGCCTTGGCCTGAATTTTTTATATAATCAGAAACTATTTAAAATAATAGTAATAAATAATTCTCTAAAGTAAATATAATATTCCCACTGAATGCGTAGATATTATTTTCATGGTTTCTCAACAATATTCTTGGTATCTACTTGTTTTATTTCATTATTTAATAATTTTATTAAATAATAATTTACAATTTTATTTAGGACATATTTGGAAATTTAATGAAAATTATTGCAATTACCTTAAAATGTCATTGAATTAATATTGTAGCTGGAAATTTGGAAGATGTAACAATTTGATGAAAAATTTCTTGGATTATGAATTTTAATTATATTTTTCCGCCAATCTGAGTACCAGTTTAAATTTAGTTCAGATGTTGACAATGCTTTATTATTCATTGCGTTGCAATCAAGATCTGAAACCAATCATTTTAATTTTTAATAAAATACACTTTAATAAAATTTCCTACGTTTCAAACAGTCATTAACCTTTTTGCTTGCAACTTTGGCAGTTCCATGTTAGTGGGAGGATGTTTAGGGAAGTTAATATATTTTTTCAGAGTTATCAAATGATTAAATTTTAAATGAATACATATAATATGTAAATAATTAAAGCAGCACAAAATATGTTCCTGTAGGAAAATTATGAGTATTTAAATGACATTAAAAAAAAATAAATCGTTGCAGTTTAACTTTAAGATGAAAATGAGTTTCTATTATAAATATATAGATACGTTTGATTATAGGATTATAAATTCTCAATGATGTTAGGATAATAACCTGTATTTTGATAATCTATATTCACCCAACAGTCACCGAATTGACTTTTTCTTACTCATATTTAGGATTAACGACAGAAATATTAAGAGTATTCGAAATAATTGTAGCATCCGAAAAATTCATGTTCAAATCAACATTTTTCAATATTTTATTTTTAATACAACTGTGATTTTTCTAAACTTCTACAAGTAAAGAGGCAAAGTATAAATATTAAATTTGATTGTACTTTTATTTTTTTCAGTTACATTTCGCTCACTACTTTTGTATGTTCGTATTTCTTATAATATTTTAATTTATTTTATATTGACAACTTGGATCCCCTTTTCCAAACGTCTAATTAAAACAATAATACATCATAAAATTTTAAATTATTTTCAAATATTTCTATAAAGATTTAAGATTAAATATATATATATATATATATATATATATTATATATATATATATTATATATATATATATATATATATATATATATATATATATATATATATATATATATATATATATATATATATATATATATATATTCTTTATAATTTAAATTTATACCTTCCAAATAAATAATTTATTTTTATGAGTATATGATACAGAACTGTTTAACAATATATTCCAATTTAATTTAGTTAGCATAAAGGGATTTAAATATCATTAGTTCAGTTTTTGTAAACTAGAACTAATGATTCTTTTATTTCACTAATCATAACTTAACTTTTCTTATCTTTAAAATATTTTTATGTTAAAACTGATTTACATCCATGAAAACCTAAGATTATGAAATATGATAATTACTCTTTACATTGACAGTTCTTAATGTAATTGGATTTACTTTTTCTATTTTTATTTTAGTAAAAAATGCCTGACACAATTAGTTTGATAAAAGATAGGAGTCAAAACTTGTTATCAGAAATTGTATTTTTTTTTTTTTGCTGTTTTCTAATGCAGGATTTTCAAAAATAAATTTATTTGCTCTTATTACTTTAACTCTAAATTATCATTACTCATCATTATGAATATATTTAACAAGATTGGAGTGGCATTATGTATTTTAGATTGATCATGATGCAAATATTGTGAATAAACTGTCACGAATTATGCAGAATACCAAGCAAAAAATTAAAATAAGGTCATTACACATTCCCCTTATGAATATTATATATTCTAGATGTTTAAAAACTAGATTCATTAATTCCTTATCATGCGTGTGTTTTTTAGATAAATAATTTTTTCTTGCGAAATATTTTCTTTAATTTTGCATTGTTCATTTTTAAAAGTTTAACTTATCTTCAGTAAGTGTGTTGTGAACTTGTTATTATACTTGATGTCTTGTAATTTCACTTTTACATTTATAAATATACTACAAAATGTCTTTATTTTTAAAAAAATTAGTCAATATTTTTTCCAGTTTCTTCAAATGAGCCATGAGATTTGCATGAATAAAAATGTCGAGCATACTACTTGCTTCCAACTTTGAAAAAAAAATGTAATGCAAGTAAGTAAAAGTAAAAGTAAAAAAAGTAAAATGTTTTCAAATAATGAAAAATATTGAGGTAAGTAATGGTAAATTTCTAAAGGGAAATATTGTCTTTTCGTTATACAGCTAATTTTTTTTCTCCCCTTTCAGCATTTATCCACTTAATCAAATAAAACAATTTCAACTGATATATTTTCTATACAAATGAAAAAAATAAGTATTTAATATTCTAACATTTTCAATATATTAACTAAATTTCCTTCTTCTTCTTTAAGTAATAATTATATATTTAAACAGGAATCATTTCAAAAATTTCTGCGTTTTTACGTACCAAGATGTATAATTAATATGTGAATAATTATAGGTCACAATAAATATAAATTTTAAAATGAAAACTAAAATATGTCATAATCATACGTTTTTTTTAGACTTAAGTGTGACTTGTTGGATCTAAGCAAAATGCGAATTTCAAAATGATTTTTGAATATTGAAATTTGTATTTGTATTTGTTGAATTCTGAGTTTTCTTTTGCTATTTCATTTAAAATTTTGAACGATTCTCAGAAACTTGAAAGATTTTAACTTATTAAAAGTAATCGACAGTTTCCTTTGCGCTATTACAATAAATATATGTGTTTTACAAATTTGATGCTTTAAATTATTTGAGGCACATCAATATGATAAATTATTTCAGGCAATCAACATAAATTTAGATTATCCATTTTAAAATAATTCCTGACATAAGATAGAAAATAACCTAATTACTTAAATAAGAATAATTTCATTGCTTAGTAAGATGAAACATTTTTAAATGGTTTTACAGAATAAGAAACAGTAAATTTAATATTCATCAAATACAGTATCTTATCGTCAAAAGTGCAGTTCATATTACAAGATTACATCTCATATTCTTCAAAACAGCGAAATAAGAAATATGCAACTTCTTCTACACTAAGTCATAACATTCATAAGCTTCCTAACATCTTTCATGATATAACATATATCCTAACGTCTCTTTACTTACATTCATAAGCATATTCACATTTAAAAATACCAGATCATATTATGAAATCTCAACAATTAATAACGTGTAGAGAAGATAGTAATTGTTTCGCAATTTCATCAATGATAATTGATTTTTTATACTTCTCAGTTGATATAAATGAAAGATGAAAAATTCTTATTCTAAGCATATTTAAAGTGGATACCTTTAGTATTACCTTATTTTTTCATATTCCTAATTTAAATTTCATATGGACATTTTCTGACTAAATTTAGGTTCTTGCGAATGGAATATATATTGTAATAAAAAATGCTCTTAATTTCCTTAATCAAATAAAATTCTTCCTTATGATGACCGTATTATTGAATTTAATCTTATTTTACTTGGTGTAAGATATTTAGAATAATAATTGAAATATACTAAAAAAACGATATAGAATTGATGGGCACTTAAACTGATCATATTTTTGTTTATTCAACATTTTAATGACATTTTTTAGTTAAAAAAACATTTTATAGAATAAAAAAGTATTCCTCATAATTTATCAAATTTTTATCGTTACAAATATATTTTTACAAATATCCAGTGTTTCTTAGAAAATATTTAAGAATGAAAAGATAACTCCTAATATGCAAATAATTTTTTCCTTCAAAAATTTTGAAAATGTGATTCTAATGATCACAAATCGCTTGGAATTTCAATGATAGTTCACTGTTTTGGAACACAATTTGTGTAAGATATAACATTTAGAAGAAATATTTAATAAAAAGTTAAATAGCAACATATTTAATATGTAATTTTATTTAAAATGTCTTTTACAATGTTTCACTTAATGGTACACAGCATAATAATTATATCGTATAAGTTAATGTTATGTCTCTAATATATTTTCATAATAAATATCAAAAAACATAAAGTGAAAGTTATCATCGCAAATCTTTAAGTGAATCTGAGTGAGTCTTTCTGAAAGTGATCATCGCAAATTTATAGACATCTTTTTTGTTAAAAATCATTATTAAATGTTACAATATTTTTTATAAATATAGAAAATTTTCCTTCACAATTTTTCCAATCTTAGTAACTAGAAATAATAAGAATGCAAAAAAATAATAAGAATGCTTTATTTTTTAAGTGACAAATCTTAGCTTTTCTTTAGCTTTTCTCACAATAAATCTCACTTATTTATGGTCAAATTCCTATTTAGGAGAAAGAAAATATTTAAAAAATTTGCTGCCGTTAGCAAAACATTTTTTCTTCCTGATTCATTTTTCATCTTTGCGCTAATGAAAATATTGGGTCAATAAGGAACCTACATGAGCAAATAAAAGATATATTTGTAGTTTTGATTACACAAATCATGTAAAAGTATTGAAACTCTTCTTGGATGAGAAAACTTCAAAAACTAAATGCATTACAATTGAGTTAAACTTAAAAGCAAAGCAAATTATATAAAATTGTAACTATGAAAAATGTGTTAAATAAATATATTTCTGTTAATTATAGAATTCCATGTATTAAAATACATATTATTCTATTTATATAATAATTTCATTCTATAATAAAATTTAATAGCTCATGTTGCTTTATTTTAAACAGATGTTAGACTTAATACGACTTAAATAATTAAACAATTGAAGTTCATTAACATTAAATTCATATTTTTAACATTAAATTCAAACTTTGCTAAAAATGTTTTTAAAATTTTAATTACATTTCAACATATCATTTATTCAAATATTGATACATCTGGGCATAATGCTTTATACCGTATTTTAAAAGAAAATAAAAAGACACAAGTAAAAAGTATTGTAGAATTCATGAACATATCAAAAAGAAACAAGATGTTCTATAGTTCTATATATATATATATATATATATATATATATATATATATATATATATATATATATATATATATATATATATATATATATATATATATATATATATATATATATATATATATATATATATATATATATATATATATATATATATACATAATATATATATATATTTGACACATTTCAATGCATGTATGTATATGAGTATGAAATTATTAAAATTTGTGTAAATGTGTAATACTGATATGTTATATAATTTAAGAATTTAAGAACAACATTGCGTATTTTTTTCTCTACCTCTTTGACATTTTTATTTTTTGTATATTTAATTAGGATATATATATATTTAAAATAATCGTGATTCAAATATTACATAAAATCTACCGTGCAAAAGAATATTAAACAAAACTCTTATAAATTTTCCCTGTTTATATAATATGTTTATCCACAAAAGTGTTGAATTTATAGTTAGGAAGTTATCTTTATTAAAATTTATATGCAATATCTCTTTTTATACAGTGTGTATTATGATCAAAAATGTTACTTTTTCAATAGCCTATAATGTATTTTTTGTTCATAATGACTGTTAAAGAATCACTTGTTCTTTAAGAGTCATCACACAGTCTCTAAGCTTCACTTGTTTTTTCATATTCTTATTCATTGTTTAAAGGATTGTATTAACAATTATTGTATATAAAAAGTGTATTGTAAGAAATTTTAAGAGGGAGAATTCTTTTAAGGGTATGACTAGAACAAACTGAAATTGTAATATAAGGAATTTATTAAATACGTTCAACTGTAAACACATGGAAATTTATTTTCTAGAACACATTGCTTTCTGTATTTTAAAATCTATTTCGTCATGTATGCGGAAGTTTTAACTATTACATGATCGTAAAACTTGCACAGTGCTACTGGAAAAACCATCATTGAAAAAAAAATTATTTAATAGTTTATCATAAAAATACCACTTATAATATTTATGAAAGATAAGTGAATGGGAAATAATTTATGAAATCCTTAACTCAATAAATCTGTAAATTAACTTAGCAAGAAAAACATGCATATATCCTTTTATTGGTTAACTAATATAATAACAATATGGATGTAGATATTTAAAAGGCTACAACAAGTAATTAGTGAGTAATGTTTCCTCAAATTCTTTTATAAATGATTGAAATTAATAAGGAAAGTGCTTAAATTTCATTATTGCATTAAAATAAAATTTTTAAGATGTCCAAGCATTTTCGACTGCTTCATTTTATAAAATATCTCTTGATAAATGAAGCAGAATAAATGGCAGGTGAAGTAAATTTTCATACATTTTTCACAATGGTATTTTAATCGGCACTTCATTGTCTTGTATCAAGTAAGCGTATGAAAGTTGTTATAAAAACAATAGTGCAATATGAATGTTTCCATAAAACAAATTTTATGGAAATTATAAAACTCTAAATTTTGAGAAATATCAGATCTTAAGTTGATAGTACAAAATATTTGAAGTTAGTTAAAAAAAAATGCTATATAAAAATTCCTCAAAAAAAATTAAAGTAGCAATTGCTTGAAAATAAATAGTTTAAAACATTTTTTTTCTTTTTGAAGCTCGTATTTTAATTTGCTTTTTCAAAAACCCTTTTACATATATGTTCTTTTTCCTCTTTTTTTTTGACAAACACATACAACAATAAAATGTTCAGAAAATGTCTCCAAAATATTTTATGACAACTTTCATGTCAAAATGTACTTGAAGTTCTTTATGTTTATTAGAATAACTGAGAAGTTAGTAATGTATCAGATAGTTTAAAAATTTTTTATGCTTAATTGATATTCAATTCCATTGTTATCAAACAAATATGTAAGTTGATTTTTATTTAAAATTCTGATTCTTTTATTATAAATTAATTTTTATACAAATCTGAATTTTTTTAACCAAATATAAGCTTCTTTTCTTCATAATAATACTTTCAGAATTTACTTCAACTGAGTACTTTAAACTCATTACTTTTCATTGAAAAAATGCTTACAGAATTAATTTAATGTTTACTTGTATTTCTTAATTATGGCTTCTAACTTTATTTAATAACTTAGATAACGAGTAACAAATTATAATTTTTCTGTAACTTCTTGTTTTAACAAATAAAAAGTACAGTAGTAAAATTAAAGAAATTTAACATATAAATAAAGAAAATAAAGCTTTTTCTCTGAAATAAATTTATAATTATTTCAGAAAATTTATGAAAGAAATTATTTGAAAAGAAAAATATTTCTTAAATATTTTTTTTATAAAATACTTAAAACTTCCATTTTATGTATAAATGAAATTTCTGGGATAAATATTGCAACATACATTTTTCAAATTAAATTTTAACTTAAGATTTAAACATTTTATAGATTTAATTGTCAATTTTCTTTTTATTATAATAAAGTTGTTATATTGAAAAGGAAATTAAGTTTGTATACAACAAAATTCGCATATATATATATATATATATATATATATATATATATATATATATATATATATATGTTTCAAATTTTTTCTACGAATAATACTTTTTTATTTACAATTTTTCATGACTTAATAATTTTAAGTTTCATTTTCTAAAGAAGGATTTATTTTAATAAAAATATTTTGAACTTTTTATTTTATTTTTAAATAATTGCTTTATATTTCAAAATCAATTACGTATCCATAGCAAAGTTAATTGCAATTTTAATTAAAATTGTTGGAAATAAAATTTTAATAATCATAAGCATTTTCAAATAATCGTTGGTTGGTGTTGTATTTATGGGGAGAACTATAGATGACCATAAGTGCGCAGAACATAGCTATCTGTATGAAGTTTTTGAAGCATAGACACGTTTCAATGTTAAGGGGTGGAATCCCCCTAGCAGAGCCAATATCTTAAAATGGTAGGGTAGCCAAAATTTTGTATTGGTGTTAGAAAAAGGATTTTGCAGTACATGCTGGGAAAAATGGTAGCCATTCCCACCAACGAGGTTGTACTAGATACCAATGATAAAGATAACATAAAACTTTTTATATTAATATTAAACTTTATGTAAAATTATAGTCTTCTCTATTTTTAAATATATAATATAGTTTCCTATACGCATAAAAGCAGTTGATATATTCTGTTACTACATTTATTGGACATATATGTTTGAATCTTTTTGGAAGATATAATAAATAACAAAATATTTATTACAAAAAAAAATACGACACACACACACACACACACACACACACACAAATAAGTCACATTAAGAAATAAAGAAAATGGAAGATTAAGATAACATGTCTTCTTTAATTACGATTAAGAGTGAAACCGTAAAATGTTCTATCCAGTTCTTAATGGTAGATTAAAATGCGGCGATTAGCTAGATATTTCACATTTTATAAATTTAATATTATAGGGAAAGGATTTTGAGGGAGAACTTTTAAGTTTTTGTCTTCACGAATTAAAGTAATTATTAGAGGAAATGAATGAATCTCCTTTCGCATTTGTTTCAATAAAAGTTAAACATTAATTTAGTAAACAAAAACACTTTTTATAATTCTAATAATTTGAAGAGCTAAAATTGTTAATAATTAATTGTGGTTAATATTATTTTTATTAAATTTTCAGAACTATTTTTAAAATTATAAGATAATTAGAGAAGATTTGTAAAATTTTACTTACTTAAAAAATTAAATAAAATAAAGTTTAGTATGTATCATAAAGTAATTATTGAGTCCTGATAGAAAGATGCGTCTTCATAATTACTCTGCTGGCCACCAAAATTGCAACACCAAGAAAGACTAGAGATATCACAACAAAATTTATTTTGTAGATAACATGTTGACCAAGTACCAATTGAATAAATATATAGACTTCTGAGAAATGTGGTTCCTGCCAAAACCAGTAGCAGCCTTTGTTGGAGATCACCGATGCCTCACGGCTCGGCATTGATTCAAAGAGATTTTGGATGTATTTTTGGGGTACAGCTATCCAAGCAGCTTCCTGATTGCGCCATAATCTGGTACTGCAGCTGGGGATGAAATCAGCGTCAATCGTTGAACAACCATAAACCACCTGTTTTCGGCGAAAGATCTGGAGAGCAAGCAGACCAGGTAAGCAATTCAATCCAGCGATTTACGAAGAACCCTTGTACAATTCGTGGCCCGTGTGGTCATGAATTATTCTGTTGAAATATGGCTGTGTGCAAGCCATGAAAGTAAGCAGGTACAACGGACTTCAACACCTTGGAGTTGTAGCGAGAAATGTTTAATGTACCGGCAAGTGTGAGAGTGACATTCAATACCGGGCTATACAATAACACGCAGTGCAGGACCAGTGTTGTGGTACATTAGGCAAGCTATTCATCATCCTATCTCCACGATGTCTCCAGACTCAAATGTGGCCATCGTGATCATGTTTTTGCAGACAGAAGCGTGACGCCTCATTCTGCCGTACACATCTTTCTTTCTACTGTTGATGGTCGAGACATCTGTGGTTCTGCGTCAAGGGTATACATAGCATGGGACGTCTTGCGATCTGACCGCTCTGCTGTAAACGGCTTCGAGTAGTCACAAGATGTAGCGTAACAGACTGAATGTGCTGTGGTTCATGATGTGCCTGAGCGATCCGTCACTATCATGCATACATTTGGCCTGTCATCACTTGAAGCGTTGCAAGAGGTGGATGTGATCAAACATGTAAGTTCGTCGTACCCACCTGATTCCAACGATCATACATCCGCATTACAGTTTCTTTTCGTCCAACATGACTGCCGATTTACCTGGAAAATAATCCACAGTCTTGGTAGGCCACTATCCTTCCTATTTCGAACCCGGATACTCGATCAAAAATGATTGCTGTTTCCCGCGAGGTATAATTGATCATTTTTTGGGAAAAAAAAAGAAAAACACAATTGCCGAACTTGAAAGCGTTGTATCCCCAAATAATGCTTTGAAGTGGCGCAACAAGCATGCGTGATGTGCGTCTGCACTAAAATTCTAATCATTTGCATATCTCACCTCGGCTATTGCATATTGTAAATTTCATGTTATTTGCATGTTTACTTCAGTATATTGCATTTACGGTGGCCAGTGGTGTAGATTAACAATAGAAATGTAGTGAATTTGTAAAAGAATTACAATTCTCATTCATACATCGTTCAAATTTGAGTTATTAGCAAACAAAGTTATCAATTATTCAAGATATTTTTCTGCCCACCTCTTTCGTTGAAACATCATAAACTCTACATTTACTCAATATTTTTCACATGATTATTCTAAAAATTAATTATTATTAAAATTTACTTAGTTTTTTAATTATTTGATTTTTTTTATTATTAATCAAGTATATTCTTCGTAAGTGTAGACATTCATATTCCCAAATATTTCACACAAACAATAACTTGATTCTGGTGTTTAAATTATGATGTTTTGTTAACTGTATTACTCCTCTTAGTATATGTTTCCATTGGACAATGTGAGTCTAAGTGAAAAGCAGAAGTAAGTGGATCTTTGACCTATACCAGTTTTCTAACATTAATAACATAGTATAGTTAATAAAAATAAATATAAATTCCTATAATTAAGTCCTAAAAACATAGCAGTCCATAAAAATGTTTCTGGAATAAATTTCAGGAGTTTATATTAATTTTCCTTCATACTCAGCTACCTGGAAATTCTAAACCAAAAAAATGTCTTTCGTTTTTCACCGCGGTGTTAAAATGATTGTTTTTCTTAACATCAAAGTTTAAATATATTTTACTCAGCTGGTGTTAGATAAATAGTATTTCATCCTGTGCTTGGTGAGATGATTCATATTTCTTAGTGACTTTACAAATACATATAAAAAAACTCAAAATCATAAAGATTAAATTTCAGTTTATAACTACTATAATTAGTAACTGATATTTTACTTTCCTCAAAATTACACTAGATTTCTCTTTTCTTAGATTCAGTTACAATAAAATAAATTTTTTTTCCATTTTTTCAAATGTAAAATATTTTTCAAAACTAATAAAATAATTTGAATTTATTGAGAAAAAAATATATGAATATTGTTATAGTTGAACCTATTGAAGAAAAGCGTTAATATCTAATGCCTAATAATAATATATTTCAAATTTACAACTATGATGAATGGAATGGTTATTCAAAACTCATTGCTGCGATTCATTATAACTATGCCTCTGCATTTAACAACAAATTTCAATTTTGCGAATTAATTCAGATAAACGCCTAGTATTTTTGGAATATAATCTGTTTCAGCTCAAAATTAATTTGAATTTTATTCTTAATGAGTTTCTAGTTTAAAATATTACTCTAATTGACTAATTACTTAATAGGAAATTTCCTGTATTGCAAACTATGAGTTCCTCGTATGATAATGAGATTCAGATATGCACAACATAATTACTCTTTTGCCCTATTAACAGATTGAAACTAATCGGTTTAAAATAATATTAAAGTTTCTTGAAGTAAACTAATATGTGGCATAATTAATCTAATAGAATGTGTCTTAAGAAAGTTCATCTCTTCTTACCATAGGCTTTATTTAAGAATGCGAAATTATTGATTCTTGCATAAATTTTAGGTTGTGTGTAAATGCTGCACACAATTAATTTATTTCCGATTCTATTTTAAATTTAATATTACATGCAATTTTCCAATAATTTTACTGACACAATAAGTGAACTTTCATTTTTTAATTTATTATAATTGTGAAATACAAGATGGAAATTTTTGTAAAATTTGTCTTTTTTGCCTATTTGTATCGGCTTTTCTGGATTGAGATCGGGAACTTTTAAGCTGTCTTTAATCCATTTTTTATAAATGTTAATAACAAAATGCAATTATTTATTACTCCTATAATTATTACATAATTTTTGTGTTTAAAGTAACAGTAAATTCAAAATTTTAAATATAATTAGTATAAAATTCTCAATGAATATCAGCTTATAATACAATTGTAAAATAATGAAATTTAACAAGCATTATAATAGCTATAAAAACGAAATATTATAAAATTTAAAAAAAAGTCTTAAAATACATTAAGGAATCAATTAAAGTGAGAAAATAGTTTAAAGATTATATATAACGTAAGTTGTGTGTGAAATATATATAAGCATTACAAAAGTCCATTACTTTCTATATTTATTTCATGGGTCATTTATTGAATAAAATGATAAATATCCATTTTAGTTGTTTTTTGGCTTTGGGTTTAATGTCTGAGACAAGAAAAGACTTTTTCGCCACAAATGTCTATTTTTTAGCCGCTCTGCAGGTATTTCATATCCCTCGTGGATAAGAAATGACAGATTTCTACTTTAAAATTGGAACTTGAAATTTTTATTCACCTGCTTTTTCAAAAAATAAATTTTACCTGGCATTTTCATTAGGAGTCCATTTTCAATTTTTAATTTTAACTTTACTCGAAGTCTACTTTTTTATACATTACATTATTTATTTAACAAATAAAAATATTTTCTTTTGGTTGAAGTACTTAAAGAAAGCAAAATAAGTATTCAGCACCAACGAGTATATTTCCAGAATTATTTCTACGAGTATTCTAGATATAACCACAAATAATTTATTTTTAAAAAACTTTTTCAATTTATATAGAAATTATATGGAAATTTTTTTAAAAAAAAATTTATTTATATTTCATTGTCTGTTTTAAAATAAATTATGTTTTACTATAAATATTATATATGTTTTATTTACAATATAATTTTTAAATAATACTTTAATAGTATTTTATAATTTTATTAACAATATCATATTTGAATTTACCCTATATAATGTTATTGTAAATATCATTATCAAAAATTAACTATGAATAACGTTGCGATCTATAAAAATAACGTGTAAACATTGTCCAGTAATTTATAAATTTGAAGAATTAAGCTACACATTCCTTCAAAATCATAATACATAAGTAAGTTACTACTTGCATCTAAACTTTCTTATTAATTTATCTCTCTCTTTCTCTCACACCCACACACACACACACACATATATATATATTATATATATATATATATATATATATATATATATATATATATAGATAGATAGATAGATAGATAGATAGATGAATGGATTGATAAGTAAATAGACAGATCCCATAAACAAAAATAATAATTTTTATAAAAAAAATTATTGCGAAATATTTCTTTTATTTTTATTCTTAGCTCATTTATAAACTATCAAACGTTGTCGTCTATAAAAATGTTTTTATGAATCATTAAAAATTACTGTTTCATTTTAAATATAAAATCTGTCTGTTTCAAGTAACTAAATTGAAAAATAGTAAGTATCAAGTATAAATCATTACTTATGATTTTTGGAAAAAATATTTTTAAATATCATCGGTGTGTTCAATAGGCATTAAATTTTAAATCTTTAAAAATAGTTATAGGTTTTAATCACCTACACGCTTTTATCTATTATATCTTTTAAAATTCTGCATTCGTTTGATTTAAATGATTTACCAGACTTTCCTTGTTATCTAAGTTCTATTAAAAAATTTGAACAATTGAATTAAGTAAATAAAGAAAAAAAAAAGAATAAGGAAAATGATAAAGGAAAGAAAATAAAAGAAAAATGAGTCTTTAATATAACATTGAATAATATTTTTTCCCTTTCAAATCAAGCAGAATATTTTTTATGTACTATACAAAAAGTGATAAAAAAGAGTAACGTCAAATATGATAAATGCTCAAAACAGTTTTATTGATCTCAACCAGAAATTTACTAAAATTTTATTTTAAGAAACAAGCTGAAATATTTTCATAAACTTTTGTGCAAAGTATATTTATAAAATGGCACAATGAGTCTCTTTTTTAAAATAATTGTTTTCCTTGATAATATTTTGAGTTATATTGCTCGAATAATAATTTTATTTAAATGCAAAATGTTAGTAGGTTTTACAGTGTTATGTAATTACATCTCTGATTGTACTGATTATTAACAAGATATTGAATCTTTTGCAAATATTTCCCTATTACTATTGATTTAAAATGAAATTACCTAATTTTAATTTAATCAAATACCATCTTACAGTATGAAATGATGGGAAATTTGAAGGAGCTAAGCTAATTCAAATTAAATATAGATAAGTAATGTGTCGTGTATTTAAAAATTTAATAAAATTGAAATCTTTTCCTTAGTAACATAAATAAAATTGAAATCAAATTCATGAAAGATAATTTATTTAAAAGGCAAAAGCAATTGCGATAACAGTATTTGTTTTCATGAGTTAATAGAAAAGCAAAATAGTAAGGGTTATTGATTAATTTATAAATCATTTCCGTATAAGTTTTCCAAAAATTACTATGTACATAATACGATATCCATAATACGATATCCGATATGTTGTCCAGAAATTACTGTGTACATAATATTATATCAAGTAATACATATTTTAAATTTAATATTTTTCAACATCAATTTTCTCTTCAATGTTTATTTATGTTTCTGTGGGGCATCATTTGAATAATAACTGAAATATACTGATGAACAGGAATAATTTAGTTTAAATTACTTCCAAATGTTATTTACATTTTAAATAGTATTTTAAATTTAATATTAAATAAATTATTGCATACATTAAATTATTTTTGCAAATAAAATTTAAAAAAATAATTTTATTTGCATATACAGTATTTGATGTATGAAAATGAAAGTATATTTTTTATTATTTTTTTACTTCCTCGTTTCAAGTAATTATAAAAATGTTTATTTCATTGAAATATATATATTGAGTAAACATATATAAAAATATTTTTAAATAATTCTTAGTTGATTGTCTTATTTCATTTAAAGCCCTACTTTTTAATCTTCTAAGTAAACATTCAATGTAATAAAATGTTAAATTTTGATAATTGAAATACATGTATTCAGACTTGAGTTCTTCAGATTTTTAAGTGTAGACAGTTTCATAAAATATACCATTGGCAGTACAATAAAAACAATATAATTATAAATGACATGGTATAAAATGGACTCTTAAATTTTATCTTCAATTTGATTTGAAATTTAATATGCTCAAAGAAAAAAAAGTATGTATAAAAGTATGTAAAAACGTATGTATAAATTTAACACTTTAATAAGAATTTCCAGTTATTCTTATTATTTTAAGCAATATTCCACCAAATTTAAACTTTAAAAAAATAATTCTGCTATTTTACGATGAATATTGTTTGAACAGAATCATTCCTTCAAATATGTGATGATGAAAATTATAGTAAAAGAAATTAATGTAAATAAACATTCGAATTTTTCATTTATTATTCTCATTTATTTATTTAACAATAATAAATTTTTTATGTTTTAATTTTGAAATTCAAAATGTTTGTTTAATTACTCAATGTTTATTCGGAAACCAATGAAAAGTAAACAATTTTATCCAAATTCCATGACAATTTTGCCGTGAAAGTTAAATAAAAACTCTAATCTAGTTGCAAATTCATTTGACTATCGATATTTGTAAAGATAACGGAAGCTTTATAAAATATTTTTTTTCTTATTTCTGTACACACAATTCAGAATGAAAGAAGAATATTTATAAATTATTCATAAAAGATTTTCTGTTTTATAATATATCTGGCTATTTTGACGAATTTCAGGGAAATATGTGGATTAAAATCGTTACAGATTTAAGTATATCATCACACAATTAAGACAAATGAGTTTTCTATTGAATCAATTATTTAATATTTTATCTTTAATTGTCAATGATATTTTGATTAAAGTTTGCTTTTAAAGTTAAAGCTGTTGATTTTTTTATAAAATTCATTGGTAAGCTGATACGTATCGCAAAAGTTTAATAAATAAACAAATTAGAGTTTTTTTTTTAAAAAAAAAGTAGTTTCACTTTGATCAAAAACAATTGGTAGGGAATTATTTAATTGAGAAAAAGTTGAAGGAATTTATATTGAACAAGGCAATTGATCTTTTATGTTCTGTATAATCTGAATTAACTCTCAAACATCCATGTCAAAGCATTTAGCAACCTGGTTTTTATTTTCATATCAAATGGTCAAACATTATTCTTAAAGGACGCATTATATCATTCCAATAGTCCAATCCCATAGGTGTTTCTGGTTAATTGCAGAAATATTTTTCTCCTTAATCCAATATACATAAAAAATTTTGTTTTTGAAATTTGTTTTCCATAATCTATCGGTTTTCATCGACATCATAAACCTGTTGATAATTTTTTTATCACATAAGGCTGGATCACATAAATCTCAATACATCTTATCTGAACAATGAAGAGAATTTATAAATTATCTACGATGATATTACAATTTTTGTTTGTCAATAAGGATATTAAATTTCAATATGTTTTTGAAGTGTACATAATTTGAAATAAATTTAAGAAGTGAATTTTGAAGTAAAGTTATAGTTTCATGGGCAAATTAGTAAAAGAGCATCAAAAGTTTCAAAGGTGAAGAACACTTTTGTATACACTACACTGAACAGTTGAATGACCATTTTTCAGATTTATTTACTTTGAATTTTTTTCTGAGTTAAATAACCCAATAAAATCAGCAGCTATGCAATAAATTTTGACTGAAATAGCTTACATTACTGATTGACTGAAATAGCTTACAATGTAACACATTACTCTGGTTTATGAGTTCACTTTTTAACTCAAGACAGAAATTCTATGAATAAATGTATAACATGTTTAAGCAAATTACCTCCTTAAAAGTGTAAAGTATTATCAAGGAATTTATAAAATTTCCCAAAATTCGCTACTAAGATCAAATTATATTTTTCTATTTTTTTCATGTGCTCAATTAAAATGTAATAATATTTGAACTTTTACATGTTTGTAAAATTTGGGTGTTTATTTCACTAATCATATAAAATAAAATTTTTCTACAAAAATAACATACAAATTTTAAATTATAAGCTCATTATTCACCTAATTGAAATATATTTTTTAAACTTTTGATCATCTCAATTAAGAAAAATTATAATTAGTTCTGATTGGGAAATTAAATGAATCATCTAATATTATGATTTCACTGGCCAACTTATCTAGTGGTCAGCGTGCCTGACTACTGATAGGAAGGTTCTTTGTTTCGAATCCAGGTTAAGGCATGGATGTACTTTCTCTCTCTCTATCCTGTCTTTGTCCTTTCTTTGTGTTGTGAATGAAGTATGAATGATGCCTACCTTATAACCGGGTGCTTATGGCAAGTGTGAGGGTGCGATGGTGACCGACCTCCTGTGGTGCATCCGGGGCGGCATACGCCTCGGCGGCTAAGAGGTCACGGTTTCTGGCCTGTCCTTGGGTATCAGGGAACAATAGATTAATATACTATGTTGCAGTTGTAACTGTCTACAATCTGTCATTGGAAAAAAAAATATTATGATTTCTATTGCATTTACATTTCAAAACAGGTAACCAGTTATTGTGTTAAAAGTTTATGAGTTATATGTATTTCTTCAATGGAATTTTATTGAACCTTATTAATTAAAATACATAACGAAATTTTTTGTATATCTATTCTTTGGAGTTTTCCTCACCATTTATCACTATGCATCTTCATTTCTATGACAGTAAACAATTTTAACCTGCACTGATTGTTAATTGACGCGTGAGATAGGATACATAATATCATGATTTAATGTCAGATAATTGAGAATCCAGAATATCGTATCGTATACGTAGACGTAAGAGTTTTATATTCTAAATAATTTATTTCGCCCTTTTCATAATTAATATGACAAGTCACAGAACTTGATTTATGAGAATTAATAATCTTGTCATTTATATGAGTTATCCCAACAGGTAAATCTTTTGATTTTATTTTTCCTTTTTATAATTACGTGTGGACTTGAATACCTTAGACTAAGAATAATTTGTACTTACACGTAAAATTGCCAATTAATTTGTAATGCAAATAGTATAATTTTGCCATTTTTCATATATTTTCACTATTTTAATTTTTTTAAGATACACAGCTGAGCTGAACTAAAATTTAAACACCACTGACTTTAACAGTTAAAGGTTTAAAACTAATTTTTGTGTAAAACCATATTATATTTCTCTCACTTTTTGTAGGCGTAAAGCATACTCATGTATTTGAAAATGGGATTATTCCATCAAATTTTAAGGATATTTCTGTTAATATACATACAAGATTTTTACACTAATAAAATTGAACTTCAGTTATTGTGAGTACTCATGAACATAATAATTCAGAGGTTTATTTCAAGTGCTTTTGAATGTACTATCCATCTTTTCACGTCTTTACAAAATATTCATTATTTGTTCGTTTTTTTTAGTAGTAAAATATAAATCAAACTTTATGTATTTAATTATAAAAAACTTAACGCTTCGTTGGAGTTACAAACTAGGATATTACGTTGAACTTGCATAATACGCTTTCAAACTAAACATAAAATTTTGATCGAAATATTCAAACAATTTTACAATTGATCAACATTACTCTTTTTTTATTACATTTCTCCCTATTATTAATCTAGTTCTTTTTTATTTTAATCTTCAACTGTTATTTGAGCTTAAGAAAATTGAAGTGAAGTTTCTAACTTACACAAATGAATGATAGAAGTAATCATTCATTCGATAGAAAAAAGTAATTTATCGCTTAACAGTATGTACTTTTATCAACGATTAAAAAACTTACGTCATAAGTTTTTTAGTTCGTCATCATTAGTTTTACGTCATAAATACAATAAACTTTATGCATCAATTTAATCAGAATTGTTTTATATTAAATATCACATTTATTGCCGAAACTGCTTAGAGTACAAAAATATATTCTTGTTTTCACTACTATTCACTTTAAGGGGACAAGTTTCACAGTTTGGTTTTTTTAATTATATTTAATTCCAGCTGTCTAAATATGTTAAGAATCACGTAAATGGTTTCAAAATATTGTGATGATGTACTTTTCAATACAAATTATAAATTTAGTAATGTATGATATATGATTCCAGGATTTATAATAAGTGAGAGCATTTACAAAGATGAGTGGCTAAAAAACAAAAGATTTTCATTCAAATCATTTGTATTATCAATTAAAATGAGTTTTATTTATACAAAATGTGACTTTTTTGGTAATCCATTAACATATTAAAATCTTATTTATTCTCTCGAGATATTGTAAAATACGCATATATCATTTTGTAAGAGTCCTTTTAGATGTATAAATTAAATTATTTAAAACACTTCTTAGAGATATTTCTCTTACGTTTTGGAAAAGTTAGTAATTAATTATGAATGTAATGAGTCTTTCGAGATAAGGATCACACATATTTAAACTATTTTTCACTTGAATTGAATTCACGAAGGCATATAAAACTGTGCCACAATAATATATATTTTAACCATTTATAATGTTGGGTTGGCAAATCTTCAAAATATTCACCATCTATAGAATTGTACGGGAAAGCTTATTTTTAATCGTGTTTAAGATTTAAGCAAAAAAAAAAAAAAAAAAAAAAAAAACTGCATTTGACATTTAAATACTATAGGAGCAGATAATTTTATTTTCGAAAAGTAGAATTAATTCCAAATAATGTCGCTAACCAGCTATTTTAGCAAACAATTGCTAATATGGGATTTAAGTATTAATGAAGATGTAGACACGTTATAATATATTACTGAATAGCTAATTTACAAAATTAACAGTTATTCAAACAAGATTAAATTGATTTTAATTTTTTATTATCATCATCTATTTAAAATTTTAATTGTGCGTAAATGGTGTTAACGAATCTCCTTTAATCTGATGATTCATTGCAGATTTGGATTGCAAACATACTTCTTTGACTGTACACAGTATTCCAGCTGAAATATAAAATTACTATAATGAATTAATATTTGATTGCCAAATAATGATTTTAATATATATATATATATATATATATATATATATATATATGCATAAATATATATATATATATATATATATATATGTATAAATATAAATAAATATATATATATATATATATATATATATATATGTATATATATAAATAAATATATATATATATATATATATGTATATGTATATATATATACATGTATATATATATATATATATATATATACATATATATATATATATATATATATATATATATATATATATATATATATATATATATATATATATATATATACATATATATATATATATATATATATATATATATATATATATATATATATACATATATATATATATATATATATATATATATATATATATATATATATATATATATATATATATATATATATATATATATATATATATATATATATATATATATATATATATATATAGCATGATTAATGATTAATCATTTCTTTATCCCCAATGAATTTTTGCTAACAAAATATTCTCTTTTTTCATAATAATAAAATTGTTCAGAATTAAATTTACTATTCTGAAGATCAGAGCTGAAAATTAATGATTGGTTTTGAGAAAAAAATATTTTATATCGATTCCTTTTTTAAATTGTATGGACTTACTTGTTTTGATTTTGAAGAATTAAATCTTTGACTCTGATGTCTACATGGAATGTAAAGTAGTTCAGATAGTTTAGAATAGAAAAACGACGGACAAATTTGAATTTATAAGAAAATTCCTATATTACGCATTATGCATAAAAGTTTATTAGAGGTATAAAGTATTCATTTTAAAAATAATATTACGGAAAACCATAAAAGCATAGCTTTACATATAATGCAATGCAATTAACAAATATATTTTAGACATTTTTTTTAGTGTTCATAATTTTGTTGCTTGAATAAAATTCTGATGCAATAATTAAAGCTCATTTACAGTTTTGACTTAAAAAGTGATCCTAAGATAATAATAATAGACTTATTTATTAGTTAACTAAAATAAAATTAATTTAATTAAACACAATTTTGTACTTCTCTTATATGTCAGAAATATCTTCTGTCAAAAAGTTATAAATTATACATTCTGAAGAAAGCATTCAAATGAGAGCTTCTCATTGATGGTTTAAATAAATTTCGAATTATCAAAAGACTGTTGCTTTCACATAATTCTAGTCCTATATAATTGAGTTAAACTTCACTCAAGTAGAACGCACTCATAATAGTGGCTGAGATCGCAAATGTTATCAAAAGGCGTCTTACAATAATATGTATCAACATGGAAGCTCGTAAATGTCAAGCCCTTTGTATAAGTATATTAATTAAGAATTTCCTTTTGTATAGGTTGAAGAAAGAGCTGACCTTCCAGACTATTGTTCATCTAGTGACGCCCTACGCCATCGAGCTATCAGTGCAAACTCATATTAGTTAAATATTAACATTAGTATGAAAACAGAAGAAAAAATATTAAATGCATAAGAATGTGTAAGCATTCAATCCATTATTTAAATGTTTTTAGATCCAAAAGAAGTGTGCAACTGTTAATAAAGATTTAAATAATCATATAAATCATATATAATAAATTTCTCTTTCGTTTACTCAATAATGTAATAAAGTTATAGCAAGTAAATGATCTACTTTGCCTTATGATGTGTGGAATATTATTTATTTCATTCATTGGGAAATGCACGTTATTATTCATGGCAAAGTCGTTTTCAATTATAAATTAGTCAAGTGTATTATCATGAAGAAATAAACTTTAACAAATTGTTTGGTAACCTGGTATGGTTTTTCTCTGTGATAACTGTTAAAGCAAACATGATCGAGAAATGTCGAAACAAAAACAAAGAAAAAATCATAGACAACTATCAAAAAAAGAGATTCATCATCCATTTTTTTTTCGATTCTTCACTTGAGATAACTTTTGTAGTTAATTGTACTAAATTATATAACAAATATTTCTCAATGCAGCAATGAAATCAATATTTATATTTATATATATATATATATATATATATATATATATATATATATATATATATATATCTATATATATATATATATATATATATATATATATATGCATAGGGGTATAAAAATACACATCAGTTTTAATTAATAGAAATTAGTATAGTCTAAAAGAGTTTCCCACAGATAAAAATATGTTTATAATATTTTATACTTAATGAAAAGTAATTCTAAATGATCTGTTGAATATGCAAGATTCTTCAATATACACACAATTTCCCATTTATATATGCCTTTTATAAAAAATCATGTTTAAATACTGCAATTAGTTTCTTCCCGTAAAGAGGTAAAAACACATGGAAGAAAGACATAATTACTGGGAAATATAAATCATTTCAAAAGTGTTATGCAAATTCTAAGAGAAAGCGGATATTTAGCTATGGGATTCATGTGCCATTGACTCTCTAAATTTAAGCATAAATATTATTTCCAAATAAATGTTGAAATATTTGAAAAAATATGTTGTTGTCTTCACAATAACATTTTCAAATATTTGATTTATGAAATAACGATGATGAAAAGAAGACAAAGATTGTTCACAAAAGATGAAAAATATTACAATTTTGCTTATATATTCGTTAACTATTTCTTCATATAAAATCCATTTTATTAGTATCAAAAAAATAAAATTTTACAATTTTTGGCTAAATATATTTATTCTTAAAATTTATTTGTGATTCAAGATGCCAAAAAAAAAATCATTATTTATTTTGCTTTAATTATATACCAAACGACTGGTAGTGTCAACCATTAAAGTTATTTTTATGTCAAAGCAAAATTTAGGGGTAAAGAAACACACATACAGAGAGGAAGGAACATCCAGTCCCAAACAAGGATTCGAATCCGAGACATACTGTTTCGAAGTTAGGTACACTAATCATTCCTTTATCGGTTGGCATTAAGCAAATACGTAAACATGTGAGAAACAAATATAATTTATGAAATGGAAAATGCTTACATTATTTTAAGCTTTTTTAATTGATTGCAATACATTTTAATTTAAAATGAATAAAATAAGATGGAAAATGTTGTTTTGGGGGACACAATTTCCTACTTTCGCTTTGTTCTAATAATTCAAATGAGCAAATTTTGTACGAAAGAAACAAATATTTAAGATCTTTAATAATTTCAGTTCTATTAAACAATTTTCATTGCATTTAAGAAATAAAACATTAAATTATAATATTGTGTTAGTTACTAAATTGTTTAATGTTACACAGCTATAATTCTTTTTTATATTCAAAAATTTTAATTAGGTTAACAAAGACAGCTAAAATAATTTACTTATAAGGAATCTTTTGTTGAACAAAAGTTGAAATATAAAATAATTACAAATTGATAGTATATATAATTTACATAAATTATAGTTAAATAACACAATTATTAAGTAAAAATTCAATAAAATGTTTAAATATGTTCACAAATAATTAGAAAACTGGATCGTAATAAAACAGAGACAAATTTTCAACATTTGAAATAAAGAGATTATTTTGATTTTAAAGAACTATAGTTGACTTTTAAAAAGCTACAATGGAGAGATGACTTGAAAATAATATAATCTTCACCATAAAAGTGCAGAAGATTATCAAAGTAATGGAAAAAGTCTTAGTGCAGAACAGCCTTTATTGTAATACATCTTGAGCATGCCTAGGACTTTAAATACTATACTTTTTGAAGCGTCTTAAAGTCAGGATGTTTTGTTTATTCTTACTTCAGATGGGCTTCTACAATTTGCCCTTTTGGAGAATCTGAAGGATTGATATTTTATGCTTCCAAAAAAAATTCTAAGATTTAAGATAAAGCTACTATATCTCTATTCTAAATTTACGTTTATGCTTATGAGGATGCTGGTTGTTGTAAGAATTTATACTTAAAAAGCATATAAGAATGTCGCTTTATTCACAGATGTTTGTATGATTTTAACATCCACGAGTAAAAATTCAATATTTTTGTAACAAACAAAAGTATAATTACGATACATATACTTTAAAGTTATAATTATAATCCATATAAAAAATAAGTCCATCCATAAAGCATGATAAAATTTTTTTATCATGGCCTTTAATTAAATGACTTTATAGTTTGGATGCAAAAAATATTTATCTTTATTTGAAATTTGAAAGTGCTAAAATTATGAAATTTGTAAGGGTAAAATCATGGAAAGCGTTTACAATGAAATCTATTAGAAGGATGTTAAGATATTGGAAAGGTTTTATTTGTTTTTAATTTATTTAGTACATCTTTAATTTAGATCCCTTTCTTTAAATGTAAACATACAAACTAATGATATTAAAATAAATTCATAGAAAAGTCCAGATTATTTTTTAAGAATTAATCAAATTTATTTTTAAGTAATTCTTACATGAATCAACTGTACAATAAAATTTATATGATATAATTAATATGACATATTTATGTTGCATAGCTATATAATTTGAAAAATATAAAAAAAACTTACTATTAATTTACAAACAACAGGTACCTCTTTGATAAAAAGAAATCGAGTAAATTTTAAATTTCATTAATTTAACAGTACAGACAATATTTTAATACTTATTAGTGAGTCTGTAAAAATTGTTCTGTGCAGTAAATGAATGAAATTTAATAATTATTTAATTTATGACTGTTTATCTGTGAAAGAACGAGGAAAAACGTATCTGGTAGGTATTTTGATTACGGAATCATTGAATAATTGGAACAACAAAATTATCAGAGCAGAAAATAATAAAACTTGGCGAGTAATAATAAAAAGAAAAATTTAAAGTAAATAACAGTCTAAATACTAAGCAGAACATAAAACGTTGGTCAAATATTCTACGCATGAATTTACAAAGCTAGTTTTTTTTAATGCTGACTTTTTAAATTTATATGTAAACCTTAAATTTTTCATTACACTGGAGATGAAATAAAAGTGTGAAACATGTTGGTATACGAATCTTCTTAAAAGGCTATATTTAAGATTCATTATCGAAGATTAAATTTAAAAAAGTAGCTTCAACGAAACATTTATAAGAATTCGCCTTTACTCTAAAGACGGTGCAATTATCTATCAGGAAGGAAATAAAAGAATGAGCAAAATTTCTCATATAATCTTTCATCACATAAAATTTCAACTTTTTCCTAAAACTATGAGATATTTTAATTACTGTTACATTTCCTCAAGATCACATTCATTTTTAAGTTGAAAAGTAAATTTTTGTGAACATTAAAAGTAAAAATTAATTAATGAAGAAACAAGCTCTATATCATGTTCTAAGTTTAAGATGCAGTTTTCAATTGTGTTTTTTAATTAATAAATTAAAATGTAAAGTCTTCTTTTACTCAGATATTTCTATTTTACGGTTATATTTTATCGTATGTTTCTTTAGGCAATATGATCGATAATAGAAATTCGCATCAATTTTGCAACAATTAAATCTAACTATTGACCTCACAAATAAAAGTTTTACCATTATAAATGTCTTTGCTCAAGGTTTATACACTTCGGTAATAAAAATCAGATACACATAAAGAAAAAAAATTCCTACGGTTTAATGTAATTTATAATTATATATGCTTGTGAAAATTGCGTATCGTGTAAATTGACTACCATGTTAAAGAAAAAATTATTGAATAAACTGTAAGAAAATAATTATTAAACTTAATTAAAAATGCCAGACTATTTTACCTTCATCCATACAAACACAATTAAAACTTCATTGTGAAACTCAAAATAATTCCATAATGATGTCTGTTGTCATTGCAAGTAATGATATTTTCTTAATATTTCACTTTTCTACGTATATATAACACTATAGTTTGTTCTATAAAAACATAACATTTAAATTACTTAGAGTTAAGTTAATATGCAGTTATATTTACCATTTCAAAAACCTTAATACACTGTTTTAATATAATTTGCGAAAAATTGAAAAGAATCATTAATAGACTTTATTTTATTTTTATTTACATTTATTATATGCTTTATTATATTAAGAAATTAGTTAGAGTACGTTAAATGACATATTTTTCGATTCTTATTTGCCATATTTTATATTTATAATTAAAAATATAGCATCACGATACGTCCAGAAAGAAAATAGGCTGAAGTTAAATTATTAAAATTGAGAAATATTACTTTAACATTACTTTTAAAGTTTCTAATACAAGAGAAAAAGTGCAGGAAAATATTAAAAAATCTGCAACAGTTTTGATGTGAAGTTTGTTTTGATTTGTATAACACAAAATATGTATAAATATTAATTTTTGTAAGCAGTATTATATAACTGTTGGCACATCAATAGTAAAAATTTATTACAGCAGAACTTTTTGGAATATATTGATATCTATAATGTGACATCATAAAATTCTACGTGATACGTTTTACGAAGAAGATATAATAACATTACGTGGTACTTGATTTCAATATAATTCATTTCTTACATTCCATTTCTTTGAATGTTGATTTACTTCAAAGTTCTCTCTTTTTAAAGAAAATGAGAAATTAAAATAAATATTAAGCGGTATTAAGATTGCATTAATCAATTTTTATCATTTATAAAAGCTTTATTTGTTTTATCAGCTAGTTCAAATCAGTTTAATATGAACTTAAGGAAAATGGATTTTAGAAAACTTTGAATGTAATGATTGCATAAATAAATCTTTGACATTTAGCTGTAAGGTTAATATTTTAATTTTCAACAAATGTTATTAAAATTTAAATTAGTATAGAATAAAAGTGTAAACAAGTGATCTTAATAATAAATTAATATAAAAATTGCTTCATAGTGAAGGGAAAATTTTAATTAACTTGTGATTATTAATGTAAAAGTTTAGCTCTTAAAATTAAAAGAAACTGAGTCATAAATCTTGTTCTTATAATCTGTTTTCAGAATTTATTCCTTGTATTTGATGTAGGTCACCAGTGATATGTTCACTTTAATTTACTATAAAAAGTTTTTTTTTTCGAAATATCAATGAGATACTTAAGAAAATTTCAAATATAAATTATAGTAAAAAAGTCATCCATGAAAATAATTCATTCAACTGCTAGATAATTTTAATTTTTCACATTTATTCTCGGGATATAAATTAAAAAGAATCACTATTAGTTGGACATTTCATTACAAATATGAGTTACGGCTAATTTACTTCTTTTATTTTTGTTCGAATATAAGATAGTTTGGAGATTCCTCTGAAACAAATGTTATTAAATGAATTGCTTGGCTGGATTTCTTAGATGTCTCGCAGTCTCTTTCTTATATTTATTGTTGATTGGTAAATGAATACAGAAGCTGATATATCAATATATCAGACAAATTGCAGTAAACTATTTTAAAATGACTAATATTTTTTAAGCACCTACACAATATGTAACATTAATGTGTAAAATATATAGAACATAAATAAATAAATAAATATAACTAATATTTCCTTATAGCAACATAATAAGTAACAACACACACACACACACACACATATATATATATATATATATATATATATATATATATATATATATATATATATATATATATAAATATAAATATATGTCAGTTGATTAGAAAAAAAACATCTGATGATAATCTTAATGAATTGATAAAAATGTTCATAAAAATAATTACAAGTAAAACAAATACAGTTTTAAAATATTACTTTTGAATAATCAAATTGTTTTTTGATTGTATTTTAATGCAAATTTAATTCTAAGAAAGCATCTACTAGTTTAAAATGAGACGAAAGAATTCATAAATGTGGCATCTGCAATGAACTGATAAGAAAATAAAAATATTTTTCTCCTCTTTACTTAAGAAGAGGAAATATTTTTTTATCAGTAGAGAAAGGTTGAAGGCATTATATATATTACTTTTCCAATAAAAATGTGACCGTGAAGGAATTTTTTCATGGTATTTTCTAGAGTTTATGATCAAAGTTGAAATGATAATGCCTAGTTATATTAGAAAATAATTTTGCCTTTTGAAGTTTTTGCCAACATTTGTAAATAATTTAAATAGTTTGTTATAATATTTATCGCCTTATTTATGCATTTATATGTGTTTATTATAAAATAAAATAACAATATTATTTCAACAAGTTCATTTTTACATACATTTCAATGTATATTTCTAACTAAGCAAATAGCAGTTTATTTTCTTGTTAAAATTTCAAAAACATAGAAGATGTATTCATTCAGCAGTTATTATTCTTGAATTCGTATATCTCCTATGTTTTTGAAATTTTTCAAAATATTATTGTTACAGCAAGAATAAATCCATAATTAATATGTCCAAATTTAAAATGATTAAAAAATAAAATAGTCAGTGTAATTCCAATCAAAATATTTTTTTCATACTTGATATTTGTATTTCATTCATTATATAACTTGTTTTTTGAGATATTTAAATCAAGGTTGTATAAATAATTTTATAGGCTACGTTGTCATCAACCATTTTATGTCAAATTATCCATCATTTGTAAAGAATCATTGATTTTTAATCGTATGTGATATTTAAATATCTTTAATCCTTTCCATATACAAATTGCTTCTTCATTTACACTCATGTCCACAAATGAAGGATTGTTCAGAATCACACAGAAATTGAACTCTAAAATAAAAAATTCACATGTGTATAATTATAACACACATCTTGAAGAATAAAATATAAATTACAAGAAACCAACAGATCGCGCTGATAGTACGTCACAATGACGAGATTTTAGGAGAGATGTATATAAAAAATGATTGCCAAATAAAAAGTAACAATATTATTTCAACAAGTTTATTTTTACATACATTTCAATGTATATTTGTAACTAAGTAAACTACAGTTTTCACAATCTCCTTAAAAGCCTTTATGCAATAACCGAATACTTATGTCACAAAAGAAGCATTTGGATGTTGTTTTACGTGATGGAATTGTCGGCCGTCTGGAATGTGGACATATCCAGCGCAATGTGATAGTGTCATCTTCAGGTTTTGACAACGGTTCCAAGATTATGGTACTGTGAGTAGACGTTACAGCACAGGTCACCCCCGAGTTACTACGCCAAATGAGAACCGGTATTTGAGAGATATTGCCAAAAGAAACAGACTGAGCATAGCATCAGACCTATCTCGTCAGCTCAATTCAGATACCGGTATGACAATTTCAAAGCATACCGTGTACAAATTCTTAGGGCACACTGCTCTATATGCCAGTAGGCCTGTCAGATGGTTTCCACTTACCGCAACTCTCTGTCACCTGCAGTTAGCCTTGAGTAGAGAACATGCATTATGGACACAGCAACTGACAAGTCCAGGTTTAGCTTTCAATCTGATTCTCACCGGACTTTCATATGGAGAGGGCAAGGTACCCGTTACCACCAAGGGATCACCATTGAATGACACCGTTATGGTGCAGGATTACTCGTTTGGGAAAGAACTATTATGTGTTTCAGAACTAAGCTGCATGTTCAGAATGTAACCATGATAGGCCACATCCATCGGGTTGCCATTCTGGAACAACGCGTATATTTGTTTCAGATGGCCGTGGGGGCAGAATTTCTGTTTATGGAGGACAACGCCCATCCTCACATTGATATTCTGCATCACAAAATAAATTTTTAATATTTATTTGAATAAAACTGATCAAATGAGGTGAATATAATATAAAACTTTTTTAGTTACGAAATTATTAAATAATTCCATGGAGAATTTTTTCATCCGCTTTCCAATACATTTCTGAAATGCTGTATATAGGCAAATAAGAAAACGCATTTGCAGAAAAATATGGAAACAATACATCTTCAAAATTAAAAAAAATATATATCATATTTTTGTTTATTAAAAACAAATATTTTGTGATAATGTCAAAAGGAAGCAGGGTAAAATAATGTTGATACTTTTTTCTCTGTTCTCAATTGTGACGCATGCATAATAACTTTAAAATGAGAAAAATCCACACAAATTTTTAAATAAGAAAGGAAAGTTTTTGAGTTTAGTGTTACTTCATTTATAAATAATATACATTATTGCATAAATAACTTATCAGAGAATTCAAATCAAATTTAGATATATTGTGTGTTAATTCTAAGCTCCGTAATCTAAATTTGGAAATGTAACATATTTCTTATTTTGAATCAGCCAGAAATAGACATATTAATATAAGTTTACGCGGGACAAAAATTTGGAATACAAATGCCATAAATATTTCTACATATAGATGAAATTTCATCATGATATTTACTATTAGTACAAATGCATATAACACTTTTTGTTAGATACTTCACACACACATAGATATTGGGAGCAATTAGTTGAATTATATAATAAATAATTCGAACTGAATATTTTATTTATAAAAACTTTAAGTATTAAAATATGAAGTATTTAACTAAAAGAAATAAAATTATATATATTTTTTGAATTAAGTGATTGATAAACAATTCGAGTAAGTGATTACTAAATTAATAATATACAAAAGCTAATCAAAACATTTTCAAATACATTATATTGTTTCCAGCAGCATTCTTTATATCAAAATAGTTATCTAATGAAATTCTCAATAAGCTCAGCAGACATTTCTCTAGTAGGAAGATGAAGGGAGTTCATTTGTTAAGAAGCTATGCATATTCATTGCTCTCACAGGAATGTCTGCATCTTGGTGATTGTTTGAGCTTTTTTTCTTTGTGACTTATTTTTCTGTGTAACATTACAAATGATTAGTTAAATTAGTTTCTAAACACGTTATTATGTTGATAATGCTTAGAAATAATCAACGATAAATGGACTACATATTCCTGGTATTTTGGAGTAATGTCAGCAACATATTAATGCTTCATTCATAACTAAATAATTCTTCAAAGTTGGTTTTTTATTTATTTTTAAATAGATATTGACACAGTTATAAAATAATTTTATTGATATTTTTTGTTATGAAAATTAATTATCATAAAAATGATCTTTGATTTCATTTTTATTGTGTGTGGAGAATTTTACCAGTTTTAATAAAAACATTTAATATAAGTCTATCAATTAAATTAAAGGGACAAACAAGCTGCTAAATTTAAGTGCTATATTTGCTGTTTGAGATCATTTTCATATAAACTGAATTCATGAAACATTTTAGCATGTATATCATTTTGTGAATAAATTGGAAGATATTTATTTAGGCAAGCCAAATAAAACAAATAATGAATTTAGTTGTAAGATTTTGATTGTAAAGTAAAGCAAGAATGAATTATGTAATGCCAAAATATAAGAGACAAAATGAGCGAATGTATGTTTAAAATAGTTCTGTGATAAAGTTAAATTTTTTATAAAATTTAAATCTGATGTAATTTTTAAAAAAATGAACTGATACAATGTTTAGAATTTCATAAAATAAGCAGTACAATTTGATTTTGGTAAAATACGTGTCAAATGTACTGCATTTATTAATCTTATGTATTTTTATAGAAATTTAGAATATGCTTAAAATTTAATATGTAAGTTTTATGAATTTTATTAATTGGGTAATAATATTATATTTATTATCTCTAATACAATAAATCATTTTCTTAAAATCCTTACTTATATTATTCCATTAATTCTAAGTAAACAACTTAAGAAGGATAACAAGAATAATTTTCATATCATATTTTTTTATTATTTAAGAATAGCATTTCAATTACCACAAGTAAATTAAAATCTAGAACTAGATTCATTAGTATGATGCATTCCATTTCACTATTCGATAATAAATACGAATTTAGGTACATTAACTTTCTTAAAGGAAAAGCAGTAAACGTTTTTTAGGAATTTCAATTTAATAAGCAAATATATAATATTTGATGATAAATACAAGGAAATAGGATAAATTATCTTCTACGAAACTATTAACAATAAAAAAGTACTTTTGCTTTAAAGGCCATAAATTACTGAAAGCATTTAAACTAGAAATTTCAATTAAATTTAATGGGCTTATATCCTTTGATCTGTAGTTGCATAATAAATGGAATTTAAAAAAGATATTTATACATATCTTCTTAAACTAATTTGTTCTGTGGCTATATGGGTGAATAATTTATCAGCTCTAATAAATCATAAAACAAATTCTTTCAAATTCTTTTACAAGTCAAACAAACGAGTCTTAGATTAAACAATATTAACCATTTAAACGTAGTTTCTTTTCTCTTGCTTTATGAAATTTATTTTTTTATGCTTAAAATTTTAAAATTAAACTTTTGTTTGAAATAGTTGGGATGAAAGTTATGTATCAAGAAAAATAATCTTAAAAATAAACCTTTTCATCAAAGTGAGTTTTAAATTTACTATATTTTTTATTTAACATAGTTCAAAATAAACTAATTTTTATTAATATTTTAAAGATAAAATATCGTCATTATTTTCACTTGGATGTAAATATTGACAAGAAACTCGTGTCTAAGTCAATGTAGTAAATGTTTGCTTAAATGTTTGTACTAATCTGCATTACTGTGAATTTTAACTTAAATAGTAATACACTTTTCCTTAAATCTGTTATATATTTTATACTAATTTTTTTTAAATGTAATTTGTCTGTAAGTGCTTTATAAAATAATTACGAATATGTTCGACTAATTCAGAATGAAGCAAATTATTACTTTTTTTACTTAAATTATTTGAAGAATAGTTTTTAATTAAAAATGGCTTAGTTATTTTTCTCAATACTGAACATCGCAGTAAAAAATTAGTAGCTAAAATATTAATTGCTTGATTTCACTGATAAAATGTAAATTCTACCGAATATTTAGACATAATTCTAATAAAGAATATCCCAAAATTTATTTAGTTATTTATTAAACATAAAAGTCCATTAAACATAAAATTGAAAAGTCCATTTTTAAACATTAATGCATCAAATAATGAAGTTGATTGAATCTTTAAAATAACCTAAGATAGACAATAGAGAAAAAGTAAAGAGTAATAATCTCTCTCTCTCTCACGCAAACATTTATTACTTATTAAAGTATTTCTAAACAACAACTTATAATAGTGAAAGACATTCAGTGAATTTGATTTTATTTGCAACAGTAACTTAATTTTTAGAAAAATAACTTAATATTAAGATTTTAATAAACAAGAAGAAGAAAGATAATTACATTATTATTCTGAAACAGTAAAGTCATTTATATATCTTTAAACTGAAATATGGATTTATGTGATTAATTAAAAACTAAAACAATGTATAATTATATTTATTTATGTATATAAGACTATTTAAATTTTATTCATAAGTAATAAAATTATTAATATTAAAAAAAGTAAGTACAGATTATCAAAAAATGGAAAATGAAAAATTAATTTAAATTTCTAAAGCTTTATAATAATATGCATAAAATTTTAAACATATTCAAAAATATTATACATACTTAATACCTCTATAAATGTAATATTTCATTTTTTTTCTTAGTGTACAAAATTTTTCAAAATCAAAAAAAAAAATTTCTTCAATGAGAAAAAGCAATTGATTAAAATTCAGAAATCACCTAAAATGTGTTTTCTTAGAAAATTGAAATAAAATATTTAAAAAATTTTATTATTCAAATAAATTATATTCGATATAGTATATATTTTATTTCAATTAATAAATGTAAAATATTTAAACATTTTTCTTGTAAATTCGTAGGTAAAATAACTGAAGAGTAGTTATTTATTACCATTATGCTGTGGATGATTGTGTATCAAAAACGTGTTTGTGATAATGAAATTTTATTAATAATATTAGACTTAGGTACATTCGTATTAAGAAATGATTAAGTTGCTTAATTAAGAAAATATGATTGTTTAAAAATCAGAAATCTCAGTAAATATTTTTATTTATCATTCATATTTACTGAAATGTACAAAATATATATTCAATTTATTTTATATATGTTTAACATTATAAAACACTACTACCTAATGGGTACATATTACGTATACATACCTTCATCTATATATTAAATAAAAACATAAAAGTTGTCATGAGCCTTTATCAGTCAAAGAGGTATAAGCAAATAAAACGTAAATGGAATTCAAATGAATTCCTTAAATGATATCTTGAATCATGCCAGTTTTTCAAGAAACTATAAGTAAACTAGGTCTTTATTTAAATGGCTTTTGTAATCTACAACGATAATTCTTAATTAAACATAATTTAAAATAAATATTAGTATTTTTTAGTGTTTCTTCTATCTGAGATGATTAAAAATAGTAATTGTTGTTTAAAATAAACAATACAATTTAACAGAATTACATTTTGAAATAAATAAAAAATTTAACATGAATGTGAATTTTTCAACAAAAAAGTTCAATATATTTTAAATAATCATCCCATTAAGCTCCCTTGTGTATTTTTTAACACGCACACACACACACAGATATATATATATATATATATATATATATATATATATATATATATGAAATATTCACACACACACACACACAAATACATATAAATATATATATATATATATATATATATATATATATATATATATATATATATATATATATATATATATATATATATATATATATATATATATATATATATATATATATATATATATATATATATATATATATATATATATATATATATGTATATATGTATATATATATTACATATATATATATATATATATATATATATGTATATATATATATATATATATATGCTATATATATATATATATATATATATATATATATATATATATATATATATATATATGATATTTATTAGACAAATATATTATACTAGAAATAACAAGTGATTAAATTTTCAACAAATTTGGCTGGATAGATCCTGAGAAATCAGTACCCAGAACAACCACTTCTGGCAGTAATAACAGCAGTTATACGCCTGGGCATTGAGTCAAACAGAGATTGGATTGTATGTACAGGTACCGATGCCCATGCAGCTTCAACACGATGCCATAGTTCATCAACCGTAGTGACCCGTAGTGGCTTTTGGTGACGAGCCTGTCGCTTGGCAACCATTGACCAGACGTTTTCTACTGGTGAAAGATCTGGAGAACGTGCTGGCCAGGGCAACAGCCGAACATGTTCCGTATCAAGGAAGGTTCGTACCATACCGGCAACATGCAGTCGGGCATTATCCTGCTGAAACGCAGCGTTTCGCAGGGCTCGAATAAAGGGTAGAGCCATGGGTCGTAACACACCAGAAATGTAACGTGCACTGTTCAAAGTACGGTCAATGGTAGGAAGAGGTGACCTAGACATGTATCCAATGGCACTCCATAACATCACCCCAGGTGATGGGCCAGTATGACAATGGCGAATGCACGCTGCCAGTGTGCGTTTACCACGATGCCACCAAACAAGGATGCGACCATCATGATGCTGTACACAGAATCTGGATTCATCTGAAAAGATGACGTCTCGCCGTTCATGCGCCCAGATTCGTCGTTGATCACACCATTGAAGGCGCTCTTGTCTATGACGCAGCGTCAAGGGAAGCCGCAGCCTAGGTCTCCGAGCTGAGAGTCCATGCTGCCGCAAACGTCGTCGAACTGTTCGTGCAGACACTTGTTGTCTTCCAAACGACCCCGTTTCTTGACTCACGGCTCGTGACGTGGTTGCACGATCCATTACGGCCATGCGGATAATATGACTGTCTTCTCGGATGCTAGTGATAGGTGGCCGTTGATACCCCGCATGGCGTTCCGTATTACCGTCCTTAACCCATGGATCCCATATTCTGCTAACAGTCATTTGATCTCGACCGACGCGAGCAGCAATACTGCGATAAGATAAACCGCAATCCCGGTACGCTACAATTCGACCTTTATCAAAGTCAGAAACGTGCTGGTACGCATTTCTCCTTCTTACACGAGGCATCACTACAACTTTTCACCAGGCAACAACGTTCAAATGCAACTTGTGTATGAGGAACCAGCTGAACAATTTCCTCATTTAAACACAATGTAGGTGTCACCACTGGCACCTGCTTTGTCTGAATGCCCTGAAAAGCTAATCATTTGCATATCACAGCACCTTTTTCGTAGTATATATATATATATATATATATATATATATATATATATATATATATATATATATATATATATATATAGAGTAGGTATATATATATATATATATATATATATATATATATATATATATATATATATATATATATATATATATATATATATATATATATATATATATATATATATATATATATAATCAAAATATTCTTTTCTTTTTCAAACAACAAAAAAGTTTTATTTAATTAAGGTTATTTTTGAAATCGAATGACCTTAAGTTAATTATTTAAACAGAAGAATAACTTTAAAACCCAATAAAAAGCAAAAAAAATTTTTAGTATACAATTCCATTTTAAATAAAAAAATATGTTTGAAGAAAAAATTTTAGTTGGTATCAAAGGAAGATGAGCAAAATCGAATAAAGACCTATATATAATTTGAATTTTACATGCATTTTATTTTCGAAATGAAATCTTCGATTTTATTTAAATTCAAATATATTAAAATTACTTTTTTTCTTTACAATACCATTTTAACGTTGTATTCAAATATTGGTAATAATGCCATGAAAATATATTTTAATTTGAATTAGTAATGAATTGCATTTTTTTATATTTTTGTAAATTTTCTGTTGACACAAAAAATGTAATATGTATAAAATAAAAATTCTTGAAAGTAATTTTTTGATATTAGTAATAAAGCATAAAGTAAAATAGAAATTATACTTTCGATAAATGCCATTTGTTAAGAGAATCAGCTCACTGTGTTGTGGAAATCATTTTCTTCTGTTGTTTTTCCAATATATTTTTGTCGATATTTGTTACAATACTGGTTTTAAATCATAAGTAACACCATACGCATCCTAATGACTTTAACTATTTCTTCGCGGTACGTTTCTTGTGATATACAGTGACACTTCTCTACTACAAAAACATTTTTCTTAGTGATATGTTGGCATAGCTAATCACGACATACATATACCGATACAGAACGAATAAGCAGTTGTTAGATATAATGAGCTTTTGTTGCCTGGGATGATGAGAACCATCTAAAATATGTTCATCTAAACAAATAGATTTTTCCGTTTTAACATTCGAAAATTTAAAGCAATAGTTTGCTTTCATTAAGTTAATGCAAACCAATAATGCATTTTTAAACGTTATTAAAGATATGGTATGTCACACATAATGATCAAAACTGAAATATCAATCATTCTTACATACAGTATTTATGAAACAGTTTCAAAATACCTTCTTCAGTTATTCAGTGTCGATGTAAATGCATAGATTTCTTATTACATCAAATACAAACAAGCTGGTATTGCAGTGAATGTAAATATATCATATAACCAACAAATATGCATATATTAGAAGAATATATTTAGCATGTTTAATGATTATAATTTACGTTACATATAAAAACAAATGTAATTCAAATTTGCATAATTGTTCATTTATAAATTATTTCTAAAGGGAAATGCTGATTATTTCTTGAAAATGAAAATCTCATACTATATATAACTCTGAATAATTTGCGTAAAGTTTAAATACAAAAAATGTATTATCTGAAATAAAAACCTTTAAATTTTTATGCGTTTTATTAATTTAAAAATAATGAAATGCAATTTAGTCAAATTTTTAAAAACAAGACGAGTTTTGTAATTTGACATCACTAGATTAAATCCAATTAATTAAATTTAAAAATATATGCAGAATTATTTAAAAAAATCAAAATTGAAGTATATAATCATTATTTTGTTAATCACACAACAATTAAATTCAGCTATTAAAATTTTAAATTAAATATTTTCATAAGTGTATTACAGTTAGCTCCAGGAAGTTTAATCAGCTTGTCTTGAGAAGGTTGCTTTGCCATATAAAGTAATGATAGAGAACATTGCCAAACTGTAGAGAATAGAAAACATCATTTAAAGTTCATTTGCATCTGAATAATACTTAATTGCAGGTTAAACGAAAGTTGGTAGCTAAAAAGTGTAGAAATTTTTTTCATGAAATTGCCATGAAAATGTTCTTTTTAAAAATATTGAAATGTTTAATGCAAACTAATAAACAGAAAAAATCATCGCAATTCCTTCACAATTAATTGTAAATTGTCATTTTCTTTCCTAGATATTTAATATAATGACTTAAAATGAAATCATTTAAAGTAACTGGAAATCTGCTTCAATAAATATTTTCGAATAGCAATTATTTAGAAATTTCTTCTAAATTTTATTAAGGCTATGAAAAAGAATAAAATTAAAAAACTATGCATTTTAACAATGAGTTATGTTTGGTTGATCATGGAATATAAATATTTTCAATAATATTTTAACAGCCTCAGAGAATTGATTATGGGATAAGTTTGATAAGAAAGTAATATTCATAAAATTAAAAAAATAAATATTTATTTTTCTGGTTGAATTTACTTGTAGAAAAGTGGAATGGGAAAAATACTTTTTTCTTATTTTTAAAGAATATCTAGAAAAATCCTGTGATTTTATAGATATTTATATTTATTACTAATTAAAAAGATTTAAATAAATTTATTTTACCGAATGAGGTGTATATATATATATATATATATATATATATATATATATATATATATATATATATATATATATATATATATATATATATATATATATATATATATATATATATATATATATATATATATATATATATATATATATATATATATATATATATATATATATATATATATATATATATATATATATATATATATGTGTGTGTGTGTGTGTGTGTGTGTGTGTGTGTGCTTGTGTGTGCCTGTGCTTGCGTATTGTTGTGCTAAAACGTTGAAGAAAAAATTTATATATTTTTCTTCAGCAAAGTATGTATAAGCATATCATTGTTTGATAAATCTTGATTATTTTGAACTCTACATTATTAAATATTAGCGTGAAAAACCATTAGATAAATATTGAATAATGAAATAAAATATTTATTTTCTACACTTTCATTCAAAGTTCAAATGAAAAACTTAGAAGAAAAATATGACAAAATATAGAAGTATTGTTTTGATATGAAAAAATGCATTTTTATAGTAGAAAAATAAATCCTATGATGAATACAATATTGAAGACATGTAAAATATAACATATTGATTTTGTTTCAAATAAAATACCATATACACTTCTGATTTACATCCACAAATAACACATGCGTATCACATATTGTTTACTAATGATTAATTCCTACATTTCTCATAAGCGAATTAATGTTTTTATAGTAGATGATATTTCAAATCTGTTCGAGTGACTGGGCTAAGAAATTATGCATTTGGCATAATTTAGGGTTTAGTTCCGCAGTATACGTAGGTCATATTCTACCCGATATTTCATGTCACCTCAGGAAGTCATTATCTGTGACAATTAATCTGGAAAATCATATTACTTTCTATAAGATCATCAAAATAAACAGAAAAAAAAATAAATTTAAAAAATTATTTAAGAAAATATAAAATAACAAAGCATAAAATATAATTATTATTCAATCCTTTTGCTAAATGATACTGCATAAATCTTATTAAAATAGGTTTTACTTGAATTAGAAAAATATTATCCAAAACTTCCATATTTGATAGTTTAAGTCTTCTATTAAAATTTAATCTTAAAAAAGTTAATTAATAGTAAACAATTTTTTCTGGTGAAAGTATTTTTATATAAATGAATAATTAACTAACTTATATATATATATATATATATATATATATATATATATATATATATATATATATATATATATATATAGATTCAAAATGAAAATGTATTTTTTTAAAAATGTATAATTATTGACTAAAATGTTGAATTAATCTATAATGATTCTTTTCTAAGCAGTAATATGTATTTTTAATTAAATGATAATAGTTTGACCTTTAATGTATAAAATATTGTTTTTTTTGCATTAAAATATGAAAATATTAAATTATTTTTAACTTTTGATAAAATATACTTATTTATAATATAATTTTTTATATATACGTGATATCATAAATATTTTATATTATATTATAATACTTTTTTGTAAACACAAAACATATATCAATATAGTAATCAGTCATTTCTACCATCAAAATCACAAAAGACTCGTTCTTGAAAATTGTCGTTTTACTGTTTCACAATAGAAGAAGTATTTTTTCAGGAAATAGAAGAAATAGCTGAGATTATAATGGTATCCAAATGTCTTCGATGGAAATTTATGTGCATTTTCGAAGAATTTCTTCCACTTTGATATTGTGGAATGCTGCGTTTTTATTTCCTTTTCCACAATTGAAAACCAATGGATTATATATATAAATAATTTAAAAATATTTGAAATTTTTTTAAATTATGTTGTATAAAAGTAAAATTCTTTATATGTAAAAACAAATATGCATATAAATCTTCATAACATATTTTAATAATTTTAAGTATTTTACAGAATAGAAATATATAAAATTCAAAAACTATATAAATTATAATTTTCCATAAATAATTGAGACAATAAAATAAAATTTTTAAATGTGTATGAAACTTCGTTTGCTTTTTTATTTTGATGAAAACTAACACTTTTAAGTGTAAATTAATTGTATTTCAATATTTTAAGCAATTATCATTAATTTTAGTACTCACATATTTTGAAGATTTTGTTTAATCTTATAAAGTTAGTAAGAAACTCAAAATGTTTTATATTTTAAATTTAGAAATATCGATACCTCCACAGAGATAATAAAATTTTTCCTGCTAATAATAAATCCAAAATATTGGAAGTTAAATTCTGTTTTATTCTCAGTATTTGCTTTATCTTTTCAATTGTTTGCATAAATAAATTTAGTTTCTAGAAAATTATAGACCTCTATCAAATTATTGTGCGACAGTTCAAGAATTCACCATTTTTTACAAAAGAATAGAAAAATACCATACATTTTTCGATTGTTCAGGGCTGCTATAATTGTAAAAAAAAGAAAAAAATGTTTTTATAATTTGAAGGCACTTTTAAACAACTTTGAATACTATGTTATCAAAATTTTGAATGTTATAACAAGTGGTGAGTTTTTCATGATTTTTTCAGATATCTCAGCTTTAATGTTAAGCAATAATTTTATAGAATTAGTTTTAATACATAAGAAAAGAACCATAAAGTGAGATCACAAAAAATGTGTCTTCCAACAAAACTGCAGATAACAATACCTACAGAAAAAAATACTAATCCAGAAACACCAAGATATGTGGAAACAAAAAATTGGGCAAAATAAAAACCGTTGCAAAATTTAACAAACACTACGATTTTGAAAGATTTGCCATCTATTTTAATGTAAACTTGAAACATATAAAAACAATCTGAAGTATACAGTCATTTTAAAACAGCTCAAAATCTGATGCTCTTGAATATCTAGATTAATAATTTTATAAATAACTTCGAATTTTATTCATTAAATATTTTTCATACGGAAAGTGAACACAAAATAGTTACTTTGATTTCACCAAATTTGATAGTTTGGGAAGTGATTTTTATTACTCGTCTTCTTATAAAACTCCTATAATAATTAGACAGGCCATTGAAGATTTTATAGACTGAGTTTAAAATTCATCGAATTTATTAAAATTCATCAAGGATTTCTTGTTGTTGCCTCCATACTTGTGGTAAGTTATTCTTTTTCTTAAATTAGCTATAAACTATACGTAATTAAGTTAGTTGTATTCCATATCTATTGTTATGTTCATCATAAATTTTATATTACACTTAGTATTAAAAAATTCTGTGTATCTCTCAAAATTTAATTTAATAAGCAAGCTAATAATTTTCTTTTCAAGTTTTTTAAGTTCATTTTGAATAATATATTTACATTTTAGTATTACATTAGTATTTTATTTTCGCATAATAAACAACAAATATATATATATATATAAATATATATATATAATTATGTATATAGATAAATATTATATATATATATATATATATATATATATATATATATATATATATATATAAATATATATATATATATATATATATATATATATATATATATATATATATATATATAAATATTATTCCATGAAAAAATAATCAAACCATGCATTAGAGCCAAAGTATGTAACGTGAAAATTTTATGCTTCTCATCTGAAGATTTTAACGTGTATATTTATGTAATTCTGCAAAAATTAATTTAAAAAAAATTTTAACATATGTTTTTTAAGAGAAATATTTCCAGAAACTTGGTTTTGCTTTCATCTTTGATGGAATTTTTTTTAATAATGAAGAATATTTTCCTCTGACATTTTAAACTAATTTAAGCCCCTTGAATAGCTAAGAAAACAGTGTCTAAGGACATTAAATGTTTCCATAAAATATTTATTTAATAGCTAAATAAGTAATAATATATAGGAATAGGAAACTAAAATTTAAACTGAATTTTACATTTCTAATATTTTATTACTATTTCAGCTGACTGTTGGGAATAATAAATTTAACACAAACTATAGCGATGCTATTATACGAATTTTGATGGAAATAATAACAAATGATTTGTCAATGCAGTATGACTGGAAGGAGAGTAAACCTCCAACTTTCACATTTCTGATTATAGTAAATTTGATAACGGGTTGACACTTTATTTTTTGAAACTAGTTAATTGTTTTTAGAAAATATTTTAAAAAGTAATGTAAGCAAAATGAAATCATTGAATTAAAAATATTTTTTTTCACTATGTTTAGTTAAATCTGAATACTTGAGAATCATAATCGTTGAAACAAATAATAAGAACATATCAGACATTTCTGTCATTTTAATTACTTATTTTTATAATGGTTAAAGTGTGATTTCAATTTATATAGTGTTAATAACTTATAATTAGGAAACATTTATTGCTATTACATGATATTTGCTATTTTTCATTTATTATTTGCCTATGTAATTTTAAATGCCAAGTTTATCGTTGGATTAATATGTTTATTGGGAGTATATGGATTACATTTAAGCTTTTCTTTCTAATTTAAATATTAATATCAATAATATATTTTAACAACATTGAATTTAATTTATATGATACTTCCTTGTTATTCTTAAATTATAACAGAAACAATTAACTTTAATGGTGTCAACTATAAAAATGGTTTTTAATATAGCTTTAAGAAGATATTATTTATATGAACAAAATTATATTATGTATAGCTCCTATTTACTATTAATACAACGGCTCTACAAATACTGATGTGAAAAAATTACAACGATGTACAAATTTACAAAAATGAAAACAAAATAATATATGCATTAAAAATGGCTATTGCATGATACGTCAATACAGGACTCGTGTAAAAATAGATTTGGAAAAATCACAGTTTAATCTATTTAATATTTAATAAAATTAATAAATTTTTAACCTTGGTGAACATTTTCTTGTAATTAAATTCACAAATATTAGAGTTGAGAATTTTACACATATTTAAAAAAAGTGCAATGAAATAGGGACACTTGTATTTGAAAATATAGTTTAACTTTTAATATGCCTTTTTATTGTTCTTCCATCCCACCATATCGGGCATTCTCACGGTTTCGCGAGAAGTTTCGATTTATCTGGAATTTGTCTGGTTAGCTTAAAAGTTAAGTTAGGAGCGTGCGCAGATGTTTAGTTAAATATGTAAAGTGTCTGTGAAGAAATGTTTTCTCATAGAGAGAAAGAAAATGTTCTATGACGCCAATTTCAATTCAGACAATCTCATTCGAGTCGATCCTTCTATCACTATTGAATCTGTTTTGAATGTGTATGTTATATATATTTTCGTGTAATTGCAATTCAACGTATTAAATATTCAAGGCAGCAGACTTATGCAGAATCATGGATAAATTTTTAATCGGGCGTAAGCGAGCATTAGACGATATACAAGCATCAACAAGTACACAGATGAGCGTGGTTCCGAAAATAAAATCAATAAAATATATTCTCAAGACTACTTACATTTTGGGTACACTAGTACTGAAGTAAATGAAGAAGAAAGGCCCCAGGGTATCATTTGCTCAAAAATGTTGTCGGCAGACTGCATGAAACCTAATAAACTTTAACGACATTTGGAAACGCTTCATTGTGAGTAGGTAAACAAGCCCAGAGAATTCTTCGAATTAAAATTAAAACCATATGAAAAGCAAAATTCATTGTTTAAAAAAACTTTGTCTGTGAATGAAAAAGCTTTAATTGCCTATAACAAAGTTTCATATAAAATAGCCAGATGTAAAAAGCCTCACACCATTGGTGAAGAGCTTATTTTGCCAGCCGCAATTGAGATTGTAAAAATTATGTTTGGAGATAATTTTGCAAAACAATTGCAGTCTATGGCTCTTTCAAATGATACTGTTGCCCGTCGAATTGCTGATATAGCTGAAGATGTAAAGTGTCAGCTTATGTCAAAGTTGCGTGACAAATTATTTTCAATACAACTCGATGAGGCAAGAGATAGTAATAAAGATGCTCATTTCATTGTCTATGCTCGATTTTGTGATTATTTGTCAGTAGTAGAATTACTTTTCTGCCAACCAATAGAACTTAAAGCAACAGTACTCGCATTATTTGCTATCTTAAATGATTTTATGAACGATGCAAACATAGAATGAAAAAATTGTGTTGGAATATGCGTCGATGGTGCTCGTTCCATTTTCGGAAGATTCTGAAGTATTCAAGCACTCATGAAACAATAATCGCCACAGTGTTGACACATTGCATGATCCACAGAGAAGCTTTGACTTCCAAAGAAATGATTTCTGGTTTGAATATTGTGTTAATTACGGTTCTAACCAGAGTAAATTATATAAAAATGAGACCCCTGAAATCAAGAATATTTTCCGCTCTTTGTAAAGATATGGGTGCAGTACATTCAGCGTTACTATTTTATTGCGAGGCAAGATGGTTATCACGAGGGAAATTTTTGCAACGTGGTTAGGAATTAAGAGAAGAAATCACCGTTTTCCTAGAAGAGGAAAACAGACCGGAAGCTGAAAGTTTTCGCGATAGTCTATTTGAGATGAAATTGAGCTACATGTGGTCGACATATTGGAGAAATTAAATAACTTGAATCTTTAACTGCAAAGAGCAAATACACATATATTGGATACGAGTGATAAAGCTAATGCTTTTTGTAGGAAATTGGAATTGTGAGCAGAAACTTAAATCAAGAAAACTTAACAAGGTTTGCAAATTTGAATGATTGTATTAAAACTTACAAGGCTGAAGAACAACATGTAAAAATTGTTTTTGTGACCATTTAAAATCATTTAGCAATGCTAAAATATTTTAAAAAGTACTTTCTTGCTGACGACAAACTGATATGTATTTACAAGTGGGTGAGGTATCCATTTCAAAATAGTCCCGAAGGACTCACAATTGAAGAGAAAAAAACGTTCATAGACTTCACGACAAGCGGCGAAACCAAAAGACAATTGAGTAATCTCTTTGAATTTTGAGCAGGAGTGGATGATGAGTTTTATGCACTAAAACAAGGACATTTCGCATTCTACTACCATTTTCAACATCTTACCTTTGTGAAACTGGATTTTCTGTGGTGGCTTTTTTTGAAGACAAAGTATAGGTCTCAGAAAATATAGAAAAAAAAACCAAGAGTGTCTATTTCTAATATTTAACCCTCCTACAAAGAAGTTTGCTCTGAAAGACAGGACCAGGGAAATCACTAATACTTATTAAATTTGTTTTTTAATTTAGGAAGTTGTTTTAATTTAATAACTCAATTATTAAACATGTCGAAATGTATTTTGTTTTAAATGTGTGTGTGTTCTTTCCTTTCAGTCAGTTAATCAATTTTTTGAATAAGATTTTCTCTTGGACATGCTCGTGTCCCACTAGGGGAGCTCGCTCCACCGGTTGAGAATCACTGCCTTAGAGTAAAAAAATATTAGATGCTCTGCAAAATATATTTCATAACAAACTCACTTAAATACATGACGTGATTTTTTTTAGAATATAATAATGCATAGATAAATATATGTTGATACGTCTATGAATAAATGTATAGATGGATTAATGTATAGACATAAAATGGGTTTTCTTCAATATTTCCTGTTTAAAATGGTAAAATACGTAATTAATACTACGAATATAATTTAAAATTTCATGGCATAATATCATCGCAACAGTCATTGTTTTCTCATCAAATCAAAAATATACGTATAGGGTGATTTTTCGTGAACTTATCTCTCACAACTGCACTTCAACTCATTCATCAATGATACCGCTGCCACTCTCCGTCCGATGTAACAGTTAGTGCAATGTTCCATGCACTATTACCCCGCAGGGCCAATTAAATTTTCTTCATAACAAATCGTTAGCTCAACCATCACCTCAGCGTTAAGTTGCTACAAGGGGGGACATATATAAAGAGTGTTGAAGGCTTCGGAAAAATTACAATCATTGGAGTAATGCAGAGACAGAAATATTTATCAGAGAGTGTTGAAGGCTTCGGAAAAATTACAATCATTGGAGTAATGCAGAGACAGAAATATTTATCAGACATCTTAACCTTTTCGTCCCGGCGGTACAACTGTTGTACCACGAAAACGAGTGTCTCAGAGGACGGCTGTGGTACAACAGTTGTACCATGGATTTTTTCCCCCTTTCAAGCGCCTGACTTTTTCCCGCTCAAGTTTTACGGGGCAGTTGAGTGCGCTTTAATAGCTGCTCTTTTGTGTGTGAAAGTCATAAAATTTGGGGACTTCTTTGAGTGGAGAATTTTGGCGAAAAACGATATTATTGGCTCCTCTTTTTAAAAGGGAAGCATTTTCATCCTCACTTTAAAAATTTTTCATTACAATCAGTTACTTTTTCGTCACTAGAAAAATATTTTGATGGCTTCACGTCGTAAAGGATTGACTGATGAAGAAATTAAAAATTTATTGGAAGAATTAGAAGAAGAAAATTTTGCAGACAGTGATTCTGATTTCTGTGATGAATCTGAATGCAAGGATATTAGTTTTTTTGATGACAATAATGATGCAAATTCCTCTGTATCATTTGATTTTGATTGACGTAAGGCAAAAGCAGATGATAATCCTATCATTTTTAAATTCACGGAATTACGGTATTTCTCAAGAATAAAGGATTTAGTTGAGGAGCACGAATTTTTTTATTTATTTTTTTCAGAAGAAATTTTAAACTTTATTGCAGATGAAGCGAATAGATATGCTTCCCAAATATTAGAGTTACATCCAGAAAGTAATAAGAGAAAACATGGGACAAAGTGGACTGATATGGATGTAGAAGAATTTTAAAAAATCTTAGGACTTATTCTTTTAATGGGCCATATGGATAAAGATAACATCAAAGATTATTGGTCGACAGATGAATTGATTGAAACTCCCGTTTTTAGAAAAAATATGTCCCACGATAGATTTTTTATAATGTATTGATATATTTTTACATTTTACAGACAATAAGAAAAAACCAAAACTAGATGAATACGACAGATTATAGAAATTACGAAAGATTTTTGATTTTTTTTAATAAATCTTTTAAGGAGCACTATCATCCGTCTGAAAAACTTGCGATTGATGAAGTCATTATAAAATTCAAAGGAAGAGTGATATTCAAGCAATATATTCCTACTACACATACACACTATACAGAACTACACATATAAAGAATATTTTTATTTTTAATTATATTAATGGTTTTTCTTTAATTACCAATTTCATATTTATGAGAGTCTGAGATTTTATATATTGTATTTTATGATTTTTAACTACCAGTAAATTGGTATGCTGCTTCTGCATTGGTTAACTATTTCTGAATTACATAATAAAACCTGGAAAATTAGCATTTGTCCTTACATTTTTGACAATTATAATCCCTGTAAATAGGACTATTTTTGGTCTAATCCTGACCAAAATTACTGGTTTTGAGATTGATATTTTAAAAGTTAAAATAAGAAAATATTATAAGGGGAATGTTAAAAGTTTCTCATAATAATTTACACTTGAGAAAGTATGTGTTAGGAAATTCTAATTCAAAGATTTAAGAGTCTTCTGAAACATTTTCATTAAGAAACGGTATTCATGTAATACAAGAGCTATTTTCACATTCCAGATTTTTAGATGGACTAATGAAATAAATTTTTTACAAAGAAATAGTTTTGATTTAGTGTTAGAAATATGCTCTTCAATGTGAAATATATTTTATTCATTAGTCCAATGCACTATTGAATAAAGAGTACTAAACGTCACTTTTTTTTTATGTACACAAATATCGGAATAGATGCTAGACATGTTTCTTGGTTTCTTCCTTTCGACGTACTGTTTATGGAAAACATCCCAGGAGCACATTGCATTTTTTAATCTCACAAAATAACATGTAGGTAGAAATAAAATAAATATAAAATGAAAATACTTTCAATCATAAATTGAGATGCGGTACATATATAAAAAGTTGCCTCTTTAGTTGTGTCAATCTTTTTCTTCTACGTAATTTTAATTTCTGTATAAAATTAAACTAATCACGGTTTGATTTTTAAAATAATTTAAGCATAGTTTTATAAAAGCTAAAAATACTGAAAAGAATTTATTCCCAATATAAAGCTAATGCTTTTTTGCTACGATTCTAATAAGAATTTTATAAAAATATTTTCTGAGACTAATACGAGTATATTTTGGAATGTATTATTTTTGAATGAAAATTTTAAAATTCTCAGTTATTGAGAAATGAACAGAGTATTACTATTTATTTTATGACACAAATGTAATTTTATTAAACAATCAGCCTAAATTTACATATATAAAGGAGAAACTCAAGATTCTGTCTGGCTACCTTCATTGTGCAAAACGTTTTATACTTAGCTGTAGAAACATGCAGAAAGAAAATTCCATTTTTAAGCTTTTTCCTTAAAATGAAGGATGTAAAAGCATATATTTTAATCCATTCAATATAGAAATTTGTTATAAATAAAAATACTTAAATCAAAAGAAAATTGAAACCATTTCTGTATTTAACACACAGATTACTTTTAATCTTTTTCAAATGCAACTCCAGAAATTTGCTTGTACTTACTCATAAAAGGAAATATTTGTTAAAAATATCTTTATTTATTTACATATTTTAATATTAGGCAGGTTGTTTTTAGGAATGTTTTTGAAATATTCAGTTGGTTTATTGCTTATCAATTTTTATTATAACTAATTACAAATTCATTAAGAAGTTTGTAATTATTTTAAATAATTATTTCTGAAAATTCTCTGTAATAAATTAATATACACCATATTGTTTTTAAAACAGACTAAGTTTGTTTAACAAATGCATGCATATAATCTTCAAATTCTTATAAAATTTCTTAATGTGGTATATAAAACAACGATTAGAAAAAAATCGATAGCTTGTCGATAAGTACAGTATTTATGGTAAACGCATTTACAATTTCATTAGAATTATGGCAGACCTAGCGCGGCGTATCTCCCTCAAAAGTTAAAGATTCGTCATGGTGAAACCTGGGGCACTTAAATGGGAGGAAAATGACCCTCTCCTTTCGGTCAAGGGGGTAGGAAATGTCATCTTCTCGCGCCGTCCTAGGAGCAGTTTTTTGAAACGATGACGCCGGACTCAAAAGGTTAAAGGACAAAACCAGTGACTTTCGGGCCAAGTGTGGAAGCATTTATGAACTGTTAAGTCTGTAAACTGTTTACAAACCTCTGCGATAAATGCTTACTGTACACTGCAAAATCAGATTGTCCAAAAACAGCGACGTGACAAATGTGTTGTCCCAAGATAACAGAAGTGAACGACGGTTGCCGAGATGAGTCCGGTCGAATAGATGTGTCACCAATGAGCAAGTGACCGTTCAGATTAACTCAGAGACTAACGTCAGGGTTTCTTAAATTATTGTTCAGTTAAGTGCGCTATGTCTGGGCATCTAAAACAGATACCTGGTTCATGCATCTATGCTGACTGTTGTTCATCGGTGATGAAGGTTGGAACTTGCAAGCGAGTACCGCAACTTGAGATCTATTGAATGGCGACAGATAACAGTTTTTGATGAATCTTGTTTTACCCTCCCTTTGGCAGATGGACGTTTGCACTTACAAAATAAAACCTCTGAAAGAAAATACCCTGCAATCATTGCCGGGATGATCCAGGTCTTAGGCGGGAGCATGATGGCATGGGAAATGTTTCTGTGCATTTTCTGGGTTCACTCGTCATTGTGGTAGTTACCATGGATCAATAAAAGTACGCATTTGTAGATCATGTCCATCCCTATTTGTGCATTGTTTTCCCAAAAGATATCTACCAGCAGCACGATTCGAGATGCCATACCCCTGACAGTGTGCGTGTATTTTTCGGAATTCACTAGAGAAAATTTCCGTTCTGCCCTGTTCAACACACTTATCTGCCATAAGCCAACTTGAGAATATATAAAACAATCTTGGTCATGTAGTTAGTAGCATGGATCTTTACCAGAGTAATCTAGCATAGCTGTACATGCCTTTGGAAATGGCATGACTCAACATCTCTGTGAACTCCTTCAGGAGTCTAATTGACTCACTTCCGACACACCTCTCAACACTCCGTTCTACGAAGAATTATTGTTTTGACTTTTGATGGCGACAGTTACATTTATGTGACCAAACCGTGTATAATGCAGTTATATTATTTCATATGAGTTTAAAAACAGCAATATTTATAAATACACAATTTTGTTTTCTTCAAAATCATTGTGGTCTAGAGGCAAGAAAGGACTCATCAAAGTGTATTGATCTGGATTTGATTAAAATAACCTTAATCATTTTGGTTGTCTCCTATGTGAAAACAAGGTATTTACTTTATAAATATTCATTCATAAATTTTTTGATGAATTCAAATTTATTTTGAAAAATCGTACCAGAATAGTTTAAACTAAAAGATCTTGTATGAACACTAATATAAAAACTCATAGATACAGTTTAGAAGTTTAAGGATTAATATTTGATTTTTATTTTGTAAAATGTGTGTGTGTGTGTGTGTGTGCTTTTTATTTTGAAATGCTTTCTTTTACTTATTTTTTTTTAAACTTTTTTTTATTTAAGGATGTTTTTACTTCACATTTGGCTAATTTTTTCTCATAAATTAATGCAGTAGTAGGAAAATTTTCAGAAAATTTCGTCGAAATTTCCTTCAAGATATTTTTTACTAATTCATCTAGAACTGTTGTGTTACATGATATTAGAAAATGTTTCCTTAAAACTTTTATATTGTATTTAATAATAAGTAATTTATATTTTATTTATTTATTATTGAATATAGATATTAATGCTGAACACATATTAAAGTCCCAAAACCTGAACTTGGTTCTTCGTTGTATTATTTGCGGTTATTATTCATATTATTATATTATTTTTATTTATATACCTTTGAGCCATTTTATCCCTCTAGTGTAAAAAATAAATGTTCTATATATTAAATATGGTTAGAGCAGTAATTTGTATAAAGTACTTTTAAATAGAATATATATGCATTATACACTTTTACGCTGGATTTATTACTTCTAATTTTGGTCGATTTGCTTAGCTTTCACTTTTCATTAGCTTTGAAGAATAGTCTTAAAATATAATTAGATGATATCTAGGACCATGTTCAATCACTTTTGATGTAAAACTAATTTTTAATTAGAGTATTTGCAGAATGCAAAATAACTACCAGTTTACAAAAAAAATAGACAAAAATATTTTAAATTTGTAAATTAAAAAAAATAAAATAAAATAAAATAAAAACTTTAGATACCATGTTGTAAAAATAAGTACACATATTTCTTTATAAATTTCTTTTATCCTTATAATGTTCCAAATAAATATAGTTTAGATTCTTCTCAAACAGACTGACTTTCAATAACTTTAAAAACTAATATTTTAAAATGAATTTGCAATATTTTAGAAGATACATAATTTCAAACTAAATTTGATTATTCCGTTATTTGCGCAAAATACGTTGAAATAACAGATTAATAGGAAGATAAAAAGACGTTTCCTAAAAATGGGTTAAATATTCACATTATTAAATCAAGTCATTTGAAATGTATTTCTAAATTATTTACAATGATTCTTCAAATAAGAACTAGATATAATATTTTTAGGGACTTATTAAGCAAAAAGCAAGATATTTCTTTGTGAAATCGTGTTGCATATTGGAAACATTTAACAGAATAATATATTTTGAAACTATAAAATTTAAATTTATAAAGAAGAAAAAAAATAGGAGCATAAATATTCGATGAAAATGCACATTGAAAAATATTTTAGATTTAATAGTTTATATAAAAATTTTAGAACACAAAGTATCAGTTTATTGTTTCTTTATATACGATATTATTTGGAATAAGCGTATGCATTTTATGAGTACTTTTGAACGTATAAAAAATGCATATTCTAAACATTGATTTCTTTTATCAGTATTATAAAAATTTAATGCTGCTTGTTCATTGGTTTGCAGTGTAATTTATTTTCATTCAAATCACATTTTATACCCTTATAAAATAGTGTTTTAAGTCGGTTTTTATAATATACATACACAATGGAAAAGTTAGTGATCTTTCTGTCTCAAATATAAGTGAAAATATAATTATATAAATTTATGGATTGAATTTAATATATTATCACACCTTATGAAACTGTAACAGGAAATAATTCAATTTTATAAAATATTTTTTTAAATATGCTTTTTCATAGCGAAATGAAATGAAAGTAGCGATAATAAAAATCTATATTATCCAAGATTAATTTTCCATTCTTCTTAAATAAACTCCTCAGATATAATAGCAATAAAATTGTAATTTTTTATGAGAAATCTCTAAATATTACATGTATTTAACAATAAATGTATTTTAACTTTTATAATTTTTAATGTTTTGAAAATTAAATCGCTTTACAAAAATTTAAAATATGAACAATTTAAAAATTTGTAACAAAATATATTTCTGAAATTTTGGATTTCCTATATTTTATGTTCTGATAATTTTTAAAAATTTCTAAAGTAAATTATATTTAGCGTGGCTTCAGAAGTTTAAAAAAATATGTATTACATAAACACACATTTAATAATTGATGAAATTATATATTTTTCTTTTTTATATTACTTTATTATTCTTTCACGAAAGATTTGTTACCTAGCTAATAATAAGGAGCGAATGAATTTTTGGATCGAACAAAATTTCTATTGCACATGATAGAAGTTTTATGCAATGTAAAAGAAATGTCCCTTGAATAATTATTTTAAGCAATAACTAATTTTTGTAACTGATATTTGAACAGATTTATATTATTTTCTTGAATACAATTGTATCAAATTATGCAATTTATTACATTTCTAGTAGATATATTAAATTTTATTTTAATTAAATGGTAAAATATTCATGTCTTTATTATTTCTAATGAAAAAAATTTAATTGGATTCAAATGAAGCATAAAATTTTAAATCTTTTAAGTGATATATATATATATATATATATATATATATATATATATATATATATATATATATATATATATATATATATATATATATATATATATAAGTTCTCTTCAAAAAGAACATTTTTTCCTAAAGATATCTTTATGAAATTTATTATTTCATGCTTTCTGATGAGAAAATTCTGACTAATTATGATTTTCCATTTAGATTTTTTTTAGTATTGTGATAAACATATTTTAAATGGCTTGAAAAATAACTAATTGTCTATGTCTGAAACGTTATGCCGTGGTGGCCTGGTTGGTTAGTGCGATCGTATGTGTTATCTTTAGGTCATATGTTCCGATTTCCAATCTAACCATAGATTCGTTGTATTTTTTAATCTATGTTAGATTAATTAAATACATCGTTATCTGAATGTATATTGTGTGATACCACTGAGCATAGTAACTCGAGTCTGTTTTTTTTCTTCTTTGCTTATAAATTACGAAGATCTACCCACTTTCGTGGCAATAATGGCACACTCATTTGTTGTCTCGATACATAAGTTGACATCATTTGCTGATGCTTGATGGAAGGTGGAAATCCAAATAGTAGTCGGGTATTAGAAATTTAAAAAAAAAATGTTTGAAATAATTTTATGTGATTCATACAGTTGAATGAATAAAAAATATGCCACAATTCATATAAAAATAAAAGTATAAAATATTAAATGCTTTTATATCCTTTAATTAATTTAAAGTCATTAAAATGCATCATGACTGTACTCTTATAGTAATCGAAAAATATACGTTAGAATTCAATAGCAATACGAAGAAATCTTTCATCAGCTTATCATAAAATAATATTTTATACATAATCTTGCTTATTTATATTCATTTGAATATATATTTGTGCTTAAAATGTTAGTCTTTATTTTATTGTTACAAATAATTTAAAATATGTAAATCATAAAAACATGAAATGCTCCAATAAATAGATATTTTTTCTTGGTAAAAATTGGATTCATTAGGAAAACAAAAAGGAAACACGCATGAATTAAACACTTTATCAGAAAAAAATGCAAAATCGTAACAATTTAAATCTTATTATTAAGAAATATTTCTAGTGCCTTTCCATAAATTCAGAATATTATAATTGTGAAGAAAAAGGGCGTTGCACCAGACAATTCTTGTCTATATTTGCTTGAATGTAAAAAGAAAAATATTTATTTGAAAAACACTGAAACATTCATAGCACTGAAATTGTTTGAATTATAGAAATAGTATAAGTTATTTTCATAAATTGTAATTTGTTTCTACTTGGATAAATCTGTAAGTATTTATTTATCGAAAATATGATAAATGACACCACTTCAAAACATTTGTAGATTATATTTTTCAATTACTATAAATCAATTTTGTTAAAAAGAATATCACACACACACACACACACAAAAATGTTTTAAATTAAAAAATAAAGATTACATTTATACTTAATTCAAGTCAATTTAAACTCATGCTAAGAGTTTCATGTTTTAAATGTCATTCTACTACATGGATATACTTTAAATCGAATTAAAATATCCTTTTTTCTAAATGCTACTGAATTTACAAAATTTTTCTATATATTTTCAAATTAATTAAAAAGCATATTTCATTAAAGGCTCCTAATAAAGCAAATACTTAAAATCATAATGTTTCTTTTGTAGTAATAATAAAAGTAATGATGATAATAATAGTAAAAATAGAAAGCATAATAATAAGTAATAGTAATGATAAAAACAATTAAATTTAATAATTAAAATAAATTTTAGTAATTTAAATAAAAAGGAAATAAGTGATGAGAGTGTCATAATATACAATACAATGATTGGTCTATCGTTTTCTTTTACTCACAGAAAAAATTGTAGTTTTAAAATTCTGTGGATTAAGTTTTCTCAATACATTTATATATACGAATTTTTATTTTAAAATAATATTAAATATGGAAAACATATTTGAAATCTAAACCCATATTACATAATTTTAAAATGCATTAAAATGTAATGAAGATATTTCTTCTTAAAATTTAAAGGAATAAACTACGCATTTTCTAAATTTCCATATGTTTAAAATTTTTAAGCATTGCACAACACTGAAAACAAAATTTTATAAACAATTAATTTAATTTAAATCATTCTATTTGTATTCATTTTTATTGCTGTTGAATTAAGGTAAACAAACGTCTTACATTATTTAAATTTTTACTGAAACTTTTGATAAGTAGATTTTTATTTGATTCCCTTCACTTTTTTCCATGCTCTCAACGCTTAAAGTTATCTAACATAAATGTTTTTTAGTTAAATAAAAAATGAAATTTTCTTTGACATACAACGTGCAGTGTTATAGGCATGAAAATATTAATAAGTTATACTTTATTACATTAATTCATGAACTGTTAAAAGGATTCTTTCATTAAATCATATTAGCATTCAATAGTAAACCAATAACTAATTCTAACTATAACTTTTTAAAAATTGCGGTAATTGTATTCTCTCTCTCTCTCTGTGTGTGTGTCTGTGTGGTTGTGTGATGTGATTTTTAAAAATAGCATAATAGTTTTAGTGTATAACTTCTTGTAAAGTTCAATACATAACGTTATTCATATTATACCTTGAAAATAAATTTCATAATTTTAAAATTTAAAATATTCTACTAAGTTTAAATATTTAATAGTTAAAAAAACATGAATATTTTAGTGATTTATTCCAAAAAATGTCACGAATTATATGATACATTTTTCAAAAAAAACATTTTTCTATCATGCATATTTTTTTAAAACAAATGCTGCTGTTGAGGTTCTAATGTTTCCAATGTATTTAGTTTTGTAGATATATTGTTATTCACTCCATAAACAAGGGAAGATCACAAACAACAAATTTGGGCTCCATGCCAATGTAACAGTGTGCAAAAAAATTTACCTCGATAAGAATTTTTGTGTAAATCATTTTATTAAAACTTTTATTTGAAAAAATTAGTTTTATTCACCAATTTATTTAAACAGACAAATATATGAATAAATCACACATTAGAAAAATTTTGATGATGTATTCCTTATAAATATCTATGCGGAAATTTTTTAAAGGTATTAGAGATTAAAGATACATTCAAATTTAAATATATTGGTATAGAACTGTGTATTAAAAGCATTATAAAATATATTGCATGACCATTTCATGAAATATGGAATTTCATTAGTATTTTCAAGAGGAGCATTTTCATAAAACCTAATATTTAAAGTAAAATTAATACTAATATTTATATAAAGTAATTTTGAAGTACTGAATATAACAATATTCTTATAATTCGGTTGTAAAAATATTAAAATCTTCACCATTAAATACTATTATAAGAACATTTATCATGATCAAGGGATATGTGAAATGTATTTCACAATTTTAAAATTCAGTTTATCTAAGAGTTTCATGTGCCAGGTATTATTTACTATAATTATTTAAACTATTGACACAGTTGAAGATAAACATTTTTGATAATATTCAGATTTGGAGAAAAAATGATTGGGGTTTTAAAATTGTGATTAATTTTGTTTAGTTTATTTGAGAGGCTAATATAATACTTTTTCGGATTTAAAATGATGTATATTTAATTTAAAATGCTAAATTTAACATTTGTGTATTTATTTTAATTATTTGAAACAAAAAATCAATTTTTCTAAGTAAAATTGCTTAAGAATTTTTAATTTGATTTATATTCATATGAAAGTACAAAATTTACTTTTTAAAAGTTAAATCGAGAATTGAGTTATAACAATTGAAAAATATATGTTTACTTTATGAATTTTAATTATTTAAATAAAGATTGGTATGAACAAATTTACCAATATTGTATTACAATTTTACTAACACAATTTCAAGACTTTTGAGAAATTACAAAATGCGTGGTCTATTAATTCTATTAAAATAATTTTTTAACTTAACCAGAAAATTTTTACTAACTGACTAATATGAAATGGTAGATAATTATATCCAAGAAAATATCCATGATTGACTTACACAAAATTTTGATATATGAATTTTTAATTAGTTCTGTTGTGTACTTAATTAATTGATGCTATTTTTAGTAATAGTTTCTGTATAAAAATTTGCTTGCAATTTCTATTTGTTTACCACCATAATTTCTTTCAATTCTTTACCATTTTTCAAGCATTACAGACTCCCTTTCTATTTTTTAAATCCAAACACCACTTCTTTTTCTATTGTATCGCGAAGAATTTTTATTAAATTTACATGAAGGAAATATTTATTTTGCTTTTAAAACCCAAATATATTCTACTTGAAACTAAAATAACGCTATGTTTACCAATCTATTAGTCGATATAACATACCATTTTTAAAGAAAAAGAGTTTTCAATGTATTATGTAATACTTTTCTCTATTCATAGAAAATCGAGTTTATAATGTTTAATAAGAGTAGCACACAAATTATTAACGAACTTAAAATTGAAATTTCATAATCCATTTAAGAATCTTATCCGTAACTCACGGATATGACAAGTAAATATTTTTTAAGGTTATTTGACTGTAAAATTCCCGCTGAAATTTTTCTCTCCCTCGTGTGTATATATTTTTCCTACCTACTAATGTTCCAATATCCTTCTTGCCTTCATTTAATATTCCGCAAATATGACTTCGGTTTTAAAATAGATTCTTTTCTGTGTTTCTTTATATGTAAATATGAAAAATGAATGTCAGTTTAAGGTATTGCAAACTTTTTAAAATATTTGATAAAGAATATTAGAATGTTTCTAAATTTTATTAGAAACATTCACATAGGTAAATACAGAGATAAAAATGTCTTTGATTGGATATTATAGAAAGCAAACTTGTATACAGAAATCTACTTGAATTAGTTGAGACTAACGACTTAAGAAATTTAATATGCTAACAGGCAATTTAAATCATTAAAACGTTCTTAATATATATATATATATATATATATATATATATATATATATATATATATATATATATATATATATATATATATATATATATATATATATATATTATAATGTGTAAGTATTTGATACAGAATGTTAAAAGGTAAACAATGTAGGAAATTCAAATCGGTGTAGAATTTTTGCAATTATTTGAAAGCTCTTCATAATTAATATCACTTAACTCTAATGCTAATGTAAATTTAAAACTATTTTAAAACAAATGTATATATTTTTTATAGATTCGTCAATTTATATTTAAATTTAAATAAATCCTCCAATAATTTATAACAACTTGGTAAACTTATATATATATATATTATGTTTTCTGATTATGTTGAAAATTTAATTGATTTATTTATTTAACTTGTTAATATTATTAACATTTCACAGTATAGTTTTCCAATATACAATTATTATATATTTATAGTCTAATTTTCCAAAACCTCATCATATTATGTCAAAAAAAAAACATCATGAATAGAAAAGATATAATCTTCTATTTTCTTTTGAGAGCAAAAATTTTGCAATTATTTTTTACCTAGAATATAATGAGTATTTTGCAAATTCATTTTCTGATTTTAGGTATTCTTCAGAGTGATGAAATCTTTGTTGTACAGAATACTTGAAAAAACTGAAAAAAAAAAACTTATATCTTACAAAGTTAAATTGTTAGAATTGTAATTATAAATAATATAACTTAAATTATCTTTTATAATAGGGTTAAAATTTCATAAAGTTTTAAACATTTAAGTATTTAAATAAAAAGATGAAATATTTTTACAAGAAGTAAATTTCAATGAAATTTTTACACTTTAAAATTAAGATTTCTATAAAATCTTCTGAAAGAGATGATATCTCGATGAAGAAACTCTTCCTTTAATGATTTTTAAAAATAGTAGTATTTAGGAACAATTAATTGTGATAGAGTTTATTATCATTTCATTACCATAATGATTTAACTGCTTTATAAATCCATTGCTAACATACCAAAGGAGGATATCAAGCTATAGAACTCTGGTGTAAGAGTATTCTGCTTTTAACCAAACCTATTAAAGAAAACAACAAAGTCATAATATTATAAAAGTTGTTATGGATGCAAGCTTATCACAATTCAAATGTAATTTATAGTTTTATATTTGAGCACTGATTGACTAAGGTTAATATTTATTGAATAGAATTTCAATGAAAATTGAGGAATGTTATTGAAAAAATATAAGACTGGTAAACTGACATGGAAAATAAATTCCTTTTCGGATAATATATTTAATAGTTTACAATTCTGATTCCTAAGTATGCAGCTCATTTTGCAAATGAAATAAACTTTTACTAGATGCATTCAGTATGGTTTGATTTATTTTAGGCAAACATTTATAAACAAATCAAAATTTTAAATTCATAAAAAAACAAAGTATTTAAAAATAATGAAAAAAATGCTTCATTTGGGTTCTTTAAGAGCATTTAAAATGACTTAAAAATACCCTAAATATTCTTAAATAATCTGTATGTAATGAAATTCACAGTTATATAATTTCATAATTTAAATAAAAATAGTAAAATGTAGGTAAGAAATATGTTTATATTTATTTGTTAATTGACAGCGTATATTCATTACAGAATTTATATTGATTGTATGAATCAGACAGCGTTTAGACAAAAATTTGATTTGAAGAACATTGAAAAGCATTTTATAGATAAAGTAGGAATAAACTAATTAAGAAAGCTACAACAATCACAAGAAGGAATTGCTTATATGGACTATTAATTATAATACATCAATAACTAACAAGAAATTAAATGAAGCGCTAAAATTGTATATTCATATACTAAAATATATTTTTTCATGTATTTTATAACATACATTATTATTTTAAAAAAATTAACCAATAAAATTATATTAGTGAAGGCATTAAAATATATTAAATAGATATGATTTCTAAAACAATTATTAAATTGGAGAAAGTTTGTGCAGATTGATAAAAATTTAATATTTATGAAAAAAAGAGTACTTGTCAATTTAAGAAACAATATTTATGCTTTTCTAATTATACAATTGTAAAAAAATAATTTAAAAAACATTTTACTTAAAGAAAAATTTAAATTAATTACAAAAAAAGCTTTAAGGTAGAGAATAATGTAAATAAAAGATATCAAGGATTATATATTATAAAAAGTAAATAAATATATGCTGTTCAAATTTTATTAATTTTTATTTTATTTAAATTCTAGTACTGGGATTCTTAAATACTATCTACCGAGAATAACTAAATATTATAGTTTAATTTCTTATATTACTTTGCTTAGTAATTATTTTTTTTTCTTTTTTTTATCTAAACCTATATTTATATTGCTTTAAATTATTAAATAAAGAATGGAAGAAAAAATTATTGCTAACTTACTCATTTAAAGAAAATTCAATGAAGTAGATAAAAATTCACATTTAATGCATTTTCATTTCCCCTTAATGACATCATTAGTATTTTAATATCTTTAAATAAATAAAAAAAAACTGTCCTATTTTAGTTTTTATATACTTACCGTTAATTTTGTTTGAAAATTACCAGAAATAATATCATCAGACCATAGATTAAAAGTTCTTATTATAAAATGTTAGATAAAAATGCATTTCGTTATTTGGTAGAAATTAAAAAAAAGTTGTGATATATTTCCTTCCTAATATTGTACTTTTAATTATAAATATTAATATAAATAATTAAATAATTGTAAATATAGATATGTAATAAAGATTATATTTCTCATGAGACTTCGCAACAATTAATTACCTTGGATCAGAAATAAATAACTTTGGTGATTTGGGATCCGAAATAAACAAAAGGGTAATTGCAGCAAATCGTGCATCTTATGGTTTAAAAAAATATCTTACTTCCAAATTTATCAAACACAGGACAAAAATTTTACTAGATAAAAGTATTATTAGGTCCATTTTAACTTATGCTTCAGACTTGGGCCATGACACAGAAACATGAATGCCATTTGGCTATTTTTGAAAGGAAAATTTTGAGAAGCATCTATGGTGGAGTGGAGACAGATGGGGTATGCCGTAGAAGGTATAACCATGAATTATACAAAAGTTTTAAGGACATTGATGTTGTCAAATACATTAAAATACAAAGGATGAGATGGGCTGGCCATGTTATTCGTATGCCAACTGAATGCACCCCTAAAAAAATTTTTGGGAAAACGTTCCAGAGGTAGGCCCAAAATCAGATGGATTGATTGTCTTGATAGGAACTTTGATACTATTGGAATATCTAATTGGAAAAATGCTGCTGAGTCAGGCCAAGATGGAATAAGCTCATTGAGAAGGCCAGGACCCACACAGGGTTGTAGTGCCATTGTTGATTGATTGAATAAAGATTATATAGATTTTAAATCATTGATATTTAGCATAAAGCTAATATTATTTATTCTTACAAGTTTTTAAATTTGAGGTAGCAACTTCTTTTTGATAAGTCAATGGTCAATATTCGATAAAATTTGAAAAATGTATTTCTGTGTAAAAATATTGACTGCTAAAATGTTTAGATAATTTTTAACAATTACCATAAAATGTTCTACATATATCTTAAAATTTTATATAGTTTCACGTTCTTCATGGCCGTAAATTTAAATACATTGGAAAATATAAAAAATGGTTTACAAACCGTATTCAAACTTATAGTTAAAACACTTTGAAATAAGACTTGAAAATAGCTTAAAAACTTACGAAAGCATATCAATCTTTTCCAAATTTAATATTAGAGAATAATAACACGCGCAAAAACTCCATTAATGAAATCTATTTCTTGTGTTGAGTTTATATATTATTTGATTTTAAAACAACGAATAGTTCCTGTAAAGGTGAATCAAAATTAATTTTGATGTATTAATGCAAGCATTTTAAAATAACCAACTTTCAAGATTTTATACTTTTAACTATTTTTTACCAAAATTAAATATGAAAAAATGATATTATGAAGAATTTACCAGAAACTGTTCATCGAAATTAGAAGCAGCTTTTTATAACTATGCTTTAATTAAAAAAATATGGTATTTATATCATTTTAATGGGCAAGAAAATAACCTTTCTTTTTAGAAATTATACTCTAAAATATTTTCTATAGTTTATAATTTTAATTTAGGACCATGCTTAGGTGTGATAAAGTATTGTAATAGGTGTTAAAGTATTGTTCTTCCATCTGGAAAGGTGAAGTTCTATTCCCAATGCCGCCAAAGACCCACCGAGTTCATGCAATAAACGTGCTCGCTAAATCTATAGAATCGCGAAAATCCTGTGGTCGGTCGTTGAGCATTTTCTATGGGTACAATATTCTGGAGAAAAGTCTTCCCCCTTCAGATCAATGTCAAAATTGAGGGATCGGAAGTCGTACTTTTACTTTTCTGGTGCTCTGGTTAAACAAAAGACGCACCCTTGTGAGATAAATTCGCATAGCCAACGACATAGCAACCTTGGCTTGTCCAATTGGCGCAGCATGTCCATTTTTGGATTTTGCGCCATAAAACCCAACCAACCAACCAACCTTGGCTTGTCCAAGTGTTTTAAGTAACAACACAACAACAAGAGCATAATTTTAATAAAAATTAATATCATACTCTTATATTATAAGAAAATTGACTAAAACTGCAATTTTTCATAAGTATTTAAATATTAAATCATCTATCTTCTTCTATATAATGAGTATATTTTTAATTTGTTTTAATTAATAATTAAGGTAATAAAATTTTCATAATACTCTATAAAAACCACAAAATCAATGATGAGGTCAAGATGATGAAATCCAATGTTCACATACATCGTCAAATGTGTAAATTTAAAACAAATCAAACACGAAGAAACAATTAAACCAGAAAAAATAAGACATTATGTAGAAGTTACCAATATGATTCAACGAACAGATTACTATGAGCGAGGTCACATTTTCTACTATTTCGCGCTTAGATTTAATAATAAAATTTTCATAATACTCTATAAAAACCACAAAATCAATGATGGGGTCAAGATGAGTAAATCCAATATTCACATATATCGTCTCAAATGTGTAAATTTAAAACAAATCATTGTAGGATAATTCAACGATTTATTTTAAATTAAATGATTAAACTAGATGAACATTATTTTGCTGAGAATTAATTTTTTACGTAATTAAAATTTAAATAAAATGATAAAATAAAGTAACAATCAAAAATATTATCATTTTGTAATTTTCAGTATTGCGTATTGTGATTTAAAAGCACATATTTTAATAAGATTTATGTGACACACCTTTAAAAATATTTTATTCTCATAAGATTAATTCCAAGTATTTTAACTTCAGAATTTTATTGAAGAATCGGTTTTATAATTCAAAATTTAGTATTCTTGAAAAATGAAAGAAATTCTTTATAATTCAAAAAAAAATTATATGTCTTGAAATAGTTAAAACATTTAAGCTTCCAACACAACTAATACATACCCAAATATAAATAGTTGCTCCACGCCAAATTTGTTAAAAATGGTTTTGGTTATTCATATATATGGATAAAATAATTTATATACAATTTTTTGAATGAACAAATGATGTAGTTAGCATTACATGGTTTATTTAAAGCATATATGTGTATCATGTAAATGTATCAGTTTTGGAAAAAATAGATACATGAGAAAGTCAAATTTTAATTTAAATTTAAAATCATTTGTTTAAATAAAAATATAATTCTGGAAATATGTGGCAACTTTATTGAAGCTCTGTAAGTTTTGAAATTTTATTCTATAGCAAAAATTGTCTAACTTCTTGTCTTGCAAAATCTTGTCGTTTGTAAAGTCTAAGAAAGTAATAGTAACGAATTTCCTTTTACACATTTCTCACACAGGTCACGTCTGTAGGACAGAAGGTTGCGCGAAGAAATTACTAATTTCATAAATATACTTCGATGTTATTTAATTTTAAGAAAATAAATTTTAATATTTTAAAATATTATGTATTTATTATAAGTAAAATTATAATTGTTTCATACATACAGTTATATATATATCGCTGGGTATTAACGAGGAATTATAACTAATTTCATTTAATGTTTGCGATTATATGTTACAATGCATTATCAGTTAAAATGCATTTATATTGTCAGTAGAAAATTATGTTTGAAATCTCATTTTATACATAAAATAACTATATTTAATTTATTTACACTATATTAATTTATTACTACAGAAAATAAAATCATTTTGTACAGTTTGATCTGAAAAATGTGTTCATCAAATCATGTTAGTTTTATGTAAAAATTCTCAACTCGGTTGAATATTCTCTAATTAAATAATTATTTGCAATGTTTTTGTTTTATTATTGAAAAAATTAATTTTTAATTGATTTGCATTTTTGAATCTCAACAGTTTTCATGAAAATTGTTGTTCAAATTCTCTGTACTTCTATGAAAAATCCATACCAGTATAAAAAAGTAATTTTGGTTTTTTAAGGCTAATATATTGCCTCGTTTTCAAGTTTCTTTCTTTGCAGTTAGCTTTTAGTGCCCGAAAATATAGTCTATGTACAGAAATAAATATAAATTGTCATAAGATATGCATTATAGTATATCGCCACTTCATCACTACCAATAATCCCAAAAACTACCGTTAAAACTTCGAAAATAGCATGCACACTACCATATGCAGGAACATAATCCATCAAAAATTTATAGAGCATCATCGATTCAATATAAGACGACTATTTCTGCGTTATAATGCGAAGAATAGAATGTATAAAAAAGCTAAATTTTAGTATGATATCGAAAAATATGAAGGCACAAAACACTTAAGAAATGAAAAAAAAAATTTTTTTGCATAAAAAGTGATATTTGTTTCTTTATTAGGCAATTTACAAAAAAATTGTCCACGAGTTTAAGGGCAAATATCGGTAAGCTATCATGGATTCTGTGACAAGTAGTTAGTGCACAAAACACAGGCACAAATTATATTCGTTTTCATTTTATTTATAAATTTTAAACAAAATGAAATGAATTTTGAAAAAAGAAAGCTTTTAAAAAGAAAGCGGTTTTTTAATCCGCAAATAAACTACTTTTATGGGCTTATTTTTCCATTAAAATGTTGCTTTTTATTCTAATATATGTATGTTTTTATATCAAATGAGTTTGTATAATTTTTACATTAAACTCATTTCTAAAACCAGAATAAAGGCATACAAATTTTATAAATTGTTTTCAACGGATTTGCTCTGGGTTTTGATGATATTAATACTCGTTGCAGATCCTTCTGAATATATCAATACGACATCTTGAAAAGTGTAATGCATTTTAAAAACTGAATTGAGAATAATTGATACGAGCCACATTTACAGACTAGATTATATGTTATTTACTATTGAATATTTTTATATCATATTACTTTGTACTTTTGACACAGGTGCCGTATAATCCAAGATGCCAAATTCTTAGATTGGAGATTTTTTGGTAAATTTTCTTATGTATCTGGCAAACCAAGTTTTTATTACGTCATACATATAGAGACCTATAAGAATTATGCAGATTATTCTATTTTGGGAACACTAGTATTTACGTCATCGAGCACGCCACGATACTTCATCTTGGCTACAATTCTTCATCGCCAAAAAAGTTCAGAATTTGGAATTATAGATTATACGGTAGCTGTGTCTTATTTTTAATGTTAAATATGTTTAGATATTTTGTAATAACACTTTAAATTCTTGTACGTGGAAAAATTCCTAATATGATGTAGCAAATAATTAAATACATCTTTACATGAATTTATGGTTAAAAAAATATAACCTTTCAAAAAAATAATTCCCTTTGTTCTAATTATTCCCAAAGGAAAGATACGTTTTGCTAATTAGTAAAGAACGTAACTAAGAGAACTACGCTGTTAATTAACTACTTATGAGAATTTCGTCAACTCATATCTACAGCCTCCATCTAAATATAAAAGACTATATATGTATATGACTATGCATATACATATGTCTTAAACTACATGTTTAAAACTAAAAGGGAATTCACGTTAATTTTGTTTAAAAGTTAATGTGAGGTTTTTAATAAAGGTTAAATAATTATCACGTAAATTAATATAATTATAAATGTTTTCAAAATTGAATTCTTTCTACATAAGCTGTTACACAATATTTTGCAATATCCTACTTATGTTGGCTCTAGACATTAAAAAATACATCTTTCAAACTCTTTTTATCACATACTAGCTGTGCATTTCTTGTATTAGACGAAACAGATGTTTTCAATTTGTCCTTGGATTTTATTTTATATGATACATATTTTGTTTTTGTACAAAAATCATAGAACTATTTATTCTTCCCATAAGCAACAGTGGAATGCCTCGCCCATGCAGATTGTGAGAGTTTTAGCAAAATACTTTAAAGACAATAAAATACTTTAAAACTAAGCAAATACTTTAAAACTAAGCATCAACTTATTCTATGAAGGAAGATTAACTCAAAATGTATGAATCATAGTATTTTTTCTATCAAATGGTATTTTTTACAACAGAATTATTTCAAGTTATTAAAACAATCTAGAAATGAAAATTAAATTGCAAGGTATGTATGCTAAAGCATATTATACTGGATATTTATAAAATTAGTTATACTTTCTCAAATGTTTTTCGCTAATTTTTGCTTATAGCCAATAAAATTTAGAAATATAAAAATTAAGTAACTGAATTAAAAGTTTAATACTACTATTAAGCGTAATAAAAGATCATAATAAACATGATTATCTAATAATTATATTTTGAATATATATATATATATTTAAAAAATAGTAGTTAGTTTATTTATCCAATAAATAATTATAAGCAAATTGCATCTACATTCATGATTTTATAGTACTTTACTTTGAGATAAATTGATCAGAAAATGTTGTGAGAGTATTTTATCCTCTGAGTGGAAATTTATACATAAATACGTTTAACTTTACCTTGAACACTAAATAAAAGGGAAAAGAAAGAAAAATAATGAAACTTTGAAAGTTTTGAGGGAAATTAACGCATGTTCCATGTTCATGGAAAAATAAAATTTCAGAGAAAATGATTTATCTTTATCGGAGTGGTGTTGAAACAATCAATGAAGGGTAAAATTACTTCGTTCGTAAAATAAAATCCTTTTGTGTTTAAAAAAGCATTTTCTACTAAATCCTATGCTTCAGAAAAAACTGTTTTCTTACTTTAAAACATCTTGAAGTTTTATAAATTTAATATTAATCATGCATTCATTTATCACTTTATATTTATCACTTTTATTAAAAAAAACTAATACATTACTATGCATTATTTGGTAATATTTTGTAATTGTGATTGTTGGATAAAATTAAATTGATAGTTATCTATTAATTAATATGCAGACATAAAAATGAAAATTAGATTTAAGAAAAAACGAAGAATTATAATAATAATTCCTTGATGTAATAATAGAGTTGAAATATAGTAATAGACTTTCATAGTAAACGAAGTTTTGTGAGAAAGATTAATGTAATGAAAATGAGAAATGATTTCTGAGGTAGTTTTAAAATGAGCAAACACATTTTAATAAAGTTTTATTGGGATTAAATACTTATCAACTGCGTATTATTCCCTGAATTAAAAGTTTTATTTCTTCACTTCTATAAAAATATTATAAAAGTCAAGCTCAAATTTTTATTTATAATTATAATTATTTATTAATAATTTCTGAAAAGTGAGCAATTTTTTTGCATATATTCTGAAATGGTATCATTGATTTAAAATTAAATGTGTAGCCTTGTTCTCAAAGTATTATTATTATTATTATTATTATCATATTTTTTATAATGTATAAAACTAGAACAAATGATTAATTATTTTAATTTCTTTTGTTATAAAACTGTATAATAAATAAAATAAAATTTATATTACAATATCAAAGTGGTTATATATAACTTTCAATTCATTCCTTTCAAATTATCCACATATTTAATGCAAATATATATATATATATATATATATATATATATATATATATATATATATATATATATATATATATATATATATATATATATATATATATATATATATATATATATATATATATATATATATATATATATATATATATATATATATATATATATATATATATATATATATATATATATATATATATATATATATATATATATATATATATATATATATATATATATATATATATATATATATATATATATATATATATATATATATAATAGTCAATGCAGTTTGTGACTTCTTAGATTCTAGCCTATATAATTGTTTTATCTCTAGTGTTCTTATAAAAACATTATTTATGTTTTTTAGGAAATTTATATGGAAAATACGTAGTTGTTCATTAACTAAATATTGATGATGAATGTATTTTTCTTTTTAATTTGAAGGATTTCAAAGATTGAGAGAGTGCTTTGTTTTTATTCTTTGATCCAACCAATGAATAACATGAAAAAATCGGTCACATATTTTATTATGTTCTTTTAGATAAAAATAAGACTAATTAAAAGCGTAAAACTTGAATAATTTAAGCCCTCACTTGAACTTATCGTTCCAGAATAAATTATTTGTGATTCTAGTCATGGACTAACGGCCCATATTGTTGTGAAACAAAGTTCGAACTTCAGAAATTAAGGCGCAAAATCGATGTATACTTAACTTTTAAGGGAAAACTAAAACTGGAGTCAATTGCAAAACATTGTTCTACATTTTAAAAGAGAAAATGTTAAATATTATAATAGGTATCGGAATTTTAATTTAAAGGATGTTTCAATCGTTTATCTTCGGGTGTAAAAAATCAAAAATGTCTTTTGTGTAAGTTTGAGGAAAATCATACTTTGCGTTTTTATCCAAATTTTGAGAAAACCGTCTATAAATAAACGGTTCACATTTTCAAAGCTAAATAATCTGCGTTATAAATGTTTATTTTTTTTAATTGTAATGTAAATATTTGTAACATCAAGAACTTTTGTATTTGTTCAAAACCACATAATCAAATTTTTCATTTTCACGGAAAAAGTTAAGTTTTTTACTATAGAAAAAAACAATTTGGAGTTCATTAGAGTTGAAACATGCAGGCAGCACTTAATCTACTCAAAGTGATTCAACCGTTTTAAAGCCACACCAGTCAATTATTTTGTTGCCAACTTGCAGTGCATTGGCTGCGAATATTTATGATCATAATAAATTTTTAAAAAAAGTGAGAATTTTATGCAATAATTGCTCGGAAAGAAGTTTCTGTACAAAAAAACATTGCCTATTATTTGAAATTAAAATCAATTAAAGAAAACAATATGGCATGTTTATTCTTTTGGATCACTTAAACCTGTTGAGAAAATATATCAAGTTGTAGAATTAAACGAAGAAAATTTAATTGTAACATATTTATTTACATTTAAGAACTAATTTCTGGTATCATGACAAAATCACAATTTTCTATTCCAAATGTAGCGATACAATATATTATGAATTCAAGTGGGTTACTTCTAGCGGATTATTGTGGGAGTGAAATAAATATTGAAATTCCTTAAGGAGCTGATGTTTGTTGGAAAGTTATATAAGCGGATTATTTTGAAAAGATGAATGAAACAATTACATGCTTTCCAACTATTTTTGGATATGCTTTTCAAGGTAGTCAAGAAAATAATAAATGTCATGCTAAAGAATAAGTTCCTGTTAATTTTCGTGTAGATATTTCCGATATTCAATTTTTTGGGGTACTCGAAACTATATTAGGAATTAAAGATAAGGATGTTCGTGTTTGTGTGTTAAATATTGTAGAAAAACCATTAACAGACCAATTTGAAAGTAGTTTAAAATTTATAAATGAAAAATATGAAGCTGATTTATTGGATTTATTGTGGGGAAATTTAGTTGTGATGAATTAGAGAATAATTTCGCTTTGGAGAAAAATGATTTGGCAAGTTAAAAAAGTGTTTTTTTAAAAAAATAATTAGATAAGTTATGAGTGTAGCAAAAATATTAAGTGATCAATAAAAAACTGGTATAATAGAAGAATCTGAGAGAAATCCACACAAATAATCTATGCCACACAGAACGGTTCCTAGATACAATAGGGAAACGACAGAAGTTAGTATAGTGTATAACTGTAGCGAATCTTCCGAAACTGGCCCAAATTTAAATCCAACTTATCTTGATAAAATTTAGAGTTTTCGAAATCATAAAATATCATTTAATGCAGATTTACAGTCAGCGTTTTTAATGATCGGAATTTTTGAGAGATGTTTGCCATTTTTGTTGCAGTTACTTATGACACTATGGCAAGCTAAGCTCACAATACTATTGGTTATGCGTGTTTAAGACAATAGGGTATGCCTTTCATTTATCAAGAGCATCATAAAGTTGAGAATACGTCTTTGCTCCAAACTCCTCCAACAGATGGCACCACCAGAGGATCCACTCCCTCAATCTTTAAAATGGTATGAATATGATCCTAAGTAAAGATTATAAAAATATGAGAATGTATGAGATGGTTACCATTTGGTTACAAAACTTATCCTTTTACTTTCAGTGCCGCTATAAAATATTGCATTAAAAATTTTAAGAAAAGCAATCCTAAATAAATTCAATGTTAGATACAAACATATATATGGGTGAATTATATTTTGGTGGAAATAAGATGAATGAGTGCTTTGAGTTAACATCATATGCTGTCACAATTTTAAAGAGTAGTGAATTTAATTTGAGGAAATTGACATTATTTGCGGAGAGTTAGAGAAAGTGTGGGTGTTGGTAGGAAATGGAGTTAGTGTTTAAAAGAAAAAAATTGTTCAACAGTTTAAAAAGTTTTAGGTTTGAATTGCTATTTAGTATATAATAAATTGCCATTGAAGTTAAAATGTTATTATAATCCAGGGAAAACTTTCAAATAGGATAGGTGTGTCTTACAAACATCGTCAACGTCTTACAGACATCGTTAAATATCTTTATTTAATCCTACTGGTTTGATTTCACCAATTATTGTTTGTGTAAACTTATTGTTTCAAGAAATTTGGAATGAAGGGTTACCAGATAAGGGAATGAAGAGTTACCAAAAGAGACACTAACTGGAATGAAGAAATACCAGATAATTTGCGAGAAAAAAAAAACATTGACTTGTGTAGAGAAACTGAGAAGTTATGTAATATAACTATTCTGTGATTTCATTTGTTGGATTATAAAAATGTGGATGTAGTAATGAATGCATTTTGTGATGCGTCATTAAGAGAATATGGAGTCATAGTTTAAGTACTGTGATAATGGTGGAAAATATAGTATGCCATTAATTATTTCAAAGAGTAGAGTAGCGCCTTTAAAAATACTGACTTTGCATGTCTCATCGAGGGAAACCATACGAAATATTCATCGATTATTGCACCAATTAATTGATTTGTGGTGCAAATTTTGCTTAAAATCTGCAGTAATGAAAGCGATAGGTTGCTATCCTAGTAATAAAAGTGCTAAATGAACTGTGTTCAATCGGCTCCCCACTTCGGAGTCCTTAAAGAATCAGCTGTCAAATCGTTGAACTATCACAAGAGACTCATTATGGGATTGCAAATTTCTTCACAACAAGAATTTAACATTATTTTAATAGAAACAGAAGCAGTGCTTAGTTCCCGACTTTTAGTTGTAGTTTCTGAGAACTCAAATGATTTTTTTGGTCCTCACACCCCGAAATTTTCTAATTAGTTCTAAATTAAAACGCATTCCTCAACCTGATGTGTTAGTTACAAAGCTCAAAACTCCGATTGTCAATCTCTGGAGATTAGTCACTCAAATTTCTCAGTCATTTTGGATATCGTGAACATAGTGGTAAGTGAAAAACTCACAAGAAAAACATGCGAATAAATGGCATAGTGCTTATAAAAGAAGATAATTTACCACCTCTTAAGAACAAAACAGTTAGAATAATTTACACTTAAAAAGGTCACGATGATTAGGTAAGAGTAGAGAACTTGAAAGCTTCTTTTTGGGCAAATTAAAATGACCAATGCATAAAATGATATAACTTCCTATAGATGAAAATGGACTCTTATTATTCATTTCAAATATTATAATTTCAGTAAAAAGTTAGAATTGTTTATTTTGATCTATAGTTGAAGTTATGCATTAATATTTTAATTTTTTCATCTCTCATATTTTTTGATGTGGTCATGGGCGTCAGAATATAAACCTAATTATTAGAGCTAAGCGCTATTGTTCATGTTTTCTCTTTTACATATATTCGTTTTTTGAAGATAGTTTTTGATACTACATTTCAGTAAAACAAGGAGCGAAAAGTTGAATTTTTGGTTTTTATGTGAAAATATATTTTATTCCTATTCTATGCTTCCAACTTAAAATTGTTTTGTGTAAAATAATATATATATATATATATATATATATATATATATATATATATATATATATATATATATATATATATATATATATATATATATATATATATTCAAATATTTCAAATCATTTTAATATTTGAAAACAATATGTGCAATTTTCTTTTCCGAATTTCACAATAATTACCTTGAATAAATATTTTGATTGTTATTAGTATTTCTTAAATATTATAACAACATATATGAATACCAAACATGTTTGGGAATTTAATAATGAATGTTTTCGCATTAGGGATATATATGAAAAATGTAATTGTTTTAAGATTCTGAGTTTGATATCGTTGTTTGATTACCGGAAAATATTGCCTACCACTTATGAATTATTTGAATATTAATAATGATAAAGTTCTGCTTGTAAAAAAAATACGTCCTCAAAGATGTAGCAATGAGAATTCCTTAAATATACTTTCCTGCATTATAAGAATTAGAAATTGGAAAAGAATATCTTATGAATATTAGGATGATATATCAAACAAATACATCCGTAAGAATATTGGAAAAGATGATTATAATTTGTATACTTTAGAAGAAATTAGAAAATTTCAAATTAGGTAATTTTTCTATTATAAAATGCGAAGTATATTCGGAAAGTAAAAGCTGGTTTGGAAACACAATGTTTTTTTTCTTCTTCTTTCTTATCCTCTGGTACAAATCAGACCAGATCCATGACATCATTCGTTTTCCAAGAATCGCGGACAGCTCCAGGGGTGTATAAAAATTCACACTTTGAAAAGCCAATGCAGTTCAGTAGGCGTTCGGGATTGGCTTCGTTTTTATTGCATGAAGTGGAGGTGGGAAAGATTTCTTTGCGCTAGGAGAACCGTAGAATCCGAAGATGGCCGGATCTGAATCTGGACAAGGCAGTCTGATCACGTCATTCACCGTTGAAACTCAAAGATCCCCCAGGATCAGAGCCACAGTACCAAGGATGAGACGACGGAATTTTCCAAGATGAGTTGTCAAGAGCCCTACTGTTAGAGAAGATTACTTGGAAAGTAAGCTTGGTAAGCTCTCGGTAAGCTCTTGGTAAGCTGATCAGCAGAACCAAGAGGCAGCGATGATCCATCCTTAGCAAGGCCATCGGCGATATCGTTATATTTAAGATCGACATGTGATGGAATCGATTGAAAAGGAATAATGGAGGACTCAGATAAAGCTTTAAGCTTTATGAAAACACAAATTTCCCTCTGGTCCACAATATTCCTCCAGTTTTCAAGGTACTAAATAACGCTACGACTGTCTACTAGAATCCAAATCTCGCTGTTTAATTCTTTGTTCAAGGAAAAGTCCAGAGCCATATCAATGGCTGTAAGTTCTGCACAAAAGATGGAACTGAAATCAGCATTGCGTTGTCTTAGAAAAAAAAAATCAGAATAATTTAAATGACGTCATTTGAGATAAGTGACTACGAAGTTTAATGCGCATATGCAGTGCTTATTTTCTCAAAACCTATCGTGTGTGATGATTTCTGACAATCTAATCAGAATTACATATTACTAATCCTTTTCCAAAAGATAACTTAACACGAAACAAATGAATTAAATTTATATTTTCTATTACAATTTAATAAAATTTTGTATTAATTTATTCTTTTTTCATTATAATATATTATCAATTATAAACTTTTCTCACTAGAGAATAAAAAACATTAAAAAAAGAACTAATGCAGATAAGTTCCTGAATTTTGAAATTTATATTTTTCATTTATAAGGAAAAATATTTATGTGTTTTAGTTATAGAAAAATATTTCCTATATTTAATATAATTTTTTCTATTATTAATATAATAACAGAATTTTCCATTTTAAACTTAAGAAATTCTACTTACAATTTGATAAAAATTATGTAATATGAAATATTAATTTCAGATGACTTTGTAATATTTTTCTATTTGAAATATTAAAAAAATAAAATATTAAAGGTGATGAAAATATTTGAAATATTATAAATTTGGAAAAAATCAGCACATTTTAATTATTTAATTTTTGTAAAATGAAAAATGATAAATTTCTTGATTTCTTGGAAATAAGCTAAAAAAAGAAAAAAAGAGTAGAGGATAGTAAGGAAAATAAATTCCCATACAGATACATACATACATACATACATACATATATATATATGTATATATAATAATATATATATATATATATATATATATATATATATATATATATATATATATATATATATATATATATATATATATATATATATATATATATGTATATATATATATATATATATATATATATATATATATATATATATATATATATATATATATATATATATATATATATATATATATATATATATATATATATATATTGATAGTGATTTATAGGAAAAGAACTTTTAATTTTTAATCGTAAAACTAATCACTTCAAGAATTTTGTTTTAATTTATTGAATAGAATATTCTTAAAGCGTGCATTTTTTTAAATATATATAATCAATTAATTATCTTATTACCTAATTGTAAAACACTTTCTTTATAGTTAATTTTTTTAAGTATGGAAAAAAAATACAATTTATTTTCACTTTAAGATAATAGCATTTATAGACATTCATTAAAAGCTACACCTTTTGTAAGATAACCATTATAAAAGATGCTTAAAAATGTCTGTTTCCTTAATCTCTATTAGCTAATTACACTTTTACAAAGATATACTGCTACTTCTTTTTGCAGGAAATAATAAATCATCAGATGTTTGCTCAAGAAGATACCTTATATTTGCTTCAGCTGGAATTCTTCTAGAACTACACGAAAAGAAAAGTCCATAATAAATATGTTTTTCAAAAATATAAAATTCTGAAATGGTTATTAGCTCGCTTAAGTTACGCTCGAAAGATTTGGGAATACTTATCAATACTTATTTTTTTTTCTTATTCCAAAAAATATACAAAACATAAATATTCAAAGAATTTTTCATCTTCCTATTGGGTTATTTTATTAAAGTAGTTGTAAAGTTAATTTATATCAATTTTGAATTTTTAATTTTAAATGTTATAGCATAAAACATATTCGCCCTATTACAAGGTTTTATTTAAAAGAAGAAGTTTGTAAAAAAGAAAAGAAGAAAAATTAAATCTTATTAGAAAAAAATAAATAAATTATATCTTTAATCAACTTATAACGTAATAAAACTAAGTTTCTGATGAAGTATGAAATAACTAAATTTCAAGAAAACTCTTACAGTCGTTCATATGCGATTGTGCAAGAAATTAAAGATGTGATTGATGGCATCGACAATTCCTTCATAAGACAATAGTAATCTGGAAAAAAAATTATGTCTGTTAATACGAACCCAATATAAGTCATCAAGATTTCAGTGAATTTGAATATGACGTAATAATCATCGTACTAGAAAGAAAACATTGCACATTTGAAATTTGGATTCTTTCATATTGACAATTTCACATGTGTAACATGGCGGGATTATAATTATCCGATTAATCATCAAGTCTTAGACACCGGTGAAGCAGAAGGACTTTGAAAGAATTGAATCATCAATACTAATGAAATTCCGTATTGATGATTAAGTAGATATCTAACACTTCATCAAAATTTGCAGGATTTCAACCCAGCTTCGTGTAAACATTTCCTCGTGAGAACTGTTCAGCAGACCATCAATGATTATGAAGTTCAGAGCCAGAAAGTCATGCATATACCATTGTCCACTTCATGGCTTTGCTTCAAGCCCCTTAAGAAAGGTAACTCAACTACAGATTGCTGGAAATAAGAAATGTTAACACTAAAAACTGAGTTCACTGAGTAGACATAAGACTCCGCAATGCGCCCTACGTCTGTTTATAAGAATCAAAATATGCATGGTTCAGCATTATCAGAGCTTTTGTTTCTTATCCTTATTTATTCAAACAGGTCGTTATTAAATGTAAGAAATCATATTCTGCCTCAAGTGCTCAAGATGAATCAAAGTGTTTGATAATGGGTATTCGACAAACTGATACGTGAAGGTTGTCTTATGGCATTCTGTTATCCACCACGTTTTTGTTTCCAAGAAAAACTTTCCATGGAAAGTTATTTCTATGCACACTATTGATAAAACTGGGAAAAAATTCCAATCATCCAAACGAAAATATGTGCATGGAAAAAAACAGAACACCATTTACCTTCCGCTGTTAAACATAAACCTACAAGGGAAAATTACCAATGTTTTATTCCAGATGAGATAATAATTTCGAGACATTTTTCTTTGAAGATACTGTTTTATCTTTGGATCATATTGATTCATAAAACCAATATTATGTCAACGTATAATGAATAACTTAACTGTGAACACTGTTATAAGTCATTTTAGCATCTATCACTTGGAGGATTATTCATAGCTAGTGGGCTATATTCACGTGTCCCAAAGGAGAAATCCCAGAAAACTTCTCATCCTGTCCGTTCGACAGACTTGCAGCAAACATGCAGCATCCATCACTTCTTGTTCAACTGTGACTGTGATGAGACCCATGACCTTATTCTCACTAGTTTAATTTCTTGAGTTTATTACAAAGCCACTGTGAGCTTATGCGTATCAATGTAGCAGAATTACATTATTTCCAAATTGCAATACCGTAATGACTTTGTAATTGCAATAAAAACATTTTTTCCTTTTCTAACGTAAAATCCTTTCCTAAAATATATTTTTCTTTTATCAGTCTTTCATAGTATTTTGGAAATATTTTCGAAATGCTTTAGGACTATAATTTTCGATATATATCAACTGTTTCAACATAGTTTGTGGTTTTGCTATACATTGTTCAATTTTGATAGGTAGAGATTAGTTGGAATTCTATCACTATAATTATGTAATCATTTGTTTAGAAGTTAATTTAAAAAAAATTAAGTTTCTTCAATTTATCAATTTGAAAGTGACGTTATCAACGTAAATTTCTGATCTAGTATGTCTGTAATCTGTATTTCATTGAAGTCAACTCTTGAAGCGGTTGGAAGATGATAACCAATTGAATATAAATATAGTATGTATAACCATTGGTGACAAATGTATTCCCTGACAAGTCTTGATTAATTTTAGTAACAAATGAGTTTTTGTCGTAAAAAGAAGGATTTCTCGAAATAATTCTACACTCATCGGGAAAAGTCACTTAAATATGAATCATGTTCACAGAACAACTAGTCTCTGAAATATTCTTTAATGATTAATGCCTGTGAATGTTATTGTTCATAGATTATATACTGAAAATTTAATCTCATTGTTCCCATAACGATTTATATTTTACAGGATTTTATTAGTTTCGTTAATTGTTTTGCTGTCCTTATTACAAATATTCTCTCCCTTGGTTACCATGCGATTGATCTCATTACTTATAAACTTTTCTCTAATTTTCCAAATTTTTGTGCAGAGTTCAGTATATATATTAAATTTGTTCTACGAAAGTCATAACGACTGAAAAAGTTATATTACCATATAACTGTACATAATAGTTTTTATACACTATTAGTGTCTAATTTAGAATATATTTTAAGAAGGGATTAGTGAATTTTCACAACAATAAAAGATAAACTTTAAGTTAGTAAATAACATAATTTATTACACAGTTTGAAATTTTTTAATGTAGTAAAAAGTCCGAGATGGTTACCAAAAAGGAGTTTTGCATAAATTCACAGCTTATTTTATTCATAATCTTACATCTATAGATGTTTCCTTGTATTGTAAATGAGCTACATCCTGACGCAACACTTATTTTTGTGATAGCTATCTGACGTGGTTATTTTCGCTGTAAAATCAGCTATTTAATAGTATTATATAGGTACTATTTTTCTATTACCTTCTAAGGATCTAAACACATTTTAATTAAGCATTAAATTATTTAAAATAACATATTTTAATGAAATTTCTACTGAAATGCAGCCAAATGCATATACTAAAATATAAGCTTTATTTCGTAAAATGGATAACAAATTTTATGAAACCAAATTTCTATTTCATTTCAATTCATCTGATTAATCTTATTACATTTTAAAGTACACGTTTTTTATTAGTAAGATTAGTTATTTTAATATAAATTTCTACCCAAAATTTTAATTCATACGTTAAGGAATAAAAAGTTACTTACAAAATTTATATATAAATAGTATATTATTTTGAATATGAGATTTCATGATTAAACATTACATGACAAAATTCAAAGTCATATTAATTATTTCTAATTTCTTGATAGCTGATTTCAATATACTTTAAGACCTAGCTTAACGATGTTTCATATTGCGCTGTGTGTGTGTGTTTTGGTTTTATTCTTTTTTATTTGCATTGTGGGGATTCAACGAAATTTCACGCAGCGTTAGGCTGTTCGATATCCAAAGCAGTTTATATGTTTATCCTCTTTTCTGCGGTGCTATCCGAACGTATTTTTATCGTTTCAAACATTTGTTGACATTACTCTGTAATTATAAATTTATAAAATATAACGATTGATTTAGTGACAGATAATATGATGTTTAGTTCTTATCATGGGTGATATTAAAAAATACGAAAATGAATCAATAAGAATAAGCTTACATTTCACTAAAAATAAAATTTAAATGATCAGAAGATTAGACAATGGTGAAGATTAATCTCAAATTTTTGTTGCATTGAATTTGGCTACTTCAACATTAAGAACTATTTTTAAGAATAAAGAAAAAACACTGTCATTGGCAGCTGGTATTACGACAAGCCCTGCAATTAGAATTACCCGTTTTAGAAATAACAAAATATAGGAAATGGAAAAATGGCTCTCTATATGTATCGATGACAAAATTGAACATAATATGCCTCCTAAACAATCTATTATGTTGGTAAAAGCAAGAACAGTTTTTATTACATGCAAGTTGAGGCTAGTGAAACTTTCATTGCAAATCGATGAGAGTTTTATATATTTAATCATCGAAATTATCTTCATAACATACAGATTACAGTCAAAGTTGAAAATTGTTAAACCAATGAGGCAACCAAATTCCCAGTTACATTAAAAACATTAATTGAATGATGAAACTATTCTCCAGAATTGATTTTAAATGTTGATAAAACATGCCTATTTTGCAAAAAAATGCCAAAATTAACAATTCTATCCTATAAAAAACTTGCGCCAGGATTTAAAGCTGTAAAAGATCTCTTAACCCTTCTCTTATTGGGTGGTAATACAAGTGAATATCCAACCAATTTTTCGAAAATCTTCCCCTAACTCCATTGTTTACATTATGAATTAACCTCGTTTAATGCTGTTTTATATTACTCTCTACTTTGATGACACATGTACCTCACGTTAATTAGTGTCTTATTGTATAATTTAACTCTTCATATGTAATATAGAAACTATATAATTTAACTCTTTCATTATTCTTTAATTTTTTTACATTTGTAATCTGTGTTTACATTATAATTTTTCCATTATTCTTTTATCTTATTAAAAGAATATTTTTAACAAGAATGTTTTCAATGTAACCAATTACCTTTATTTACCATTATATTATAAATGGCAAAATCTTGCATATATTCAGTAATGCATTTGATAAGCTTGGATTCCATTCAATTCATGTAGTAATTAATTATTAAAAAAAGCAGAAATCTGAAGATATAAATTTTAATCAAGATTTTTTTATTTAACATTTTCAGTACTACATTTACAAAATTATTTAATTTATTGAATAGCAAAATACAAGGTAATACCAAATAAACATCTCAACTTTTTTATAAAAAAAAAAAAAAAAAAAAAAAAAGAACAGACCATTGTAATTGCAATTTAGTTCCTGCAAGTTCAATTCTTCAGTATATCAAATTAATATTCATTCAACTTTATAAAATGTTTTGGCAAATTTTGTGATGTTTATTTGTAAGCATTGCACGTAATCGAAAATTCTAAATCTGAAATCGAGAAGTAATTTTTAAAAGCTTATTTCATAGTAATTTTGTACTAAATGTAAAATAATAAATAAAATATTTAATTAACATTTGTGCATTGATTATGCGCAAATAATTTATAAAAAACTATAACAATTTAAGTGGATGAAACATTTCTACATGTTTCACATCATTTTAATAAAATTTTATCACTTAATAATATATTAGATAAAACTAATAGAAGCACAAAAATCTATTTTAATAAAATGGAATAAATTTTGAAAATAATAAAGAAATAAATTATTTCTTGTCATTATATAAAAATCATGAATTGAAATAGACTGATTGAATCAAAAAATTCAAAAAATGACATATTAGAAAAGTCTTTTTTATTATGGATATTATTAATAGCATGGCTTATTATTTGGTGACTCGAACATTATATATTTGCTTCCAAACCTTCCAAATGAGTAGTTTTGTTATTATCGCACATATATACAACATAACATCTTTCGTTAATTTCCTCCGTTCGCCTGAGGTTGTTTAAATAAAACGATAATGCAATTTTCATTACTTTCTTAGTAAAAGCCCATGCAGAAAATGTTATACTTAAAAAGCTTTTAGTGTCAACAGATATTTTATTCCCAAAACATGTATCTTTTTCTCATTAATACGCTTTCACGTTTACTGTTTATTGTATTCTTTATTGGCTCTACAAATTACATTTCGTTTGGTAATCCCAAGGGCATTAGGGGAGAGAATAGAATGATTAAGCACACATTTGCAAATTTGAAATAGAATAGCAACTTTCTATAAATATTTCATAAAAACATGAGCTTACTTAATTGAAAGGTAAGAATTGTATGGTTTTTTCGACATTTATGTTTGGGTAATTTGGAAAGATAAGCATTACCGAAGATAAGAGAAATTGCAAAGCATATTTCGCGTATTCATTATAACTAACTTTTTATATATTATATATTTTGAAAAGTTATGTAATACTTTATGTTACACTGCTATACTGTATCAGACATATTACTATTTATAAATAACCAAAAAATAAATGCATGTATGCATTTTATACATTTAAATTTAATGTGAAGACATTCATATTTAAATTATTGTAAAAATTATGGTTTTAACATTTTCCAACCCATGAAATCGAACTTTAAATGCAAATATTTTAATATTAAAATTTATGTGTTGTGGAAATATCTTATATTTCTTACATTAATTCAAGAATTCTATTTTTAAATGCAAATCATTAAAATTTAAATTTTTCTGATAACTGAAATAAAAGAACGCGTACTTTCCAATTATGTTTTGAAATTGCTTTTATAAATATAAATTTATATTTACTTAAAATGTACCTATATATTTATTCTCGAATAAAAATTTTTAATTTTAGTGTTTTGATTTTCTGACTTGTATTAACATTACAGTTAATCATTATGTTATTATATTATAACTTTCATAAAATCTGTGGTTAATGAAAATAAAGAACAATAAATTATTAAAAATATGAATCTTAAATAATATGAAAATAGCTTGTATTTTTATTTGATAAAAATAATTAACTTATTTAAAAATTACAGCTCAGTTTTTTTTTAATCAAAATTAGGTTTAGTCTCATGTGAGTTTTCTAAGCATATTTATAAATATTTTAATAATATTCTTAGCTATAAGTTAAGACGTTTTTTAAATTATTTCAATAAATGTAAAAAAAATTAAATTTATTCTTCATAATGCAAAAAAATTTTAAGTTACAATGCTTCTTTTTGTAAAAAGAGATTTAAATAAATTCTGCATTAAAAAACTAGGGGACAATGGTTTGAGAATTTTTTAAGTAATTTATATATTCGAAGCTTCTAATCAATTTTTCTATTATATTTTTACAAAGATAATTGAAAGGTAAATTTGCATATAAATTTTGAATACAAAAATATATGTGAACGCATCTGAAAATCATGATATGTATGAAGTAGCAGAACCCTTAAAGAATATTACGAAATCATGTTTTGAAATAGTAATTTTTGTAACACTGAAAGGAATTGATTCATAATAATTTATTATTTATGTGTGCATCCTTAAAATGATATATTACAAAGTTAAATTCACAACAAGCTGTCAACTTTTATGTACATTAAAGTAACACAAATTGTTTTAAAAATATATGTATAACAAGTTGTTATTAATATAAACAATAATGCAAAATGGAGCTTTTAAATAGCACTTTAAATTGCTTAGTTTTAAATGCAAACTATTCATCTGAAATTGTTAAACATATTTATAATTTAAATATATTTATAACAATTGGCGTCTGTAGTTATCCTGTTTTATTCCCTTGATGATATTTAAAACATTTCCATTCCGTTAGAAAAGGCTTCTTATAAAAATTAATATTTTTACTATTTTTTCTTATTTCTGTATTTATTTTATTGCAGCTCATTTTACCATTTACAACCAATATTTAGTCGCTCAATGCTTGATTTATTGATTTACAGGTTGAAGATTTACTTCAGCACATAATTTCTCAAGTCGACAAAGAGCAAAAAAAAAAAAACTATAATAGAATATTTGCTTTAGGAATTTTATTTCTACCACTCTAATTAATATAGAGTTTAGGTTCCTTTTTTTGGTTAGTTTAGGTTTCTTTTTTGGTAGCATTATGATTCGAAGTAGGAATTGTTATATTCTGCAATTTTCATAATGCTAGAATCAGTTAAGAATATTGTATATTCAACTTAGTCCTCAGACTTACATTCCAGTGGTAAAATTGTAAGGAATCGGAAATAAATGTGGCCATTTTCTCGCTTATTGCTGATGTTTCCTGCATTAACGTATTATTATTTAACACATTAACGTATTATTAACGTATTAACTGCATTAACGTATTAACGTATTATTAACGTATTAACTGCATTAACGTATTATTATTAACGTAACATTATTATTTGCATTGCAAAATCTTAATTTTTTATTCAATTTTTAGTTACCTTTGTGGGGAACACAGTACTATTATAAAATACAATTTTCATCAAATTGTTGTTATTAGAATGTAAAGGAATGTCTGAAAATTAACTTTCAGTAATACAAAAAATAAATGAATATATTAGCTTATTCATATTAATAAAAATTTACATTTTTTAATATTATAACTGTTGGTTAAAAAAATGTTGCATGTATTTATGTGGTTGTATTGATTTGGTTTTTTTCATCTTCTTTAACTATACAAATTTTCTAATGCCATGCATATTATCAGTTTCTTAAAAGTTGATAAAAATATTTGTATTTCTCTATGCGTAAATGGAATGTATAAATATAGTTAGAGAAAATGATTGAAATATGATTCTTAATACAGCAATAATACTTTTACGATAATTTCTTCCCATTAACATAAACTTATAATTAATGGGCCGGTAAGTATGACCGAAAATTTACTTTTACCTTTAATATATTTTAAAGCTTTTTTTGTGTTTTTACTCACTTAATTATAAAAGCAATTGCAAGAATCTCACTGTATTTACTTTCATATTTCTCGAAGCTACGATAAAAGATATTATTATTATTTTTTAATATATATAAATTTTATTATAAGTTTGGTTGTATTTAATTCTAAAAGACGCTCTTTTGCGTTTTTTGAAACATGAAAAATTAAAAAAAAAAATAAACTATAGAAATTCTTTCTTATAATACTAAAGATATTTATGATGAACAGTTTGCACTATACACATTGTATTCAATTTAATGAATTGACTATTTATACTTATTTAAATGCACTAACAAACTACACATATGCACACATGTATGTTCAATAAGAGTTTTTCTTTACATTAAATACCTAACCGAAACTCAAAATTTATATAAATACTAATTAACTTAATTAAAATATTTTTGTATGATATTTTAAACGATTATAAAATTTCTCTTAATTTTTCTGTGTATTTTAAGAATGCATAGTTTCTTTCAATTAAATCTAAATTTAAGTATTTTCAAGCTCTAATTTCTTTTTCTGTTTAAGTTTTATTCCATATATATTAATTTTTTCAATATATATATATATATATATATATATATATATATATGTATATAATTCATTAACTCACTACGAGCATTTTGTAAACATCTTATAGTTTTCCTTATTTCATTAATACTTAAACTACTTTACGTGTTTTGACAAGTCCAGTTCATGGATTCTGTAGGTGTACTATTTAAAAATCCTAGTAATTCTTTGAAAGATTTTCCTTTCATAACTGTTTCTTTATCCATTTACTTGTATTTTTCTTCTTCTTATTTAGAGGCATATTCATTTTCTATCACAATTTTTCTTTTATTTTTATAGCTATTTATTTCTGAATTTAAATCGTTTTTATAATTTCAAACTTATTTTATTTCATCATACACGTGTTGAGATGCTTTATTTTAATACAGTTGCATAGCCCAATGGTGGAAAATTAATTACATTAGAAGTAATAAGGAAATGTGATTTCAAAAGGAAATATCTTAGTGAATTCTCTAGCCTACTTATTTAGAATAAACTGATATTAACTTTTTACATAATTTAAATTGTTTTGTTTGATTTTAATTTCCTTATCACAATATAAATTCAAATTCGTCTTTTGCTCATTTTTTATTTTAAATAATTTGTTTTTAGTATTAACTTATTTTTATATATGGTTTTCTCATCTTTTTTTTTTCAAATAATCATTTAATACTCATTTTAAATTCAATACAAATAACACAACATATATAAATAAGTTTTTTCAATATATATTTATTTATATAAATAACATTTACTACTTTTGCATACATTCGTATATAAATTTACTACTTTTGCAAAAAATTTACTACTTTTGCATACAATCGTATATAATTTTAATCATATGATAAAAAATTTTAAATTTCAAAAATTTTACTTTAAATATTTTCATAGTATTGCATCACTCATAATGCAAAAGGAAAGAAAAATTATATTTAAGTAAATAAAGTTTAAATGAAGACTGACGTGAAAAAGTCAAGTTAGAGTTAAGTAATCAGGCGTACAATAGGAAGAAGGAACTCTTGTTAGAAGTACCAGTTAGTAAATCACAAATGAAAGGAAATGTTCTGATTTCAAAAGTCCATTCACAATCATCTTTCCCCTAACGGATATAAGCAAATCTAAGATTTTACATAATCATGTCAATTAAAACAATTGTGTTTATGAATACTTACTATGGTAAGAAAGACGTTAACTGTGTGTAAGACGGGTGAAGGATTTCGCTAATTATATTCATTAGCATGTGACTGGATTAATCAAAGATTGAAAAGAAAAAGTATTGCTGTCATTTGATGCTAACAAGTAACATTAAGATATTATCTCATGATTTTCTTTATTTTTGTCATCATCATGTGGTTAGACTAATCGACGGTGTTTTAAAAATATAATTCAAAATGTAAAATTAAGGTATTATCTCAGAATATTGTTTACTTATATAATTAATTTTAATCATATGATTAACATAAACAAAAATACTGTATACATAATGCTAGAGTCAAAGGAAGAATCAATTTCAGAAAGTCATTAAATGATTAAATAGCACCAGTAAATTACTAAATGTTACATTAAATTACTTTAATTAGTTAAGCACGTTGGAAATCTTCAGAATTAACCACTAACAACTAAAATTATATGCAAGTTATTTGAGACACCTTCTTTTATTTCTTCATTTATCAATTATATATAACAAATTTTAATCAATTTTATGCAATCTAAGTTTTGTACCATTGTAATGTAAAGTGTGTTTTACAATACTTTTATTTGATATATTTATTTTTACATGATTTATAAAATTTAAATCCTGAATTATTTTTTGTAATTATTACTGTCTACAAAAATAATAATTAAACATCAGAGTTTTGCATTATTCTAACATCACATACATTTTGTTTATTGTAAGGTAAGTTACTTTAATTATTGCACACTTCGTACATAGAAGCTACAGTCTAATCATTTCTTTCAAAATTGTAATGTACCTTAAAATTTTACATAATAAATAATGTATATTTTTACAAATTTTTCATTCGGTCTAATAAAAATAATTTATTGAATTCAAATAAATAGTAGTTCATTGTTCAGAGCATTCACATTATACTTTGCGATATTTTCATTTAATAATATTTAATAATAATTAATTCATTTAATTATATTAATATATTTAATAATATAATTACTTTGAATACTTATTTATTAAACAATAAAAATTAACTAAATTGGCAACAAGCTAGAAAGGGATATAAAAGGTAAATTTGCTAATACTTTAAAATTAATGAACTACGTAACAATTTCTTAGAGAAGAAATAATTAACACATTATTATGAACCAAAAAAAAGTCATAATATCAAAAAATTGTAAAAACTGTCTCTGCTCATTTTGACGAACGAAAATGTTATTTTTATTTGTTTTCCATTTTTAAAATTTTGATTAAATGCATTTATTTAAGACTTTATTGATTATGAAAAGTAAATCAATTTTAAAACTATAAAGGAAAAGCAACAGATTAAACAATATAATTATTCATTTGTTTCCATTATTTTGTTACCCGTACACGTTAAAAAAGTCAATTTCGACCAAAAATGATAAGTTTATTTTATTCTTTCGTTAAATAAGGAATTTAAATAGCTTTACAAAACCAGTTTATTTTTGTCTCTACGTTAATTAGATTCCGAGATATGAAGGATTTCGTAAAGATTAGGAAAACAAAAGTGGACATATTTAAAGCACCGGAAGTGGGCTTTTAAAGATCTAGAATGATGTTACAAGTTAGTTTAAACAGTGTTTAATTTTGAAATATAAATTAAGTAAGGGCTTTTAAAAGATACATAAAATAATTACTGTTCCGGAAATCAATCAGCAAATCAAATAAAAATAATTAATCAGCAAATAAGAAAATTTTATATAAAGACACAATACTATAATCTTTAAATGCGATTTTCTAAAAACTGGCTTTTGCCTATTATTTGCACACTTCAAAACTGATAACTCGAAATGTTTTCATAATGCCACTATGAAAGTCCATGAGCTTGATCTGTATATTGTTTTCTAGAAAGTGTACTAAAAGAATTTTAATCACTTAAATATTTCCCAAATTATGGCCTATAATTGGAATAATTGCATAGAAATTTTGGCTAAAATTTCAGTGTAAATATTCAACTAGCCGTAATTATTTTATATTTTAACAAAAACTTAAAATTTTAGTACATGATCTAGATTAAAAAATGCTTAAAATTGTAGACATATATAACATTTTTGAAGAATAATATTGGCATATATCAAATATCAGTAGCTCAACACTAATGTTTTCTAAAATTAAATAAGAAAAAAATGGTTACGATGTATGTATGCAGTGTATTTAAAAAATGCTCTGAACGTGGTCGGGTACCTTAAGAATAAAAATAATTTGTAACTGATGATTATATTAAAATTTATGTTATAGATAAAATATATAACGCTCCTACAAGAGAAATGTCATTTTATTTAAATTAATTTTATACTAAACATATAAATTGGTTTGATAAATGATATTAAAAACATATATAACGTCATTTTATCAGAAAATATGAATGTGTAACGGTTTTAAGTAATAATATAATGTAAAAATAGGATATATTTTTACGATAAAAATGAAACTATTGCATCAATTTCATCATCTATTTGTTCAAGTACAATTAGTTTACACTCAGATGAAATTGTATATTTTCAATAATGATTCACAATAGTTAAAAGTATATGATCTATATATAATAAATATAAATTATTTGCTTACGAATGTCTAAGTAATTCATAATCTATGAATCTGCTCTCTAAACTATGAATCAAACGGTAAATTTCCATTTTAATTTTATTTACTGAATTTCATATCGATTTCATCAAATTCTACATTTGTTAAGTTCTATTTTTATGGAAGAATATTTTTCTCTAAAATTTTGTTCGAAAAACATTAACAAAAATTTTGTAGACGATTGAAATGAATATTTACTTGAAAGAAAATTAAATATTTTGACTGTTCTATCCTTCAAGTACGATGGTATTTTTAAATGGATTTTTTTTTCTTTTAAAAATATTTATTAATTTTTCTTATAAAATTATTATTATTATCTTCTGTGCCTGTTGCTTAAAAGCATTCTTCTATTTTACTGTGAACTGACACCATTACCCAAATAACTTTCTATTATTTTCAATATTTTTTTAATTACTTTAAAATAAAAATAATTAAAAGAAAGGTTTCCTATTTACAAAAATATTGAATCTAACACAACTTCATATAGGAATTATTTTATAAAATCAATTTAAGGTTAAAATTAATAATGTAGGTTACTAATGTTGTTACGATTTAGGATACTCCATTTGCTCAGTAACTTTAATTAATTTATTTTCTGATTAAATACTAATATTTATGTTTTATCTGATTATTAAACATTGTCAATGTATATATATACTGCAAATGTAAATTGCGTGTTAATCTAATTAAACTTGTAAGTTTGACGTAAAAATAATGTAATGTTTGTTAGTATTTTATCACATATGCTTGATTATCTCACACGGTCACTTTAAAATTCATGTAATATGTTCCAAAAGTTACAACCATATATTATACTAGAATTATTTATTTTATTCTCCATAACTGCTTAAATAGTATTATATTTAATAGCATTTAACACTGACATCACGAGTGGTAGCCGCATAAGATAATTAACGGTAATATTTAAATTTAGTAAATAAAAAAATTATTAATGAGGAAATAGTAAAAGTATTATAATCACAATTTAGGACAGTAATTATGAAAATAATTTCATAACAATGTTTAAATTATTCCAAGATTTGTTTATATTTATCTATTTTAAACCTTATTTGTTTTGCAATCATTTTTTTAAAAAAAATATTATGATAATTTAATTTTTACAAAAAATTACTGAACTTTGATTTACTAAGATATACTTTGACTCAGGTATTCTGCGCAATTTATTTTAATGAAATATAAAAAAATGCTTAAAATGGGCGAAGATAATTTATTGCGTCTTAAGGCTTCTGCGAAACATTAGGAAGGACATATCCATCACTAATCTGATGATTCTTAATTGCTACGGAATTACACAATATTATTCAATTGCTTTACTATGAATATAAAAATAATCATCAGAAACCAATAATTTTGTATATATGAGTTTTGTGTTTTTAAAAAATATAATTTCATAAATTCTTATATTTATTTATAAAATTGAAATTATTTTTATCATATTTTTATGTTAATGGGCATGAAAGTAGTGTGCAATTACATTTCTCTAGAAAATATAAGAGTAAATGATATTCTGAATATTTTTTGATAGATAACACACTTAGGTTCTAAAGTAAAACTTAAAATTCCTCGAAGAAAATCAATATTTGAATAAAGAGTGTGCTTGGTTTCAAATAAACAGTTCTTAGAACATTGTGCTGAATTCTGTCTTTCCAGCATTGAGTTATATGGATTATTTCTTTTAAATGTTCTGAGCTTTTGAAAAGACAGAGGACTGAAATTATAAAGTTTGAAGAAATCGATTCAGAAACTTGTGAATCATTTTGATTTTTCTCCAATAAACTAAACACAAAGCAAGATTTAGATTCATTTCAAATTATTACCTTTTTTTTAATTTCCTAACTAGTTCAAACAAATGTTCCAGATTCAAGAAAAAATAATTAATACTGTCATCTAATTCCTGATATGCTTTGAATAAAGTGATAAGAATTAAAACAAATCCTAAGAATTTATGATCCCGGCTGTTTTACAGTTATAAATTATTAGTGTCTTTTTGTTTTGTGCATCTACCACTGCTAATCCTTTTAGATATTAACTCATTCATCTTTCTAGTTTTCTTATTTTTTGACTGATGTTAATGCTTATAATTTTTATAAATTATGATATATTTTTATATTCAATGATATAAAAATCCTTCCAAGAAACCAATAATTAGTTATTTCATGAATAGACATACATCATGCAGGAAATCTTAATATATATCTCAACTATTCTGAATAAATCTTGCATTAATTTTAAAATTACAAATGCTTACCCCTCATTTATGAAATCATTTTTTAAATAATAGTTCTTACTAATGAATTCTGCCTTATTTTGTTCTAATATGTTTAGCAATATTTCAAAGCAAAAAATGTATTATTGTTGTTTTGCAGATGATTAATTGTAATCAATATGAATGTAATGTTACAAATGAAAATGTTATCAAAATGTGTGTACTGCTCACAAAACACAGGTAAACTAAGTGTTGAACAATATCCTAATGGATCTCTGATCATTAAGATGATATACGAATTATTCATGATCTGCGAATCATGAAACAATCCTCATTTTTAAAAATCGTAAGTTCATTACTATTAGGTTACACACTGAACATAAATACTTATTTTGAAAAGAAATATATATTTGTTAGTGTATGTTACTGATATTTTTCCAGCGTTTAATGTGTAAAACTTCTTTCTACTTGCATTTAATTCATGGAAACACTCTAACTACTGAGACAGAACTTTTTGAAGGAATCTTATTAATTAAATGCTTATTGACTATGAGTGACAATGGAAGGTTTAATCAAACAGTGTTATCTTTTAAAATTAACTTTATTATTTAAAAAAATAATAGCCAAAATATATTCTGTCTCTTATTAATATTTCTTTTGTAACCCCTAAATCTGTTCTGTAGCAGATTTTCCTAATAATTATACATTTCTTAAATCTTTCTTAAAATATTACATTTTATTCTCGCGCACAATCCTCAAGAAATATACTATTGTTCAAAGTGATAAACTGACTAAAAACAATAAATTTTTCTTGCCTGAGAGTCAAGCAACTTTAGATATTTAAGGCTACCTATTTAATATATTTAGATTTAACAGTACTTGTTACAAATATTTTTTAAATTAAACAGTTGTTTGATTGTTTCATTCTCATAAAACATACCCTTTATGTGTAAAGACACAGAAAAATGTTTATGATTTTTGTATTAATCCAATTCATAGAATTTAATACTATTTAAACATTAATAGAATCATTAAATAAAAATACAAAAAATACTTATGAAACAAAAAATGTGAAAATTACTGTAATGATAGTATTTTGAAAATATTGAAATCTTGTTCCCAAAAGCTTACACATAAAAAATGATTATGATTTTCTTGAGAAGATAAGGATAAAAGTATTAGAAAAGAATACTATTTTGCTTAAGATGTGCTTGTAATTAAATTACATAATTTCTTGCTAGAGATAAAAACATTATCTGCAATAAAATACACTAATTTATAAAAGTATTTTTTATAAAGTTACTAAGTACTTTTTGGGATTCAAATGTATTATGGTATGTTGCCTAAAAATATTTTAAAATTCTTATAAATATTTCATAAGGAAAAAAATATTAAAGTGTGATTTCTGGTAAATTATGTATTTGCTTGTTAAAATTATAATAATTTCAGAATTCATTGTATTACCTATACTTAAATTCATTGAATCACCTATATTTAAAATTTGCATCAATATTTCTCAAAAGAATAATTTCATGAATTATTTTATGTCATACTTTCCCCTTCCCAGAAAGATTAAATTCTTAATTAACAAATGTTAATATTTTATTCCCTTTGAGTATTATGAATAAAAATAAAGAATGTTTGTTAAGCTTTTAGGTTATGGTTTTGCACAATATTTTTTTATATAATGGGTTTTTAACGTATTCAAAAATAATAAAATTAAGAAATATTCACATTACTTTTTAAATAAGCCAATATAAAATATAATGTATTAATAATCTTAGTCCATCGATTGTTTTTCTTAATTGAAATATACTTTTTATGGAGAAGATCCGAGAAAAATTCCAATTTTCCCTTCAAGTATTCAGAAGATTTAAAACAAATTTCTACCTCATTCAAATTAAAAAAATCAATGGAAATTTAGCAAAAATCATTCTCAATAAACTAAATTTTAATTTGAAGATTGCTTATAGAAATTACAATATGTCCTAGCGTAACATTGCCATCTTTTTAATAAATTACTTTAGTAAAGTGCATCTCGCACCCGCACTCGCATTCCTAATTTTTTTTTGTAATAAATATTAATGTTCCTAAAAAATAAAATTTATTTCTGAAATTATAAAGAAAAAATATCCATCATCATTAATTTAGTATTTTATGGCAAGCCCAAGATAAAATTATATATTCTGCTTATACATTATTATTTTATCTTTAATCTTTCAATTGTCTCATAATAGGAGCACTTAAATTATAAGTTTGTTTTATACTCTTATACATTTTTTTTAAGAATTGCTTAAGTTTTTAAGAACTTAATATTTATTTTTAATTTCTCACGTATACGTTTCTCCAAATATTTGTCTTTCATCATTTTTTATTTCCTTAAATATTTATCAAAATATTTATTTTATAATTTAGTGATTTTGTAAAAATCTTAAGAATAAATAAACCAATTTTTATTGATTAAGTAAAAAAATATTATGAATTTAAAAGTGCTAAAATTATAATTTATTTCAACATTCCTCAGATAAAAAAAACTTTTAAAAACACTTTATATTCCAATTAGATTTTTTGGGTATATGATTTAGATTTTGATATTTAATTTGAAAATTTTAAATGGAAATTTATTTGATTGTTTTAATTATAAGTATATTTAAGTATACTTAAAGTTTAATAATTAAGTCTAAAATAAATATTTGTCATTTTCTATCATATTGATACAATTTCATATCAGAATTATGAATAAAACCATTAGATAGTAATTAATAATGTAAATACTGATTGTTGTGAAATTATTGATCTTTGTAATTAAATTTCTAACTGCACTGCAAAATTATTTTTCGCATAGTTTCGAATAAAATGTTTTAATTTTCTCCAACACTTATTGGATTTTTTATACAATCAATATGGAGATTATATCAATTTTAAATTCAAATAAAAATATAGAAATTTTCTAAAATACAAATAATACAGAAACAATTAAAACTATAAATATTTCAGAGAATAAAGAAAACTAAAAATAACTTAGTTCAACAATTCAAAATATCACTTAGAAAACTAGTAAATGTGTTATAACCATTTTTAGTTGTACCACTTTTCTCTACAAATTTAACTTAACTGAAAACAAAAGTTAGACACCATTATACAAGAGAATTTATACCATTATACAAGAGACACAACAACAGAATTATACAAGGATTTTCGAATTTGCATAAGCAAATACAACTTAACAAAGTTTAAACATCATTAACTTTTGAGAAGATATTACTCCGCAAAATGAAATCGGCAACCTAAATGCATATTATAGGAGAAAGCAACTGCAACAAAAAATATAATATTCATATAACTATAAGATAACATAATAAATGATTACGAAAAAGCCTGGAATGAGGTTCTTTTGAAAGCTTTTTGGAATAATAAATTTCCAATAAATACATTGTTTCCTTAGTACGCAGTTGTAGGTTTCCATTTTTTTAGCTCTCTTTTACAGGATTGATGTATTATTCATTGTTAAAAAATGATAAAATGTTTCCACAATTTAACAATTTTGTAAATAATGACAAATAAACATTAGGATTGAAGATTAATAACCTATATATTCTTTCATCCAAAACCGATGAAATACAGCCCCATTCTAAGTCGTAAAAATGTTATTATTCAAGAAAACATATTTTTCAAAATACAATTCTTCATTACTGACAATTTTCTTCAAGATAATATCACTAAAAACCAATAAATTAAAAAAACTTATGCGGAGGAATTTCTTCAACTGTCCCTTTTCACTCAATATTATTATGCTATTGAATTCTGCCTAAGAAACTCGATGTCCATTGTCTATTACTATTTTCGCCACGATTTGTAAAATGTTTCACCATTATTACATTTTTTCAATTATATTGTATAATTATTGAAAGATTTTCGGAATAGTATGCATAAAAAAACAACAATTTTCAAATTTTATTTTTTAAGGAAATGTTTTTTACTTTAAGAATTATTGCTCATTCTTCATGACAACAGCATTCATTCATTCTTTATCTAATACATTCTCTTTTTACTGTTAATTTTAATATTTTAGTTATCTGCATTGCACGCATTGAGTGCTCACTTAAAATAACGATCCTCCTCTTAAAATAAATATAATTCATTATTATTATTATGTGCTAAAATTTAATAATATGCAATCTATAATAAAATAACAAGCAATTATTATTAATTACTGATGCTAAAATAGGCAAAAAATGTATTATTTATCTAGCATAACATTCTTCTCGGGAAATTTTGCGGTCAGAATAAAGAATTTTCCTTAATAATCCTGAAACCTCATTCTCTGCAAGTAAATCATCCTTTGAACTAACTGATCAATCATAAATATGGGACTAAAATCAGAAATATAGTTAATGTTTTATTATTGAAACGAATATAGGTTGAGGATGAAGCATATTACTTCTATTGATCAAAAAACTGTTTAAAAACACTAGTCAATGTTTTAGAGTTATAACATAATCTACATATAAAATTATAAATTATCGTATTATATAAGAAATATTTATTTATGCCCTATAAAAATGGATATAATCAACAAAAGTAAAATAATTTAAAATCAGTAAGAATAATATGACAAATCATTAGCGATGAACTTAACTACAAGAGGCCAAATTGATTGTTACACAAACATATATTCAATGAACAAAAGAGTCACTGTATTTTATGTTTTTATGTTAAAAGTCATTGATATGAGGACAAGTCATTACCATGAGTGTCTAAGAAAGAGTGGCTTATAGTAACTGATCTCAGAATATCGAATTTAGGAAGTGATCTGTCCAAAGCAGCAATTGAGGAAGGCTTTATCAAGAAATTGGATTTCTTCATGACTTCTGCCCACTCTCTTATTGCTGCACCAAATCAAGAATTACCGAGTCACTTCAGAAGAAAATTTTCCAATATCTCGGACCTAGCTTCTAAATATTCCCATTTTCTTATAAGATGAAAATGTTTCTACATCATAAGCATTTCCGATATAGTAAGGAGTAATAAAAATCTGTGAATAAGTGACTTAATTAACATGTGATGAAAAAGAGTAACTAAGAATTTTCTTAATTCCTTGATCTAATACAACAAACACTTAAATATAGGAGGTAATAACAGAGTGAAATAAATAAAGGATTATATTTTTGACACTGAATGGGTTTTCTGCGTACTCGATAATGAAGTTACATATTGGACAAAAAATTCTACCGTAAATTTTTTTATTCATTGTTGAAAAATATGTATCTTAAATATTTTTATATATTCTGAACCTATGAAAAATCTTTTGAAGTGATAAAATGTCGGAAAACGTTTCTACGTTTCAAAGTGCAATAATTCTTACACCATTTACAATCATAAAAATGTAAGAATTCTCCAAGAATAACTACTTTTGAAACTGCTATGTACTTTTTACATACTTATAAATCGGAACGCAGGACATTCATAAATGTATATAGAGTATCGAGTGTTTTCTAGTAACCGTGTGTGGACATTTCTAGCATTGGATAAAAAACAGCATTTTTCTGAAATATATAATTACTTAGTTGAGCGAGCATTAATTCATAAAAATGTATGAATGGTATTTTAAACATTATTTTCATTCATTCGTGAAAAGAAAGTTGGCTTAGTTTGAATTTTTTATTTATAGAAAAATGTATTATTGAAAAAAAATCAAAATGATAATACATTTCGCTGTATACTTTTCAATTATTAAATTTATTCTACAAAATGAAATGAAAATAAAACAAAACAGTACACACATTTTATATAAAAATATATTCCTCTTATATATATATATATATATATATATATATATGTGTGTGTGTGTGTGTGTGTGTGTGTGTGTGTGTGTGTGTGTGTGTGTGTGTGTGTGTGTGTGTGTGTGTGTGTGTGTGTGTGTGTGTGTGTGTGTGTGTGTGTGTGTGTGTGTGTGTGTGATTAATCTTTCGAATGAATTAATATTTATCTCGATAAAAATTATCTATTCTCTGATATATCCATAAAATTTAAAGGCTGCAGAAACAAAGTATACGTAAACCATCTAAGAAAACAGTGCATTTTGAGATGGATGCATAATGGTATCGTGAATTCATTAAGATATTTCATTGGCAAAAACATATTCACGCAGGACTAAATTACTATTGTATGCTTTCAATAAGAATTCATAGGTCTCCTATTAAAATTTTTACCAGTGCCTAGTTTCTATTTTATCTAGAATATTTTGTATCTTCATTCAACAGACACTATTTATGGTTGTCTTGAGATTAAGCAGATTATTTATATGAAGTTGCAGATGTATAATTAACCCGTTTTCTGTCTTGTTGTGGGTGCACTTATCTGAAACTTCAGTGAGAATTACTCTTTCCAAAATAAATATTGATCATATGACACAATGATTGTAGTATTTTAAAGAGAAATATATTAAAAATTTATTTTTAAAGAGATATATGTAACATATTTCTTTAAATTTTTCTTTTTTTGTATTGAATTTAAATTTATTTAACAAATTCTTCCAATGTATCATAAACTTATGGATTTCCACAAAGAACTTTCAATATAATTTCCAAATTTGATGTTTCAGCCTATTGAATAAATATTCTTATTATTATTCTAATATATTTTTATATCATTAAAACAAGGTTTTACTACTCTTTGTTTAAATTTTAGAAATATTTTTATAAAAAATTGTGAATAGTGAAACTGTAAATGAAACCCATGGAAACCCAGAAAAATTCGCACCATGGATATAAATTATCTAACTTGTATTATTATTATTTTTTACCTAAATAATATCTATATCTATATCTATCTATCTATCTATATATGTATATATATATATATATATATATATATATATATATATATATATATATATAGTTAAAAGTAAATATGACTTTAAAATTTAATTTCGTCAATTTAAATTAAAGTAAAAGAGATGTAAATTATTGGAATCTGCAAATAATTAAACAGTTTCATCAGTTTATGTAACTCCATTAAACTTATTGGATTTAATTTGATTATGGAAGCATTTTAATTTTTGTGATGGCTTTTTATTCACGAGAATCTTGAACTATTTAAATAAATATCGTAACTCCTGACATTTTGTGATCTTTAATAGAACAATGAATTTTTTTTAATATATCAGTGACATTAAAATGAATATAATTCTTCAAATAAGCTGAGGAATAAACGAAGTGTTACATTCAGAACAATATTTTGTGTGACTAAATATTCTTGTTTGAAATTAAATTTTTGCTGTGCAAAAAGAACAAACTAAGTTCTTCATGTTAAACTAAATAATATTGTATTGTCAAGAATTATTTTTTATAATATAATATTATAACAGTATACATAGTATTTGACAATAAAGTTTGGCAATATATCTTCCATACATTTTTGAAAATATTATAACTATGAATTTTTAAACAATGTTGTGTGGTACGTTAAGATTAACTGATAAAATTTATTAATTTTTTTTTGTTTTTACTTTAAAATGTTTTGCGTCTATAAATCAATATTTATATCATCTTTTGTATTTGAAACTTCAAATGCTTATGGAATTTCGACAAGATTTTCAAGCCAAGATCTCATATATTTATTTTTTTTCAATTATAAGCCCAAAGATATTTTATATTTTTATAGTATTTGAAAATTTGATTAAAAAGCAACAACTAAAGTAATTCTTAATTTCTAAACAGTATAATAAAAATAATTTTAAATTTTACTTTATAAATTTAATCATCTAATTGAATCTATTTAATACCTTTAGAATTCTTAATGATACCTAATTTCAGGAAGCATAAACTTTCAATCTCAACCGAACCTCTAAATTAAATTTAAATAATTATAAAATATTTTACGATAGATCAAAATAATGTATTTATGAATATATACAGATGTTCCACAGCGAAAATTTTTAATAATTCAAAATTAATTCATTCATATTCAAACGATGAGAACAGTATCATTACGTGGTCATAAATAAAATTACATAAATGTTAGCCTTTTCTTTTGCATAATTTCTAAAAATAATTATCTCGCCAGGGAAAAAAATGGTATTTATACATCATTTTATCTCATGAATTATGGAAACGGAATTGATAATTCTTAATGATTTTTTTGGTTTTTTTGGTCAGAAATAGTTTTTATGCAGATTTTCATTAAATTAAAAAAACATATTTTAAATCACTTAATATGGGTATAGTTAAATAATCTTAAATATGAACATGAATAATCACTAAAGAAGTTCATTAACACATGAACAATTTATGTTTTTTAGTTAATTACATGTTATTTTAAATAGTTATTAATTAACGTTATAATCATACACTTTTTTATTATTCTTTCTTCATGAATAAGCTATAATTATATTTTTATTTTTTGAAGTAAGATTATGATAAAATTTTGTAAAAAGTAATCTAACATACTACTTTATTCTTATAATCATATTTAGGCAACTGAAAATTCAAGATTATGACATCAAAAGAGTTTTAATTTAGTAGTCACATAATACTTGAAAATTATTTTATATTCATATTTTTTTCATATTTATATTTCCCTTTCGAAATACAATTATTTTAAATGTTACATATTTTATTAGCACAAAATTTCTTCTTGTAATCATAAAAAGCAATTAACATTTAATGTGTGTAAAATATTATGAATGTGAAAAATGGTAACAAAATTTATATATGCAAGTTTCAAATTTTTTAGTTTCTTACTATTTAAAATTATTTCTGTAAAAAATTTAATTCATTAAATTCAAGGATAATTATTTCATAAATTGAAAAGAAAATTATATAGAGTCACTAGAATTAAGTAGAATTTTTGTATAGTAAATCATTTTCTTTTTCATGCAACTTAGCTATTAATTCTGGAACCAAAAGGTCAATGTGTGTAATTGCTTATACAAATTTGAAATGAGTTATTGATATTTAAATATTTTTATCATGTAATTAAAATTATTTAAAATGATTTGTTATATACGAGGATCACTCTGAAATTTTTGAGATACAACTAGCTTTTGAGCACACCTAAAATTTTGTAAGTTATACTTACAAAATTTTAGGTGTGCTCAAAGTAGTCTCCTCCAGCATCTGTCACTTTTGTAGACGAAATTTTCACAGATTAAATGCCTCAAGCCATTCATTTCTTGGAATAGATGAAAAAATGCATTTATAGCAACATTAATCTCTTCATCTGATTGAAAACGACGTCCACGTAAGTTCTCTTTTAGATTAAAGAATAACCAAAAGTCGCACATAGCTAGATCAGGTGAATACGGCGGATGTTCGATCACTTTAATTTGTTTTTGTCTAAGAAACTTAACTGTTAATCCGGCTGTATGTGAAGATGCATTGTCATTATGAAGCATTAGTCCTCTAACATTCAGTTCTTGTAGAATTTTTAACAGACATTTAGTGGTATTCCAGTTTGCAGTTACTGTCTTCTATCCTTCCAACTTGATGGCTTTGACCAATGCCGTACTTTTGAAGAAAACGGCATACATCCCTTTTTTTTAGTGCGCGTTGTTTTTTCACCATTGTCGGCGTGGGATCATCTTCAAAGACCCATACTTTGCTTTCTTGACGTCTTGGAACGTCAAAAAACGGTATGTACGTTTCATCATCTGTTACAATTTTATAAATGATGCGGTGACCACCATCATTTAGCAATTTAAGAGTTTCTTTACTGATTCTGACACGCTTCTCTTTTTGGTGCTCAGTTAGATTATGGGAAACCCAACGGCAAACTGCTTTTTTCATATGAATTCTTCATGATTGATTTTGTGTTTGGCTGCGGATCCAATGTTAAGTTCCTTCTGTATCATTTGATAGGTACAGCGATTATCATCCATTAACATTTTTCGTATGGCAGACACATTATCCAGGATTACTTAAAACGGCATCCTTCCTATGTATTCTTCATCCTAAAGAACATCGCGACCTCTTCTAAATTCTCTAAACCATTTGAATACAGTAGCACGAGCTGGAGATTCATCACCAAATGCTAATGGCAACCGTTGAACGCATTCTTCTTGATTTAATCCTGCTTTAAAATCGCATAAAGTCATAGCGCGAAAATGTTCTCGCGTCAACTCCATTTTCTCTTCTGTTTAAAATTTATTCTATGCTAAACAAATTGATTGGTTTGGTTTGTTTGTCGCTCAACGGTCATTTTTTGCACACGAGGGCTAATTAGACCGGGACCTACGGTTTAAAGTGGATTCCGAACCACTACAAACATCCATGCCCAAGGTGGGATTCGAACCCACGAACTGTTGAACCGAAGGCAAGAGCGCTAACCATTCGGCTACCAGCTCGGCTAAACAAGTTGAAGTAAGCCAGTAAAAAATCGTCTTCTGTGTTAAAATACTTTTTTTTTAAATTAAACCGTTATTTTTATTTTGTGGATTCTCGTCTGCGCGTATCTCAAAAATTCCAGAGTATACCTCGTATATAAAAAATAGCTTTATTACACCACTTTGCATTTAATTTTATTAAATTTCTTATAAGAAAAAGGAAGTAATTAAAAATGCACATAAATGCTACCACAATACATTTTAATGAATATATTTTTCATTTTAAATTGATTTATTTTACACACAACCTTCGGAAGCTTTCCAAAAATTTGCAACGAACATTTAAAATTGGCTTTTGATCTTTTTTACGAACGAATATCTTTAAGGACTGTGAATATATTCCTTAAATGAATGTATCAATATTTTTACATAATAAATATGTTTAATACATAATAAATATGTGTAGTCTATAAATTTAAATTGAAATTCATAATAGATATTGCAGTCCAATTTTTAAAAATTTTGTGTCTGATTACTTTCGTTTCAAAATGAAGTCGTGAGATGTCGCCATTCAGCACATTACACAATTGTGTGAATTCTAGATTTATTTTCAAATCTTATGTAATAACATTCTCCCATTAAACGATGGAATTTCAATTATTTTAATTTAAGTACCAAATAATCTGATAGTATTATTTTTAGGAGGTAAAATATAATTTCTAATGCGATTTCAATTATAAACATTTATACTTTAATCATATTTGAAAGTGTGATAGACGTTTTGACCAGACAAATTTGAATGAAAAATATGTTTGCTTATGTTTAAATTAAAACTGAAATTTGCTCACATCCATATATTCGTTGAATTTTTTTTTAATCTTCCGAATAAATATTCTGTGCCTAGAAATATTTCAAATTAAAAATACATATCTAAATTTACTGGTGCTGCCATCTATATAATATACTGGAATATGTTTATACAGATTTCATGATACATTCCTTAAAAGCATAGGAATTTAAAGTTTCAAATGCACTTAATATTTAAAATTATAAATAGAATTTTCTACAAATGCATTGTTTATTATTTCAGAGTTTAACACATTTGATAAAATAACTCTTAGAATATTGTAATTTGTCTTTAATTTTTTTTCCTCGAATAAGACTAGACAATAATCTATTGCAATAACCAATTGCTGCTAAAGGAAATTTTTAAATATTATTCCTACGTTACATAAAAATTGAAATGAGTTTCCGTATAGTTTTAAAACATTTATTTGAAATTTTCACAAAAGAATTTTCTAATTTACTATTTATATTTGTGTATTAATTTCCAGATTTCCTTGTGTTATTTTGTTGCCATTTTTTCTTACTCAAATTCAAAGAAGAAATCGCAATAATCATGTAAATTTTTATCACCGTAATTTTTACCACCGACAATATAGAAAAGAATTTTCATAAAAATATTTAGGAGAGTGTTCTCTATAATATTTTTATTTTTAAATGACAAGAATGACTGGAATTGAAACATAAAATGAAGCAGCTAACGTATTCCATTTTATAATTTGTTGTAAAATATTGCCTAAAATACGATATGAAATTTGATAATTTATTAGTATTTGTGATAATCTATTCAATATACTTCGTAAAAATACTAGTTAATTATATTTAAAATAATAGGTTGCATTTCTTGCATAATATATTTTTAAAATTTACTTATATTTCGAGATTACACCGACAGATGGCGAAGTGAGGCGAAATTATAATATTCCGTTTCATGGTCAGTTAGATAGGGGGAAATTTTTCTCCAAATTTGTCACTTCATATATTTAGTATCTAATATTAAATTTTAGATTAAATCAGAAGTCCATATTAAATTTGCACCATAGTTCTCATTTATGAATTTATTAAGAAATTATACAGCGTTACTTCACAATATTTATTTTTTTATTTTGAAACTTAATAATACGTAAAAAAGTGTGTATTTGACTACGGCTTTTCTTCGAAATATAATACGTCAGACTATAAGTTTCAAACTAGATTTATATAATACACAAATTGTAATATCAATAAGAAATAGGATGAAGACAGCTAACTACCTTGTATGCATTTGTAAAGTTAAAAAAATGAAGTTTAGTGTTTAGCTGAGTTGTAAGAAAAGTGTATTTATTATATATCAGCCCATGTGCAATAAGTGTAACTTATAGTTACTGAATTATTAAAATTTTACAGATTTGAGCACGTAAATTATATTTGTTGTGTCACTTTAATTTTCTTACAGATAGTAGTTTTTTGCTTAATTTTCCAAAACTCATGAAACAGAATAATATCAACATTTACGTGAGGATATAAATTTTAACTTATGAAACTGAGAAATCCAATTAAAAAAATAAATAAATAAAATAAAATTAGAAAAACAACTACAATTAGAAAGATATTTCAATTTCTAATACTAAGGAAACAACTTTAATATTTTAAATTAAATACATTTTTTTCTTAATTTTGAAGCAATATATGTGCAACTAATTCTATTTCATAAATACTTAATATTCTTTAAAAAATATCAGAAGTCTAGCTTATTTTAATTATTTTAATTTCAAGACTTCTAAATCTGCATTCTTTTGAATCTAGACACACACACACACATTTATGTTTATATATATATATATATATATATATATATATATATATATATATATATATATATATATATATATAATATTGATTATTTTGCAAAACTAAATATTTTTCAATAAACTTCTTAATTAGTAAATTAATTAATATTTAACGGCATGAAATTTTGAAAAACAATTGAAAAAGTTGGAACTTCAATATTTTTTAAATTATGCTTTCGTGTAGTAGCATTTTGTTTTACAACACGTTTTTAACAAAGAATATTTTAACGTTAATTAAGAATTTATAAAAAGTAAAATTTTATCGATATCTGTGTTTCTTTAGAAAACTTGTTATAATTTAACAATTGCACTGTCAAATATATCTATCTTTTATATGTAAACTTCTGAGAAGAATAGAAAATTGTTATTTAAATATTTTATTTACTTTAGTTGCATTTCATTAACAGACAAATTAAACAACTTTAAATATCACGAACAAAATTAAATTAACAGGAAGGTTTTAATTTCTTTATAATAAACAATATAATAAAGATAATACTGCAGGAAAATTAAATTAAACATATATTAATGAAATTAAATATAAAAATATAAAAGCATTTTTTTTAAACAATCAGAAAAATGATTCAATTATAGGACTCTAATGAAAGAAATTCTTCGACTGAACATAATGTATTAATCTTAATTTTGAGGTTCTCAAATGTTGCTCTTTTAGTTTTTCAATAGAATCTTCTATTATGCCTATATATGAATACATTATGAGAAAATTTCAACTCTGTAAGTAATACATATTTCGATTATCTATACAAATTCATAAATATTTTTAACGATAGGTTTTCTGCCGCAAATTTCTTAAACGTTAATTTAGTCACTTTTTACAGATTCCAATAGTGATTTGGTTTGTTTGTCACTCAACAGTCATTTTTGCACCCGAACACTAATTAATGTGGATTTCGAACCACTACAAACATCCATGCCAAAGGTGGGATTCGAACCAACGAACTGTTGAACTGAAGGCCAGAGCTCTAACCATTCGGATGCCAGCTCGGCTCCAATAGTGGAGAAAGAGATTATTTGAACTATTTCTTAATATTTTACAACGGTTTAATATTATTTAATTGCAATTGAAATGTTTTATTTTTCTATAGAATACACACACACAATTATATATATATATATATATATATATATATATATATATATATATATATATATATATATATATATATATATATATATATATATATATATATATATATATATATATATATATATATACACTACATAAATGTGTGTAATAAATGTGAGGAAATATCCTCATAGAGCAAATTTGACATAAGTATGTCTTGAGAAAGTTGCAATAAATAATTACGTAAGAATAGGAAAACTATAATGAAAAATTGTCAAAGTTTTATACTAGTTACATAAACTGCAAAAATTAAATTTTATTAAATTTTTATACTACCTCGTACGATTATTTACGATTTGTGTGATTGAAACTGTAGTAAAAACCGAATTGATGTTTTTTCACCAGGAATGCTAACTATTACCACTATCAAACATATCATCAACTAAATAAAAATAGTACACACATTACGTGAAACGAAAACCATTTGCAATAGTTAAATAATTTGGTCGCAAGTTTCTGTGAGGAAAAATTACATCCACTTTAAAAGAAGTTTTTACTAAAAAATTGGAAGGAATGAACTACTTGTATATTTAATATAAAGGTTTGAATCATTATAAACTTCAATATAAATTTTTTACATTTCAAATTTTATAGAAATAACTAAATAAAATATATTTTTTACCAACATGTTATCGATTTTTATAAAACTAAAAGTAATATTTAGGTTAACATCGAAATTCTTATGTGATCATTTCTATAAAACCTATTATACTTTTTATACCATTTTATAGTATAAGTGATGTTGAGAATTGATATTTTTCTTCAAATACGGAATAACTGAGAATTTAACTATAGTTGTGTGTATAAAAGAAATGTTTTCACAAATGTATACTGAAGATAAAAAGAAAATGATTTTTTGTTGTAATTGATGAATTAATATTGCAATAAATATTTAAAAGAAACTGAAAATAATATTTTTTAATTTTCAAAATTATATATAGATATATAAAACTATTCAAATATATATATATAGATATATAAGATTAAAAAATTTGAGGATTATCATGGAATTTTATTTTAAATCTAAATTTTCCCCGAACATATTTTCTTTTGTTGTCTCAATTGAGAGTAAACGTCAGTTATATGCTATTAAATAATATGCAACCATTGTATTTTGGCATGTAAATGTATCCTGGAAATGACAAATTACGCTTGTACTTATCTTTTAAGCTTTAGATTGATTAACCCGGGACATTACTTTAAGGAATGTAGCAAAGATGTCCCTATCCATTGAAACAAATTTTTAAAATATTATATCCTTATGTTTACAGTCTCCTATACATTGATTATTGTCATCAGAAAACTTCTTAAATAAGATTAAAAAAATTAAGACTTCTGGTAAATACTAGAAATATCTATATAGCTTTTATCCCATAAATTATTTATCTAACAACATGTAAAGCATTCTTTATTTTGTAATTTAATATTCAGAATGGATGATTAAATTACTGAGAAAAAGATTCATCCGAGTTCATGCAGCCGAATGTAGCAGTTGCAGTTTTGTAATGATTGAAGTGATCATTCATCAAAAACAATTTAAACATTTATTTATCAAATAGAGGGTATCCTTTATTAAAAAACATATAATTCTAAGTCCTTTTCACTGAAAAAAATTCAAATGAAAGAATGCATTCATTTTACGAAGTGAATTCAATTTTCAATTTACGAAGTAAATTCAAACCTACGAAATTTTACGATATAAATTTAAACGTACTTAAGTCATAGATAAAGTAATATTCACAATCTGAAGCAGATTTATATAATTTTACAATGATCAAAAAGTACAAAATATGTATAGCAAATGTGTATTTACAATGTCTTTACAAAAATTGCCCATTTAAAATGTCCTTGCATCGAGAATTGGTTTGTGACATGAGAAAATCCATTTGTTTAACCGAAACATTCTTTGTTATTTTTTGCTACATTTTTGTTATGTTTCGATGGCAACGTAAAGAATCAGTCTATTATTATTTTCTCTTAACCATATTGTCATAAGTTTATTTCCAAAATATATAATAAAAATCATTTTCACAGAATATTCATTGGAATCTCATTCATTGATTTAAGGAGATGTTACATTCTGTTAAACTATTTCAGAAACATGACATTTACCAAAAAATTGTCAAAAAAGAATATCATTATTATAGAAATAAGGTAGAAAACACATGTTTCCGTATGCTCAATTCTCTCAGTATGTATGGAAGCATTATTACAGTGTTACATACTAAACCATACATAATAAATCAATTTTCATATAAATTTAAATCATTTATAAAAAAAATTATAAAACTGTAAAGATAAATATTTCAAATTTAAATTCTGAATGCTTATTTGCCGCACTTATTTCACCATCATAAAAAGGATTTAATCAATAATTTATTATTTATGAAGTCTGCTATTTTTCTCGGCTATTCAAATATATATATATATATATATATTGCCCCCATCTTGTCTGGCTGAGGATAGGGAGGCCCTGGGTTCGAAGTTCGAATCCCGGATCAAGCGCGGAAGTACTTTCTCTCTCTATCGATCCTGTCTTTGTCCTTTCTTTGTATGAATAGGTTGTGAATGGTTGCCTATCCTATAAACGGGTACCTATGGCATGTGTGCACTAAGGAAGTCGGACATTTTAATTTAATTTTGTCTTTTTTTAATTTAACAAACTCTTATTTTTAATTAAATTTAAATGAATCAGAGGAATTAATTTTTATTTATTTTATGAAATACGTAAATTTCTGAACTGAAAAAGACGTGAAATGGATTTCCAGTATAATCCTTTCACAAAACAAATTCAAATTTTTTCAGTAAAATTTTGATTATTTACAGTTACATACATACACACACACACACACGCGCACACACGCACGCACACGCACGCACACACGCACACGCACACACGCACATGCACACACGCACACGCACGCACACACGCACGCACACGCACACACGCACGCACACACGCACACGCACGCACGCACACACGCACACACGCACACGCACGCACGCACGCACACACGCACACACACACACACACATATATATATGTTTTAAGATTTCAATGTTTCTTTTTATTTTCAATGCGTATACATTGGCTATAACCGCATTAAATCTCACCATTTTAGCACAAAGGGCAATACTTAGCACAAATTCAAAATTTTTTCAGTAAAATTAAAATTATGTTATTTTGCATTAGTAAATGCATTAGTACACGCATTACTACACGCCGCCTTAGTAAAAGAGTTAATATAAATATGTATATATAATCAGTTAGAATAAAGCCATGTTTAGGGTAACATCGTAGTCGACATTTTTCGTCTGTAGAAGTATTGTATTGTAAAAGGAATAATGGCTGAGAAAATGGATTTAGAGAAATTTAAAAAATAACGTATCTCTCATAGGAGGCAGGTTACAAAATTAATTTCTAAAACAGACACTCGTTTGACTATCCCAGATGTTGAAATTGATGAGTTGGAAGGTCTTTTGATTCAGTTACAAACTAAAGACGAACAGGTGAAAGCCGTAGACAGTAAAATTGAGAATGCTTTGAATCTCGCGGAAATCGAGGCGGAAATTGAAAAAATAGATGAGTACAATGACATTAAAGTTTTTAACTCGGTAAAACTTAAAAACAAAATTAAATTCTTACAATCCGTGACGGAACAGTTAAACAGTGATAGCATTCGGCAAAATTCATCAATACATACCAGAAATTCAAATGCGAAATTACCTACATTAAAAATTAAGACTTATTATGGTGATCCCGCGGAATGTTTGAATTTTTGGAACCAATTTGAGAACGCGGTGGATAAAAACACATCCCTTTCAGAAGTGGAAAAATTATCGTATTTATTTAGCTGCCTAGGAGGAGAGGCGCTTTCTTGTATAAACGGGTTTGCATTATCCGATGATAATTATAAATCAGCCATTAAAGTTACTAAAAGATACATTTGGCCAAAGTGATGTGTTGATTTAATGCCCTTGTATCGAAATTATTAAATATGTACCCGGTGAAGAATAGTTCTAATTTGCAGGAGTTAAGAAATTTATATTTTAAATGTCAAACACAAATTCGTTCTTTGGATAGTTTGGTAGTGAAATTAGAAACTTATAGCGTATTGCTTAGTGCAATTATTTTGAAACTATTTCCTAGCCAAAGTGTCGACAGTTCGCCGACACTTTGGCGCTGTTAATCGCAATAAATTAGTATCATCGACTAGTGAATTTATGACTAATGCAGCTCCCAACGGTTGTTTATTCTGCGCTCAAGCTCACCCATCGCATTTATGCGAGAATTCGTATACTTAAAAAAAGAGGGATAATTTTTTGCGTGATAGAAGATGCCTGATGTGTTGTAATCTCAATTCTTTTATTAAGAAATGCAATGGACCGGTTTGCTCGTTATGTAATGAATTACATGCAAAGGCTATTTGTTTTAAATTAGAAAATTCAAAATCTCAGAAAGGAAAAAATGACCAAAAGAAAAAATCTAATGAAATCGTAGCTCTAATTATATGGTAAACGATGAGAAGGGTGTTTTATTGCAATGCGTAAAGGTAGAAATGATCGGACCTAAATTATCGGATTGTATATTTTCATTGTTCGATAACGGTAGTGAAAGCACATTTGTCAAGAAGAGTATTTCTGAGAATTTGGGATTTAAAGTTGTTGGATCGGAAAAATTGAATATTTATTCCTTTGGAGCTATAAAACCCATGTTTCAGGTTTGTCGTAAGGTAGAAGTAAAACTGCGAAATCTTTTTGATGGAAATGAGGTGATCATACAGGTGTTGGAAATTGATGAAATATCGAAAACGTTGATTCAAATTCCAGATCGGGATATGTGTGCTGAAATGGAAGATAGGAGATTTGCTTTGACTTTAGATTTTAATGAGTTGTCTAGCAATTGTCAGATTTCATTGTTAATAGGAGCTGATTATTACTGGGATTTGGTGAAAGGATTTCAGCGTTTGAATTCGTCAATGGTTGTTTTAGAAACTGCGTTTGGTTGATCGCTTCAAGGTAGATGTGATGAGTTGAATGAGTGTACGTTAGTGAATTTCGTTCTTAGTGAAAAGGAATCGGTATCTGCGGAAATGAGACGCTTTTGGGAATCGGAAAGTTTAGGAATTAGGGATGATGATATAGACACAGAAGTGAGAGAACAAGAAGTTTTGAAATGGTTTAATGAATCGATTCAGTTTGTTGGAAACATATATTGTGTTAAGTTGCCTTAGAATGAAGGTATGCGAGAGAATTTGGAGTATAATATTGAAGTGGCATTGAGGCGTTTTAAGGGTTTGGTCGAGAGGTTTAAAAGAGATACGAAATTGTATAAAAAGTATCGCGAGGTTGTTGATGGTTATCTGAAGGAAGGAATAGTTGAGATTTGTTCGTCGGAAGGGTTAGCTGATGAGTCTTCATTTTATTTGCCCCACCATGCTGTCGTTCGTGAAGACAAAGTCAGCAGTCGTCTAAGAACAGTGTTTGACAGAGCAGTTCATGCAGAAGGACAATATTCATTGAATGACTGTCTCCAAACAGGAATAAACCTGTATCCTAATTTATTTGAGATTTAGAGATCAAATTTAGAGAAAATTATATAGCATACATAGCTGACATTCGGCAAGCATTTCTGCAAATTTCAATAGATGCAGAAGACCGACTTTTCACCAGATTTTATTGGACAGAAGATTTGAATTTGGACAAGATTGTGGTGTTAAATTTTACGCGTGTTTTATTTGGACTTAAATCTAGTCCTTACCTACTTGCCGCTACGTTGAAATAACATTTGGGAAAAAATAGAAATTCAAATCCTGAAACTTGTGAATCACTTTTAAAATCTTTCTGGGTAGATGATCCTGTTGGAGGAACTGAAGAAGTTGAAGCAGCTCTGAAAAGTACCACCGAAAGCGTGGGGGTATTGAAAAACGCTGGAATGACAAACGAATTCCTCAAAACTTAGAGATGCTTGGAAAAGAGCAGGTATTGAAACTCACGAAGACAAAACCATCATGGCCGGAGGTGGTGTTTAGACAAAGGTTCTGGGACTATCCTGGGATACAGACAAAGATATTAACTTTTTTGACGTCAGAAAGTTGATTAACATTCTTTCTAGTGGATGCAATACGAAAAGATTCATTTTGCATATTCTGGGTCGCATTTTTGACCCAATAGGATTCTTAGGACCATTCATCATTAGATTAAAGATGCTACTCCAAGAACTATGGGCAGCTGATATTGACTGGGACAATAAACTTCCATCCTCACTAGACCACAAGTGGCAGTCGTGGTGTAGCGATATGGAACACTTAAATAGCTTCAAGATCCCTATATATTATCTTACTGAATTTAGTGTATAGGAATTTACCTCATTTGAAATTCCTTCTTTTGGAGATGAGTCAGTAGCAGCATAGGGATGCGTAATATATCTCCGAGGGACTACTCGTGATAACAAAGTAATTGTAAGTTTTATATGCTCGAATAATAGGCTTGCTCCTTTGAAATTATTGACTTTGCCACGTTTGGAACTGATGGGAAGTTTATTATCTGCCAGATTAACTAAACAGGTGATTAAGTGTTTAAAATTCGAAACGAAATATTATTTCTGGACTGATTCGAATACATGCGCGTGTTGGATAAAGGGTATGGCCAATAACTACAAGCCCTTCGTCAAAAATAGAGTCAAAGAAATTCAAGAATTGACTGACCATTCAGATTGGCATCATTCTCCTGGGAAGGACATTGTCTTATGATATTGTCTTAAGGGGAGCAAAGGTTTCGAAATTGATCGAAGATCCAACCTGGTTGTTTGGTCCAAAATGGTTAAAGAATTCTCCAGAATGCTGGCCAAGTTCTGAAGGTAAAGAAGAATTAGATTTTGAAGATTTAGAGTTTAGAAAACTCTCAGACGACGTTTTCCAAGGTCAGTGCCTGGTTGAAGAACAAGGAAATCTAATAGATATCACAAAATTTAGCAATCTTTAAAAATTGATAAGTCTATGCTTGGGTGAAGAAAATTGTTGAGAAGTTTAAAAAGAAATCCGACTTATGCAGTAGATTAACCACTGCTGAATTATTGATAGCAGAATACGATCTTATAAGATTTGAACAAAGGAGATTTTTCAAAAAAGAATACGAAAATTTGAAAAACGGCGATCCAATAGAGCTCCATCTTGTTCAGCTTTATACCTTTCTTAGATGAGAACGATATCATACGATTAGGAGGAAGGTTAGAGTTGAGTGATTTATCAACGGAAGAGAAGCATTCGATTATTCTTCCGAAACATTCCTGGTTGACCACTTTAATTGTTCAGAGAGAACACAAAAAGGTGATGCACAATGGAACAGCTTACACATTGTCAAGAATTCGATAGCATTATTGGATTCCCGAAAGACGTCAGTTAGTGAAGAGCGTCATAAAAAATGTCTGACATGTCAAAAATATCTTGCCAAATCTGCTGATCAAATTACTGCACCTTTGCCAGAAGACACAATTAATTCCACGCAACCATTTTCAGTTTGTGAACTTGATTTTGCAGGACCTATCTACGTGAAAAATGTTAAAGAATTGAAGTCCTGTATAGTTATGTTTTCATGCGCCGTAACTGGATCCATGCATCTTGAACTTATAAGTGATATGACAACGAATTCCTTTCTACTTGTACTTCGAAGATTCTTAGGCAGACGAGAAAACTGCAAAGTTATTTACTCAGATAACGCGAAAACCTTCAAAAAGGCTAAAAGGGAAATTGAAGACTTATCCAAGATATTATCAGATAAATCGATTTCGGAATTTTTCACTAAAGAGAGAATTGTTTGGAAAAATATAGTAGTGAGCTGCATGGGGGGATGGGGGGGGCTCCTATGAACGCTTAGTAAAATCCACAAAAGACTGTATGAGAAAGATTGCCGGAAAGGCTCTACTGAATTTTGAGGAAATATCAACATTACTTGTAGAGGTAGAAGCCGTCCTCAATATGAGACCTTTAACTTTCGAAATTCAAAAAAATGCATAGGTGTGAAACAATGTACCATTGCCCCTCACACCTATGCATTTTTTGAATTTCGGCAAAGAACCATGTTTTCCTATTAATGTCGCAGAATTAATAAAACACGGATCGAACAGATCTTCTCTCCTTAAAAGAAAGAAATATCAATCCCTGTTATTGAAACAAATTTGGCTCAAATGGAAAAGAAATTACTTATTAGATCTTCGAACTGCGCATACTTTAAAAAATCCAAATTGGCAAGCAGAATTAAAAGCATGAGATGTTGTTTTAATACAAGAAGATTCTAAAAATAAACTGCTCTAGAAACTTGGAAAAATCGAGAGAGCTACGTGGACGTGATAACAATGTTTCGTACGAAATCAAAACGTTGACAGGTGTTTTAAAAAGATCTATCCAGCGTTTATATCCTTTAGAACTATAGACAATCTTTAAAAATATCTTAGAACTCTAAAATTCTACTTTTTATGCGTATTTGATCCCATATCTTACAAGCTTCAATTTAATTCAATTTAATTTGTTCAATTAGTTTATATTTGTGTTTTTTATTATTGTGTTCTTATTTAAATATTACATTTAAATTTGAAGAATTGTTACGGTAAGTTACGAATTTGATTATTTTATTTGATTAATTTGACATTGATCGTGAACTCCTCACAATTTTCAGGTGGGGAGTGTGTGGAGAAACTTCTGAATCTTGTCATCAGATGATGCTACACCGCCTTAGTATAAGAGTTAATGTAAATATGTATACATAATCAGTTAGAATAAAGCCATGTTTAGCGTAACATCGTAGTCGATATTTTTCGTTTGAAAATGTTCGAAACCAAAGTCGATATTTTTCGTTTGAAAATGTACGAAACCAAATTCGAAGTATTCACAAAATATTTATAAAAAGACTTTCATAGAAGAAAAGTTTATTAAAAATATTTACAAAACCATTTTTAAAATTTAAAAAAAAATTCGAAGAGTAAAACATTACAATCTAAATAATAAAATTTTATATGATAAATATGATAGAAGAAAAAATATATTTATAGTGTTGTAAATAATATAATGCAAGTAATCGCAAAGAAACACAAAGTCAGTCTCTTTTCGTCTGTAAAGCTGTAGTCTTCTAAGAAGTCCGCAAATTTTGCACCAATCATCTGCTGCTCTGACTTCTTGTTGGTGGTTATGTTCAAGCTGTCCAAAATCAATAAATACGACATGTTCTGTTCTCTTAGTTTCGTATAATTTCTTTCTTTGTAACTTGCTTCACTGAATATTCTTTTTGCGATTCATGGACTCTTGTTCATTTAACAAATTTCAACACTAGAAACACTGTTATAAATTAAAAGCAGTTTCTAGTTTTAATTTATTGCTTGATAGATAAATTTGTAAATAAGCAATGGCTTCGTCCTATGATTTGTATGGAGTAAATACATTTGATGGAAAGAACTTTCCAGTGTGGCGGCGACGAGTGGAAGCTGTTTTGTCTGCGATAGAACTGGAAACATACTTAGTTAAGGAGCTCGCTGTGAATTAGGAAGCAGAAGTCATTAAAGGAAAAGCAGCAGATGCATTACTCTGTCACTCTTAAGTGATCAAGTGCTCTTATCAATGAGCGGTGAAAATACGACAAAGGAATTATGGGAGAAACGTCATGCTGTTTATGAAAGCAAAAGAGCAATAAACCAAATATTAACTAGAAAACGTCTTACTACTCTTAAGAAAAACAGAGATGTTACAATGCTCCAGCATATAGATGAAGTATCAAAACTTGTTGCCGATTTACGAATGTCTGGAGCGGAGGTAAATGATATTGATACAGTCGTCTATATTTTAAAGTCTCTCCCTCCAGAATTAAAAAATGTTAAGATTGCATTAGAGGATCAACCGAGTGAGAATTTATCATTAGATTTTGTAACTCAATCTTTGTTAGACTCTGAAGCTCTTTTGAATGATTCGAGAAATAAAACAAATATTCGCTTCATGAAACAAACTGTGGATAGTCAGGCTTTTTCTTTCAGAAAACAACTCGCATGTTTTCATTGTAAAAAGAAAGGATATACTGCTAAATTCTATAAAAAGAAAACATGATTTCAGCGGTGTTGGTCACTTTAAAAAGGAATGTAAATTCAAATCTGAATCTAAGACTGATGAAAAATATTCTTCTCTCTATCTTGTGCTACTGGCAATTTGACTTTCGGAAGTCCGAAAATGTTCATTATTTATTCCGGAGTAACATCCCATATGTTCTCTCAGAAAGACTGGTTTCCATTCATTAAACCGTCATCAGGAACTATTCGATGTGTATCCCGCTCCACTGCACTGGAAGTAAAAGGTATTGGAAGTATAAACGGCAAAACATCTAATGGAATTAACATAACTTTAGAAAATGTACTTTTTTTTCCTGAACTCAATGGAGAATTTATTTCTGTAAAGAATATTGAATTAGGTGGATTTAGTGTTATTTTTAGAAATAAAAAAGTGTTCATCGGAAATGAGAGAGAAAACATTTGTTTGGGCTAACGTGATGATAGCGGACAATATATTTGTGACTTTGTTCCAAATAGTGAAATTTCCATTACTGCGAAAAAAAATGACTTTTATTTATGGCACAAACAGCTTGGACTTTCCTCTAATAAAGCCTTAAAAGAACTTAAATTGCCTACCTTTGATAAATTTTGTGAAGTGTGTAAGTTTGTTAAACAAAGTGCTTCTCCTATAGGAAAAGATCCTAAACGAAAGGCTTCCAAAACAATGATTCACACAGATGTTTGTGGCCCAATTAATCCGCCTATGGATACACGTGAGCTTTATTTTATGACATTAATTGATGATATTATTCACGTTTCATGTAAGTGCATTTGCTGAAAAAAAAGTGATATTGTGAATGAATTAGGATGCTTTTTGAATGCAAATCCTTGAGTACGGAAAATTAGGTGTGATCGTGCTAAAAAATATGTTTGTGGTGAACTCATCAAATGTGCTACTAAATTTAGTGTTACAATAGATCCAGTTCCTCCTTACACAGCACCTTTACACAGTTTCTGAGCATCCCAATCGCACATTGTTAGAAAAAGGGTGAGCTTTAATATTTAATGCAAAACTTAGCAAGAAATTTTGGGGATTTGCAATTTTAACTGTTGCATACCTAAGAAGCAGAATACTTAGTAGATACATAGATAAATGTACTCTTTATAAATTAAAATATGGTAAAGATCCCGATCTTCAAAACATTTGAGTATTTGGATACGATGGATATATGTTGGTTCCTCCCTCTCAAAGGAAGAAATAAGATAAGATGTCAAGCAGGATGATATTTGTGGGTATCACTTAATGGATCCAGATACATAGCGAATAATGATACCACGGTACTTCGTATTTAATGAAGAAGAAAAATGCATTTAGAAGATTAAAGTATTCTAAGAGAATTCCGTTATTTTGGATAATGAAGCCAGTATCGAAGAAATTATTGGTGAAGTAAATATTGTTGAAATAATTATCTCACGAAAGGAACTTTGGAAAGACAGCAAAGCTAAAGAAATCACCAATTAATATCCTGAGTCAAAAGTTTATGAGGCAATGGTAATTTTTAAAACAGTCTTTGTAGTTTACAGATTTATACGCAATCACTAAAAGAAGAACATAATCTTTGGAAGAAAACAATGTGTTACGAAATGCATTCCATTGAAAAGAACGAAGTTTTGTTGTCTTGAAGAATTACCACATGGAAAACATGCAGTTTAATGCAAATGGGTTCTACGAGAAAAGCGAGATGGAAAATATAAGGTTCGACTTTTAGCTCGTGGTTTTATGCTAAGAGAAGGAGTGGACTATGATAAAACATTTTCACCAGTTATCAGTATTCCTGCGTTAGGTATTGTGTTTACTATTATTCTTCAAGAAAATTTAAAAAATTATTCACTGGATGTTAAAACTGCATTTCTCAATGGTGAATTAAAAGAAATAGTTTACATGGATCAACCAGAAGGATATGTTGACAATAGTGGAAGAAAGTGCCGGTTAAAGAAAAGCTTATACGGAATTAAGCAGTCACCTCGTCAATGGTATGTATAAATATTTGAATTTCATTCTCAAATTAAACTTTAAATCCTTAAATAGTGAACAATGCATTTTTATTCGTCAGTCTAAAAGTAAAAGAATTCTAATTGCACTTTATGTGGACGATTTATTAATTGTGGGTACTGATGATAGTGAAATCAAAATTATAATTGGATTATTATCAAAAGAATTTGAAATGTCTAAATCTGGGACAGTATCTGAATTTTTAGGAATTAAAATAATATTTACACCTGATGGACTGTATCTGTATCAAGAAACATATATCTTGAATTTATTACACAGATTTAAAATAATTGATGCTAAAATAGTCTCTGCTCCCATGAAATTAGTAGCAATAGAGTTAATATTGAAAAAGGAAGTGCTTTATTGTGGATCCTATCGAAAACTACTTGGATCTTTAATTTATTTAGCATTTTCATCTCGTCTTGATACTATTTACGCTGTTAACAGTTTGAGTTAACTTCAAGAACACCATACTGATAGTCCTTGGAATGCATTGAAAAGAATTCTGAGATATGTGAAAGGTACTTTAACTTTAAAACTGGAATATAAAAAAGTATGTGGATAAAAATTAATGATTAAATACCTATGCAGCTGCTAACAGTGATGCAAACCCAAATGACAGAAAATCCATTTCTGTAAACATAATTATGTTCATTAATTGTCCAATATCTTGGTCTTGCCGAAAACATAATTGTATTGCTTTATCTTCCACAGCAGCAGAAATTATTGCCCTAAGTAAAGCCATTCAAGATGCATTGTAGTTGAAAAATATTATTTTAAAATTAACTGATATCAAAGATATCATGATTTTTGAAGATAATCAATCTTGTATTAAGTGTGTAACAAATGAAATCAACAAAGGTCGATTTAAACATATAGACATTAAATTAAAATTTATTCAACATTCCTTGAATTGTCATGATATAAAAATTCACTATATTTCATCTAACCAACAAATTGCTGCGATATGTTTACAAAAATTTTATCTAATTTAAATTGTGTGTTAGATTATATCATGTTGATGTAAATATTGGATGGCTTGAACGTTTCTAGTTTCTTAATGTATACTTATTTTAATTGATTTATATGATTTTATTATGCATGTTTCTTTGTGATTAAGGGCGAGTGTTGCAAATAATATAATACAAGTAATCGCAAAGAAACACAAAGTCAGTCTCTTTTCATCTGTAAAGCTATAGTCTTCTAAAACATCCGCAAATTTTACACCAATCATCTGTTTCGCTGCCTTCTCATTGGTAGTTATGTTCAAGCTGTCCAAAATCTATAAATACAGCATGTTCTGTTCTCTTAGTTTAGTATATTCAAAATTTCTTTCATTGTAACTTGCTTCATTAAATTCTTTTTGCGATTCATGGACTCTTGTTCGTTTAACGAATTTCAACACATAGTATTCACAGGGATATTAAAATTAGTAACTATATTGAAATACTGAAAATTGAAATCATTGGCAATGCACATCGATTATATATATAATCAATGACAATGTATATCAATTATAAATTAATTTTCAGGAGAGTTGAAGAGAAAAGGAGATTAACGATATGCATATATATATATATATATATATGTGTGTGTGTGTGTGTGTGTGTGTGTGTGTGTGTGTGTGTGTGTACGTATTCAGTAAAAACTACTCTCAGAAATATATAGAATTATAATTAAACTAAATAAAATATCTTTAATTAGTTTGTAGGATGAATGCATGTAAAGTAAATATATTTCTGAATTTCATGATTTTTAAATAAATATTTTTATTTTCAATAAAATGCCTATTGTCTTTTAAATAAAATGCTTCGAAATGTTATGATCGAATGCCTCAAATCTTTTCAGCCTTAAGTTTGAGATAAAAATTTATAAACATGTTAAACGTTTTCGATAGTTTGATAATTTGAAGAATATAACTCAAAGAAAATTGGAATAAAATGCTTTAAGAAGAATAAAGGAAACACACAACTGAAAATATTATTCACATTGCATAACTAAGTTTATTAACTTATTAAATCTAATAATTTCATCGAAATTAGTAAAAGAAGATTGTTTTCTAATTTCTAAAAACATAAATACCTATAGCGGCTTAAACATTAGATATTTGTGTGATAGATTATATAAAAAAAAACTTAATGAATATTTAAAATTTTTATAAATGGAAATAGCATGTTTGAAAAAATCCTGTGAAGTAAATATTGTCGTTAATAATTTAAAGCTGTAAAGAAACTTAGAAGAAAATCTCTATAAATTATTGCCCAGAGGCCAAATAAAAATAATCAATTAATCTGGTTTTTTAACACTTTGACTTCTTACAGAGTATTTTATATAAAATTTTTTGATTATTTAGACATCTTGTAATGTTACATTTAATAATGCTATGTACATATATTTATTACTTACAATCACATTAAAAATTCAAAATAATTCCGTTAACAATATATTCGATATTTTTTAAATTATTTTGATGGTCAGAAATTAATTTTATGTAGGTTTCACAACATAATTCATTGTTAAATTGTAAAAGAAATGAATTCTGCATAAACAATTTGTAATAATCTTATGTCCCAATGAGCAAAATTAGGAAACTTTCTCAATTATATTGAGAAATTGCTCTGTGTTTATAAAATTATTTATCCCATTTTCATATCGTTTAATGATGACATATCTGAAGATTATGCTTACTTTTACCCATTTTATCGCCTGTTTTATTTCTAAATGGATACTTTTTTTTAATATGATCTTCTCTATATTGCGCGATCAAATCGATATCTACAGTATCTTACGAAACTGAACTAAATTTTGTCCAAAAGAGAAAATCCTCTAAGGGAAACACAAAAGAAATATTTATATCAAGAAGCGCATAAAAAGCCCTCTTTCGCATTTGGACAATTCGTCGTTTCATGTAAAAGCCTTGAAGTGAAAATACATTATTAGCCTATAAAATTCAATTTCTTTAGCAGAAAATTTAGTACACTTTCCCAATAATGTTCTCTTTTTGTAGTATGAAGAGATATTGGGAATTCAGGAAACAAAGCTAGTGTGAGGAGATCAGGGAATTCAGGATTATATGTATTCTCTTATTAATATAAAAATAAAGCCACACATTGGTTAATAAATCAATGGTAAAATGTAGGTATCTAAGTAGTATCGAGTCGAGCTTTTTCACCATTAAATTATGTCACCAAATTTTGCAAAATTTAATATTTTTATTTGAAATGTGAATTAAAAGCAGCACACTTTAATCTTATATCTTCAGTATATCAAATAAATAAGAACTTAATTTTTAATTTATATGTCGCTAAATTGAATAGTTAAACAACAAATATTTATTCTCAGATATGATCGAAGTTATAATACATAAGTACTAAAATATTAATATTTTCTACAGTTCATATCTAAAATATAAAAAATAGAAATATTTTTATTTATTTTAGTTTTCAAAACGTATATGGACAAAATTTAGAATTTAATATTTGATTCCATTTTAAACAAAATAATGGTGTGTTATTTTTATGTGTGAGTATTATTAATCTTAGCAGATGATTTAATGTTGTGAATTATATTTAATATTTTAAATCATAAGAAGTTGAAGCTCTAAATTTAAGAAAAAAAGATAAAGTATTCATTACTTTATGTAGTTTTTAATGAGGACGAAAAGAAAGCAAATAAATATGAAAATAAAAAGAACAAATAAATAATGTGAAACAATTTCATCTTAGGTAATTTAATTTTATATCTAAATTTACGAATATTATGTAATCTAATGAATAAAAATGTAATGAAATTATATTTATTTTAAAAATTTAACTAGTAACTAGTGAATTATAATTTAAGAAGTAAGTTTATTAAAATAATAAAATTACAGAATCGTAAATTAAATTTTAAAATACAAATATTTCTGCGTCTTTTCTTCATCTTCATTATAAAAATACTTAAAATTGTTAACATCAAATGTTTTTTTAAACTGTTAAAAATAATTTGAGAAAAGTGTTCAAGAAATAATTATTTTAAATTTCTATTTGAATTTGTAAATATTCATGAATTATTCTGTACTGACTACATTTAACTTTTCAATAAAACAAAATATTGTTATTGCAAAATTCAACTACTTCAAGACATAATATTTTTCAAATGCTTAAGAAATTATTGTCAATTATATTCACAATAAAATGAACAATATTTGAAATTTTAAAACAATGAAATGTCATCCATTAAAGAATTTTGTGAAATTACTTATAAATACCTCATTAGAAATCCTGATATATCTTTCAGAAAAATTAAAATTAAGATTTAATTTTAAGGCAATGAAGGAAATTTAACCACGATCTTTAAATTATGAAATTAGTTTTGTTAATTTTGTCTCTAAGTCTTCTGTTTGTAACGATTTATTTTTATGGCAATCAATGAAATTTATCCGAGATACTCAAATATGAAAATTTTGTCTCTAAGTCTTTTGTATATATAGATTTATTATATAGATTTATTTTTAAGCCAATCAATGAAATTTATCCGAGATACTCAAATATGAAAATTTTGTCTCTAAGTCTTTTGTATATATAGATTTATTATATAGATTTATTTTTAAGGCAATCAATGAAATTTATCCGAGATACTCAAATATAAATGAAATTCATTAATGCTAATTTTGTCTAAGTCTTTTTTATATATAAATTTATTTCTAAGGCAATCAATGAAATTTATCCGAGATAAACTCAAATAAATGAAATGCATTAAAGCTAATTTTGTCTGTCACTGCCATATATGAAATTTGTGAATTTTCAAAAACGTAATTGATCAATGTTTCAGAAAAAAGGGTGATTGTATCAATTATTTCCGAAATGTATTCTCAACGCTGTACATTGTAAATTTTTTAGATGTAAATTTAACTGTAATTTAATCATACTGAGTTTTACAGCAACATTTTTATTTAAAAAAATACTGTGAAACATTTACTAAAATCATTAATTTGTTGAATAACACTGAATACATTCCTAGCCCCTTTAGGTCATAACTCTAAAAATACAACATGAACGTACTTTAAACTTTTAAGTCATGATAAAGAGAGCATTGATTTTCAGTATCGTAATACAAATATCCCTTTGCATTGTATGATGTAAGTAGTAAGCAGCAATAAATAAAATTCTACATTCTTATGAATGACAAAATTAAAAAGCAACATAAAAATATTTCTATATAAACAAAGTGTCCTAATGATCACTATATGGGTATACCAATGATGGGTATACCAATGAATTGAAAAAGCTTCTAAAGAAAATTTGCAGCAAAACTAAAATTTTTCCAATATTGGCATTAAACACTCTTTAACTATGGTAACAGCTTTCATGTGATTTTAACAACAGTTATTATCATAACTAAGTAAGAATAAGTTAAATATTTGCCTCAGTGCTGTACCTTCGTATGGAATATATGAATTTTTCTGTTTTAATTTTCTAAAAGCTATAAAATATATTCTGGTATTAGTAGTTTTGTTACTCTACGATCAAATTTTTAACACACACAAATATGATGATCAATATTTATTCAAAGTGAATTGCTGATTACTATAAGCTGGTACACCTAAGATAGGAATTGAATCAACAAACTATTGAAATGCAGGCAAACATTTTTTTGACTAAACATTCAAATGCTACTTCAACCATTTTATCGTTGTCCTGGTACGTAAAAATATGTGAGATGAAAAAATGCAAAAAGTGAATTAAATTTTCGTTAAGAGCCAATAAAATTGTGCATAGAGAGTTTGTCAAATATTGATAACAATAGTTTCATAATAAAGGGTGATTAACTAAAGGAAAGTTGTGTTGGTTAGTATTATATAATTACTTGTCAATAACACGAAATTTCAACGTAGAAATTTAACAATAAATACAGCTCATCCATTCTTGAAATTAACCAACATACTCGGCCATTCCAGACCAATATTTATGAAATGATAGCATATATTTACGATATAATTAATTTGATTATTTTAATTATTGATTCAAAGGATATTTGCTAATCAAATACACTTCAATGAAATGAAAAAAATATTTAGGAATTGTAAAATATATCTAATAAATTCGAAAATATTGTCAGAATAGATAGGTGCAGAAGAACAAAAATAGAAAGTATACTGTTGTTAGCTTAATTATAATAAAAAGTCATTGTTAAAAAAGGACAGAAAGTGAGATAAAAATATTTTGAACTTTTATCTCAAAGAAAAAAATATATTATTTTTCCTTATATATATATTATTTTTCTAATCACTGAAAAAATTGCTATAACACTTGTTGCTGAAATCTCATCCTTCAGATTTTACTTTTGCCCCTAACTTCAATTTATTTATCTTATATTGGAGGTATATTAATAACTAATAAGCATTTCTTGGAATATGCTACTACAAAATGCTCCATGAGATTAATTCTCGTCAACCGTGACAAGTTTGCACTTCCAACATTTTCTTTTACGGGAATATAAATATTGATAGTATTTTCTTTAGATTAACACTTCCCGGAATAAATTTTCCTCGCAATATATTTGCAAGAGATCAACAGAAATGTGGTTATTTTAGTTTCATCACCACATCTTCGTATGATAGAGAAGGGAAACTTTCTTTAAGCTATTTTCTTAGAGTGATTGAAGCAGTGATATTAATTTCGTAACTTCAGTTAATAAGTATTATTTGCAGTTTTGGCAAGAATGACTAAATATATTTATAATTACATTGATTTTAGCAAATACATCTTAACATCCATTTAAAACAAAGTTTTTTAAAAAAAGAAAAGTTTGAATAACAATAATAATTTTTTGTTATAATTAAGCATAAATTTATTTATACTTAGTAAATAAATAAAATATTTTTATAATTAAACATATAAATGTTTAATTATATAGTCCTTAAATATTTCTAGGAATTGCAGTTACTTTAAAGAAAAGCAATATAAAAGCAAATAAATATAAAACTGCATTATATTTGTAAATAAAGGAATAATGCATTTAATAATACATTACTGAGTAAATATCACATTTCATTATCATTACATTAAACTTTTATTTATATACAATAACAATAACATTCAACATATATATATATATACATAGATAGATAGATAGATAAAAATTTGAAAAGTTTACTATTTTTAAATATTATAAAATGATTATCCCTTGCTACGAACTTTGAAAATTTGCTTCTATCGTCATAAAGATCGCTCTTATAATGTAGCCTATCATATACAGATTGAATATTTGGCTCGAAATATCGATATTGAATTCATTTAATCTTTGAATATATCAAATTCCAATTCTTTTTTAGGACATGATTTCCTGTACAACTTTAATTATAGATACCATTTTGGTAGACATTTTAGTCAAATATGAATCGGCATTCATCTTTCAAGAAATTAAATTTCCAATTTTTTTTACCATTTTAAATTAGATATTTATATTGGATTGATTCATTGTTTTCTCAAATTCAATAAAGTATTTTAAAAAATTATGTTTGAAATTATAGTCTCATTGTCAACAATCTTTTGTTAACCATCTAGATGACATCTTTTAATCGCAAGCATTTTTAACCCACAAGAAACTATTTGCAACAATATGTAATTTCTATAAATGTTTTGTTTTCACTTTACGCCTTCTTTAATAACTTAATTTTCTTACTGCAACCAAAGTCTACAAAAATTCATTTTCTTATTTTACAAGGAACTGTTGAAATTCACTTAAATATAACTATAGCAATCATCAAAATCATTGCAATAATAGCAAATTATAATATTTATGCAAATTTTTTAAAAATAAAAGTTTTGCTTCATCGATTTACGAAAATGAATGTACGTTTTCACAATGATCTTGTAAATTGCAAAATGGCAAAATTATTTTTTTTGAATATATATATATATATATATATATATATATATATATATATATATATATATATACTAAATAATATACTGCATGTTGAATATCTATTTCTACTTCAAAGGTAGATATAAATATTCATATGATTTAAAATCTCTTCATAAAAACGCTCTTAATAAAAAGTCCTCCTTATTATTTCTTATGAACTACCATATCCCATATGGATGAATTTATCGTCCATGATAATATCAAAAGATGATTTGATACCAAATTTCTTCTTAATTTCAAAACGAAATGCTCTTAATCAATATTGTTAATTAATATTTTTTGAATCACTTAATAATTTTTTGTGTTTTGTATTATTTATATTTATTAGTCAATGAATAAGTAATTAGGTTTTTTAATTGTTTTCTTTCAAATTTATCAATATTTTAAAAAATATACTTTCTAATGTATATTTTTTAGTTTTAAAATTAAATTATTTTCTGAATTTAACTTACTTTAAATTTAAATTTTAAAATCTATCACATACATTTTAAAGAGCATATTAACATAAAAATAAAGATTTAGTATTGAAATCTTATTTCAAGTTTTCCCAAAAAATTTTCTGTTTTAATAAACCATAGATTCAAAATGTTTTTAATAATTCCATTAATATGTATCAATTTTAATTATAGGAAGAAGTAAAATAACTTTTAAAAATAAATTAATAGTTTTCAAATGTTTATAATCTTCTAAGGAAATTGTATTAAAAACTATAACAGTTTTATCTTAGATTTTATAATGATTGAGATGTTAATGCTTTTTTGTTAAAAAAATATATATTGAATAGAACTAAAGCTTCTTAATCCAATAAGTATTTTTTTGAAAGCAGTTTTATATCACATAAATTTCTACTAACATAAATAATACGTAATTTTTGTACAAAAAATTAATAAAAATTTGTAATGAATCAGTTGTGAATTCGGATTAATAATTCATATTAGTTAATGGAAAATTCTGTACATTATTCCTAGAATAAGTTTAATAAGTATGCGCTACTTATTATGAGCATATTTTGATTTTTTATTCTTCGCAAACAGATGTGCTAAAATTGGAGATGGCTTTTAATAACTAGGAAGCGGCTTATTTTTCATGGCTATATTTAAAATTCATTTATGTCATTGTAATTTGCACAAGTTTAAACGAAGATGGAATGCATATAAAAATATATGAGTGTATATATGAGTGTATGTATACACGAAATATATCCTGTGTCAATTAAACATTTTTAGAAACTTTAAAATTGTATAAACATTTAGAAATTATGATAAAGATGAGTGCCTTGCAAGAAAAGAGTCATAAAGAAGCCGGATTATATTTAAATTCAAAATGTTTTTGCTAACTATAATAACCAAAATGAAAGAAAACTTGCAAAATTATGAACAGGGCATCAATATTTTTCATTATGCAATACAACTTATAAAATCATCATAAGGAAATTATTCACTTAAAACATTCCTTTCAGAAATTTTTATCATGTCCGAATGAATTGCAGGGTCTTCATCAAATATTGGATGTTTAAATTCAATTTATGTTTATAAGAACACATGTTTTACATTCAAGAATAAATCTTTGTAAATATGGGCTAGTGTAAGTGAAATATAAGAATAAAATTTATTTTTGTTCAATACAATCTATTTGTATACTTTATTTACGAGTATATTTTCATTTTATTCATACGCTGAAGTTCATTGCTTGCCGAAGAAAGTAAGCCTCAGCGAGTCTTTAATCATCTTACAATAAAAATCATAATATCATTTATATAAGTTATAATCAATACGAAAAAGAATAGAAAGCTTCTAATGACGAAGGTGTTCACATTTATGTTGTTGTTTTTGTGTGCCAGCAAATCTGAAAAATTCGGGTGCGTTGCTCTACTTTTCCAGCTGAACCGTATTTGGTGTGGAGTCCAACTTCTTTAGTACACACACATGCCAATGGGACCCGTTTATAGGGTAGGAAACCATTCACACCTCATTCACACACAAAAAAAGAACAAAGCCATGATAGAAAGAGAAAATTACATCCATGCCTGAACCGGGATTCGAACCCAAGCCCTCCCTATCCGTAGTCAGGCACGCTTACCATTATCACATTTATGTATTGCATATTTCTAGACATTACAATTAAAATTATCAATCATTCATTAAATAAAATATTTCTAGAAGAAATTATTTTTATCTCATATTACCTTACCATTCATCTACTGACAGTTTCTCGATTGAATTATAAATCAGTATATGTAGCATGAATTGCAATCGCATATAACCTGTGAGAATTAAGAAAATATCAATAGTTTTACATTTGACTCACGTAAATCTATATAAATCCATCTTCTGCCGGTGCAAAATTTTAAATGCAACATAAAATACAAATCAAAAGGGATTTTCTTTGAATTTAAGTCTTCCATTTTAAATTAAGTCTGTTAGAATATTGAAACAGGTAACATACATACACACAACATATTTATAATATAATCTAAACATGATAATATTTTAACTAAATATTTTAAGTGGGCTATAGAGAAGATGTTCACTTACTACAAATTCCATTATTTATTTAAACTTAACTAGAATTTCGGATATGATCAAATTTATAAAACTGACAAGAACTACCAAAATATGTGTCTTAATGTCGTATTAAGCATTTATTTTTCAACCCCAATCTTTAATGATTATTAATCATTATAATTAAAGTTAAGGACTTTAATCTCTAATAACATCTGCTAACCAGTTTTGCTGGGTAATGAATGGCTATAATTTATTTCATTAAATTTACACAGATTCATAAAAATGTTAAAATAATTTAATTGCTTTTTATAAGAATAATATATGGCCAATTATGGACACATATTTGTATTTTATTTTTTTTTAACTTAAGTCAAAACTAATGTTAGGATTTTGTCTTGGATATTTAATGATGTATGTGAGTGCACTTACATATTTATATCTGAGAGATATTAAGGTTCATTCTTATGCTCCCTAAGTGCATAACACTTTTGAAACTATGTACAGAAATGTCCAACTAAAATTTACTCATGTGATTGTACAAACAAAGGAGCTGACTGGAGTGATTTATTTTAAGTCTTAAGAGCTATATTTCATGTTCAGAAATTAGCCATGAGTATTAAACTTAATACTTTTTATAATGAGTCCAGGAGTAGGAATAAATGATCGTTCATTTATTTTAACTATTAGTAATTTTCTTTTTAATGCCCAATTTCTAAAAGATTTTGTACTTCTTTCAACACTTTAAGGGTTGGAAGTGAGAGCAACTTGCACAGTACATCACCCAGTGTGTGTGATATCATTGTCTGAAAACGAGTGGTTTTTTGTATTTCGAAAACGGGGGCCAAGCAGAAAGCTTTCATACTTAAGGAGTTTTGGGGGACTTTTCTAGATATGATTTTAACACAAGAGCTTACTTGAAACTCAAATTATCAAGCTACTAATATATCTACTACTACAATTAATATATATTTATGGTAGGTTCATATTTGCTGAAGGGATGATTTGACATGGCAAAAAAATTGCAGCAAAATTAATACGAATTCCACAAAACAGTATTAAATATTTGTTGTCACTAATCCCAGATGGTCCAATTCCAAAACTAAACCAAGTCCACAGTCCATAAACAGTCCAAAAATCCAAAAACATAACTAACTTTAAAAAAGCCACTTCCAAGTCTGTCAAAATTCTGGCAGCTCAAAATATGCTCAGGCGATGCCTGTTCAGCTTTACATTTATTTCGCTAGAAAAATTAAAAGAAATGCATGAATGATGTAATTAAATATGTGCACTACTCTACACAGAAATCAAGAAAGTATAAAATTTACTGATATAGTGTTTGAATGATGAATATTTCTTAGTTGAAGATAATGAAATAGATCTCTTACAAATTTCTACATTTAATTATTTCAATTTTAATTTTAGGTATATTTCTTTTAAATTTGCTTTTATATTATGTATCTTTTTACCTAGATTAGATTTAACATAGGGTGGTTCCAGAAGAACCTAGCACCACGATGAGAGGTCTATTGTACTATACCCCTCAGAAAGCCCTATTTGAGGAGACCAGTGACTGAAGCAAAATTCAGCAGACATTTTACAGAAATTTCCTGAAACATTCAAGGTTCAATCAAGTGCTGATCCAGGTGTTGAAATCCACGTGTAGAAAAGGTTTCACGTTCACATAAGATGTGTATTGAAGTTTCTTCCATATAATGACAACCTCTATAAACGGGATCATCTGAAACTCCCATTATGGGGAGATGTCTTTTAGGGTGGCAGTGTCCTGTAAGTAGTCCCACTGCTTTCCTTAGTTATTTCCTATCCTTATTGAGTTTTAATAATTCTTTTTGCCTTTTACTAGGGCACGTGCTATTTAATAGCCTTGCTTATTTTTTTATCATTGGCATTGTACCAGTTCATAAACTGTTGTTTTCTGAAGAGATCAAAGATATTCTTTCTGATCAATTGTTTAGAAATACCTAGCACTGGTTCAGGACCAAAAAAAATCGGTTGTTGATCCAGTCCTTGCAAGCTCATCAGCTAATTCATTGCCAGGAACACCAGAGTGCCCAGGCACCCACGTTACAGTGATGGGGTTATTATTAGCTAATTTGCACAGAGTAAGATAACATTCCCAGACAAGAACAGAAGTTAACAGTAAATTTCTGTATATCTAGTAATGCAGCTCGACTCTCTGTCAGAGCAGATAATTATACTTTTACAAGAATAGTTTCTGTCCAAGAATATTCTACTGCACATGAGAATGGCAAAGACTTCTGCTTGGAATGCAGTTGTATATTTACCCAAAGGGAATGATAGCTTTGTGCTATCAGCAGGACAACAAATACCAGCCCTAGTGTTGGAATTCATTTTTGAGCCATCAGTATACAGTCAATACAGCTTTCACTGATGGCAACATTATTCCAGTCTTCTGTCAAAGGAAACTTGATTGTACAAGACTTATCAAAAGCATACTTAACAATCGTGTAATCAGTAGGCATACTTATGAAAGGATGACTAGTTACGTCAGCATTGAGGTTTCCCCAGGATAAAAATCTAGAGTAGTCCTTCCACTGACCTGTATTTTGAAGCCTCTTCATGCTAAGTATTGCTTCTGCTTCTATACGCATATAAAGAGTATGCATGGATGCATACCAAGCAGAAGCTCCAGTGTGGATGTGGGAGTTGTATATCTTTTTATCTAAGTATAAATGTATACACACTCTCATATATATATATATATATATATATATATATATATATATATATATATATATATATATATATATATATATATATATATATATATATATATATATATATATATATATATATATATATTTGTCGAAGTTCATAAATTTGTAAAATGAGAATTGCCCACTATTGCTCTCACAATCATGGAAGGAAAATTATTATTACATTTTTATCTGTTATTACTTTAGGAGTTTTTTTTATAAAATTTAATTTAAAATATTTACAAAAGTTCATAAAAAAATTAAAAAATCTTAATGTTTCAAATTATGTTTGTTAAGAAACAGGAATTCGTTCTCGGTCATTAAGCACAAGATATAAATCTCAAGACTGAATACAGTAATGTATATTTCACTGTTTTTTGCTTTCCAAATGATTGCACTCTATGTAATGTAAATTCTAATAGCATTTTGCGAAGGAATGCTATAACTTATCTAAAGATTTTTTTTGGTAATTGAATAAATTGCTGATGAATAATTTACCAATCAAAGTAATTTTAATTCTGTTTAAAAGTTTTTATCTTTCGAACGGAAAATTTCAGAAATAATAATTTATTTAATTAATTATTCTTTTAAATTCATTTTTACATTGTTATCGATAATTTTGCTGAAGCTTTAAGGTAGACGTTATTTTAACATCATTCAAATTATGGATGTGATGATAAAATGACAAATAAATCCCTAATGTAATCAAGAAAAATAAGCCGTATATTAAATTAACGTTTGCTTTCTGATTAATAATGCATTTTTTTAATAAAATAAAGGAAAATAAATCTCCAAAGAGATTCATTATGAATTAAAAATTATGATTTCATCAAATAGAAAATTTTTCGTTTTCTATTTTTTCTTTCTATTTCGTTTAGAATAAGTCATCAAGGAATGATAAATTTTATGTTTCATTGCATTTTGTATTAATGTAAAAGGCAAAAAATTTAATGAAAACATGCAATTCAGATGGTTAAAATATTATACTCTGGCTTCAATATTATAAATGATTTGTTTTAAATACAATGTTATATAAAACTGGGAAATTAATTACGTAAATTATTTTCCATTTAAAGGATAAATTAATATATTTACTTAATAGGAGAGTCAAAATTGTTTAGAAATTAATCCATTTAAGGAAATTTGATTGTTAATGAATTGCGTGTTTAATTAATGATATTTTCAAATTAAATAAATAATACATTAACGAAATTTCACACATGATTAATTTGAATATTAAATTAATTCAGAATACAAAATCATTTTCTCTCTAAGATTTTTATAACTGATGTGTGCTAAATCATTTTAGTACTTAAATAAAAATATTTAACTATACCCATAATTTAAACCCGAATTGAAATATAATTCAATCATAGTGCAAAGTATTACGTAAAGAAAATAAAATTTAATTGATAAATTGGCAAGTTAAGTTTGTTTTTATTCATTAGCAGGATCAAAAATTATTCTTACATAAAAAATCCATGAGAAAATTACTAATCATCAATTATGAGACGTGGTAGAAAATTTATTTGTAATGATATATGTAAGCTGACAATGTTTATCAGTTTTTAATAAGGTAAAGTGTAAAATAATGTTTACCTATTTTTTGCCAATTTTTAAAAAATATATCATTCATTATTTTAAGTTATTTTGTTGAAAAAAAATTATTAAAAATTAAAAAACGGAATAAGAAAAGTTATGAAAGTCTTGAAAATAATGCTAGTCATCTAATGTTCCACAATTTGATTTTTTTTAAATCTTTTGTGTCCTTATTTAGTACAAAGAAGAGCAAAAAGCGATGACAAAAACAATAGCTTAGAATACAAATTTTCAGAAATTAATAAATTATATGAAAAACAATGTGTACAGAATATTTACACAAGCTAAAAGGTCTTCGCAAAAATTAATAAATAATCAAAATATTTAAGTTCACCATTCAGTACTAAATAATTAGATTAAAATTTTAGTACAAAATTAAAAAAGGTATGCTGAGAACATTAAATGTAAATATGCAATAATTTCCACATATTCAAATATATTTTCAAAAAATATTAAATATTTGAGTGATATCCATAAATATTTCTCGGAATAAATATGTCTGCAGATTTTGCATATGAAATAAATTATTGTATTTTTTAAAATATTGTATGAATAAATTATATTATTCTGTTTTTTTTATAACGGCCATTAAATTATGCTTTATAGGAAAGATTAATATTTTAAAATTATTCATTCTAATTCTTAATGGTTGAATATTTTTATCTCATGTAATTAGCTCGAGCGAAAAATGCTTCATTTCAGTTAAATTATCGTTTCCAAGTGATTATTTCACAAAATATATTTTAAACAATGAATTCGTTTGTCAAATTACTGAGTGGGATGTATTAAATCACTGAATTTTATGCCGAGATAACAGACGAAGCATTTAAAAATTTTTTGACATTCTGCGTTATATGAGCAAGGAATCTTTTTCGTTTATTCTGATGATTTTTATTAAGATATGTAGTACACTCCTTTCAAATTTGGTACAGTATATTTTATCAATGAATAGATGTAGTGTTTCCCTTAGGATTTCAGTTAGTTGCTTTACTATAAAAAACAGAATGAAATTTGATGTGAATTAAATTAACTGAATCTTTTTATTATTACCAAAAAGAAATAAATATTTTTATTAACAATCTAAATTTATTCCTTTTACCTTTATTAATTGATTCTATATTCTCATGCACGTATAAGGGTCATTTTCAACATTATCTAAAATAAATCATTGAAAATTACATTGAATAAATATTTATGTTAATATTTTATTCTTATTTTTAAATTATGTTTTTAAATAACTGTTTTTAATATTTTATGACAGAGCTAATGCACGATCATACTAACGGCGATGGTAGCCTGCTTCTCCGGGCGAATTTAGTAGTTTGAATCCCGTAACTCCGCCCCGTTCAGTCAATTGCGGCTAGGGACTTTAAGACTTGTAGTCGTAATCTCCACTAAATGAGATACCTCTAGGGTGGCAATTCATGCATAGGGAGTCTTTTTACTTCTAAATTAAGAAGACTCTACGCGGCATCTTCTACCTAACTGGTAGGGTCCAGCTCTGGGCTAGGTACAGGGAGGTAAGATAGTGCAACAACAAAAACAACAAGCATATTAAAAACTCATAAATACTACTTGTTATCACGATCATGTTTTATAATAATCATTAATTTGTCCAAAATATTTGAATTCTGTTTGAAAGTTAAACAAAATATTCCAATTACTGTAGTTATGTAACACGAAATGAATTTTTAGGAAATTGATTTTGAAAGAGCATGCAGGAATTTAACAATCGAAGTATCAATAAGCAAATGAAGAACTTTGATATTTTATGGAGGCAAATAAAATATATTACTATGAAGATTTCAAATAACACATATTTAATAACATTGTTTGATATTGCTTGAAAGAATACTTTATGTTTTTATAAATGTCCATGTTTTTAAATTTACTATTACAGAAAATAATTTACTTTTTAGGATTTTGCTTTTAAAATTAGAATTTCAGCACAAACACATATGGCACCACTTCAAAGTGCTGTTTAAGGCTTGAAGATTTCGACGATTTCAAGTTCGGCAACTGTGTATATCTTGGGGTTTTTTACAAAAAAATAACGATTAATTATGACTCGTAGAAAACAGTGATCATGTTTTGATCAAGTACACGAATTCGACAGAGGAAGGTCTGCCGATAGTGATCTACCAAGATTGTGGATTATCTTTCAGAGAAATCAATAGCCATGTTGGACGAAACCAAACAACTGTAATGCGGCTATTTTCCGTCATGCCTTTCTGCATCCAAGGATAACAACTGTTATCCTTGGATGCAGAAAGGCATGACGGACTAACGTTTCGATACCATCCACCTCAGTGCACCATTTCACTTGATGACAAGGAAATTGTGCTCATGGCAGTGACGGATCACTTAGCCAAATCGCGAAACATATTACAGCACATTCAGTCTGTAACGCATCATCCAGGGTCTGAGCGATGCCGTTTTCAGCGGAGTGGTCTGTCCGTTAGAAGTCTATTGCTTCGTCTACTTTTGAAGTAGAAGCACACTGATTTTGATGCAGAAGTTGGTGTACTGGTCTCTACCACCAATGATGCAATAAAAGAAGGATATGGACGGCAGAATGAAATGAAATTGTTTTAACTGGCAAGTCACGCTTCTGTCTGCAACACCACGATAGTCACATTCAAGTTTGGAGATAATATGAAGAGAGGATTCTGAACAATGGATTTATGCATCGTCACACTGGTTCTACATCGGTTATTGTGATTTGGGGAGGTATTGGATATCACTCTGGAACTCCTCTGGTACGCATTGCCGTTAGTTTAATCTGCCAGCGCTACATCTCGGAGTGTTGGAACCAGTTCTTTTTCCTTACCTTCAGAGTTAGCCCACAGGAACATTTCAACTGTACAGAGCGTGACCACCAATGTCGTAAGGGTTATTCGTCAATCTCCAGATTGAATTGCTTCCCTGGGTGTTTCGCTCTCATGATCTTTCCCCGAAAGAAAACATGGCATCCATGATTGCTCAACGATTGATCCAGATTACATTGCGAGCTGCCCCCCCCCCCCAGGTCAACTTTGCAACGTGTGAATGCGGCTTCGTCTTCTGTACCCCAAGAACACATCTAAAATCTCATTGCCTCAATGCCGAAGCGTGTGGTAGCGGTGATCTCCAGAATTAGCTGTTGATTTTGGCAGAAGTCACTCTTCAGAGAAGTCCATAACTTTAATCATTTGATGCATGGTCAACATTTTATCTACAAAATTAATTTTGTTGTGATATCTCGTCTTTCTTGATGATGCAATTTGGGTGATCAGCAGTATATTTCAGTGTACATAACTTAATAAATCTTCTTGAGTAAGATTTTCTGGAAACTTTATAAAACTAGTGATGGAAAATTTTTAAGGCCTTACTGATATTTAATATAAAAAATAATTAAATTTCTATCGGTTTAAATACAATAAATTGAAAAAATCAAAGTTCCCATGCTACAAATCTCAAAACTGAGGTTTTTATATTAAAAAATAAAATTTGGATAATTTAATATTCTTGATTATTCTCATTAAAATATTGTTTGTAATTATAATTTCAATATCGTGATGTTGTATATAAATGTTGATAATTTCAACGAATTATATACTTTCATTTTATTACCTTATTATAGTTAGACTAAAATAAAATATCAAAAATGATGCATCATATATATTTACATTAATTGCAGTCTTTGTTCAAATTGTATAAAAACTGTATTTATCGATAGTAAAAATGTTAAAAAAATTATTTTTAAAAAAATTTTGTAATAATCACAAAGTGAAAGACGACAATCTTATATGTACATATTATTATTACTAATTTTAATGTCATTAAGCAGTAATTTATTAATAAATTTATAAATTAGAACTGTATATCATGAAATGGTGTGATATTTCATTTATTAATAAAATGATTTTTAAAATTTGAAAGCAATTTAAGTATAATTTAGATTTATATTACTTCAGATATGATCAATTTTCATTCCTTTAAAATCTTTTATCTTTAATATTTTAAAAATCATGAATATGTTTACAATTTGGGCTAATTTCTATTTTTTATTTATTTATATTAATTTTTTTTTGAAGAAATGTTTATAATTTTACTAATGATTTCTGAAGATCTATTTTTTTTAAAAAACCCAACTTTCAACATTCTTTAAAATTTAACCAAATTTTATTTTTTTGTTAAATCCTTCAGATATTTAAAGAAGAACTGACTTTTATTTAATGGTTTTTGACAAATATCTAACTTTTTACAACATATATATTTTATTCAGATTTTCCTCATTTCCTATTTACCATCAAAATAAAAAAATAATACAATTTAGCACACTATAAGATTTCAAAATATGAGAATATTTGCATGTTGTTTATACCACTTTTTGAATTTAAAATGCACATTTCCTTAATTTATTACAGAAACAACCTTTGTCAGTTTTAGTAGTATGACAAAAATTTAATTCCTTAAAATTATTCGTAATTAAAATCAAAATCATTACTTACTGAAACTGTAAATTTTGATAGGATTGGTTTTAACTTTAATGAGTTTCACAACTGCCAATAAAAAATTTAAGCATAGATCAATGAGTTTTGAGCTCTGCAAGTAAGCAGTATTCCACATTTTTCATAAAACACACTTTATATTTAATGGAAGTTATAAAAAAAAATTATATTACCATGTTATATTTAGCAACTTAGTAGTACGCTTAACTCATTAATTATACCTTACCTTGTGTTATGTAAAATAATTTTCTAGAAGTTTCAGCAATAATTATATACATAAAAGCCACACCTAAAACTCAGCTTTTTCTTATTAATTACTCCATGGAAACGCCTTTCAAATGTTCATCATAAGTATAATAAAGCAGTGTGTCTTTCCGTGTAAAAGTTCATTAAACTCAGGAAATAAGATTTAATCACTCTGCTTTATCTCTCACATTATCTTTATTATTCAGATGATATAAAGCATAGATAAATTTTAAAGCTTCTATCTTAATTGAAATACATTTTATAATATTTAATTGTGTTTAAATAAAATTAAATAACTTTCAATAAGTCATTTATAGAAATATATTTTAATAATATTTGTGCTCATGAGATCGAATTGATTTTACTATCATATACTGATATTAGGAAATGATAACATTAGTCACAGCATGATATGAAATGATTATTATTAAAACGTTTTCGTGTTTTGCATTCCTTCTTACAACATTAGTTTCATATGAGACAGAATGCAATATCTTTTATATTATTCAATTAAAATTATATTTTATCCAAGTTTTAATATATATATATATATATATATATACATATGTGTGTGTGTGTGTATAGGTATGTATATACAGGCAAGACCCTGTATGAATTATACGCATATATAGTTCATACAAGATCTTGCCTGTCAATAGAAAATATGTTTGTAGATGTTGTATCTACATATAATTAAAATAAAAATAAGGAATCATTAATGGAATATATTTCGCCTTAAAATTATGATTTTAATATTTTTGACGAGTAATGTGAATCAGCTCAAGAACTTTCCTCTGAAGATTTTAAAACTTAATAAGAATTTACATTTAATTGAGTTAGGATTTATAAATGAGGGAAAATAATATCAGAAAAAATGTAAATAATATAATTTAATATACAACAAATGTAATTGCCATAAATGAGGGATAATAATATTAGAACAAATATAATTACCATAGAATATTTATTAAAGTAACTTTTTTTCACACTTCTAATGTATAGATATTTTAAGCAAATTTTAGGGCCGTGATAGCCTAACGGTTCGCTGGGAAGGGCTGGGTTTGATTCCCGTTGCAATATACGTGCTCTTAAATCTGCTTAATGGAAAGTCATGTGGTCAGTTGTACAGTAGTTATTATGAGAAAATTTCATCTGCTTTGAATTCAAAGTCAAAATGCTAATTATCAGAGGAGTCTTAGAGCAAAGACGTACTTTAACCATCGTGGTGCTCTGATTAAACGAAAGACGCACCCTTCTGACTTAATTTCGCATATCCTACTGCTAACTACCTTTTCCTGTCCAAGTGTCATAAGTAAAAACAACAACAAGCTAATTATTTAATAAAATATCACTTCTATAACAATAACTTAAGTGAAAAAATTATATACAAGGAAAACTTACTTTCATAAGTATAAAGATTAATCCTAAAGTTGAAAAAATTGAACTAATTTTAACATTTTTAACATCACAGCATATATTTAAAATCATTGTTTGAACTAACACTTTTAGTAAATTATATTTTCATTCCTAAATCAATTGTTTCCTAATATAAAAATGTTTAAACGTGAAATAAAACAATATTTTCATTCATTTTACTTAGTATAAGTTACACCTTGAATTTCTTGTTCAGTGTCATTTAAATTAAATAAAATTTGATGAAAATGAAAATTCTTATTATGTTGTTATAAAAATTGCATTTCAGAACTTTTTTTTATACATTTAAAATCTAAATGCCAACTAAAAAACTAAATTAGTTTAAGATAAAAGAAACTCAAAATTAGGTAGAATGTTTAACTATATCTAGTTTTTAGTATAAAGGTTCAAAATAGGCTCTCCAATTAAATTCTATTTTAGATATCAAACTTGATTTCTAATAATAATCGTATACAGAATATAGAAAATTATAAGTTAGGTATCTACACTCTGCACATTTCTAACTTATTTTTATTTTAACATTTTCGTTCAAGAAATATTTGTTTAAAATTCAGTTTTAAGTTGTGTTTTTTGATTAAGGAGCAAACTATAATTTTTTTTTATCAAATAATAAGACATTTTTATGTCAATGAAAGAAATTTCAAAATTTTGTTTTTAATACCTCTTAAAATATTTCTTTAATGTTTGTCTTTTCCTCAAATAAACTTTAAAAAATACGATACTTAAATCTAAAACTTTATGCGATGATAATTCCATTGATATATTTACCATCCAAAAAGAAAGAAATCTATTCAGTGTGATCAAATTATAGTATTAATGTGAAAATTAATAATTTTCATTTTTGATCATGGTTTTTTTATGGAGATTTTAAAAAATGAGGTGCTTGATTTAATGTATTATATGCTACTACCAAATATTCTTATTTACTAGAAAAGCTTGAAGAATAGTTTGCTTACATTAGAAATAAAATTTAAAAATATATTTATTTAAAATCCAGACATTATACATGCTTTTACTGTTATTTATTATCTTTTATCTGTGAGATATTTTAAGGAGAACAAGCATACTAAACAAAATATAATTAATTTCATCAATGTAAATTTTTACATCATTTGACAATGAAATTTTTAGAAAAAATTAGCTGCTTTCTCGTGGTTATTGTTAATAGAAAACTATCTTTGATGTTATATTAATGTAATGTTACAATATAGTGTGATTATTTTATGTCCTAAAGAAATTATAAAATTTAAATAAATTTTAAAAGATACAATTATTGTACATCAAAAGTTTTAACTACCTTATGCAACAGGATTAAAAATGATATATTCCTGGTAGATGGAATCATGAAGAGCATTTTTGAATATACGGTTATATTAGATTTAAGCATTGTAAAATAAAGGTTATTTTTGTTTTGGAATTCCATGTTCTTATTTCAAATTTTCAAAGCTTTTACACTTTAAGGATTAGCATTTTAATTTTTAGGATAAAAATAATTATTAAAATATAATACAAATATGGAAGCAATTAACATGATATAATTAATGGACAGATGCATTTTAATTTTCAATATAAATTTGTCATGTTACATTTAATCAAAAATACCAAAAAATATATCAATAAATATTAAATTTATGACAAATTGTGTGTGAATCATCTTATATTTTTGTGTGATTTTGTTAAAATACTTCATTAATTGTATTTTTTTATTATTTAATGTTAATATCTCTAAACAAAAATAATGATATTGATAAAAAAATTTAAAAACATAAATTTAATAATTTTATGTCAAAATAATGCGCAAATATTTATATAATATTTCAAATACGACCAACAGTGATCTTTGCAAATAATTTAATATATCATTTCCACATGACTAATCAAAATATTTCTCATACTATACGTCTAGTTCATTCATTTATGAAAAAAATTAATTACTCTTAAAGTAAAGGTATAAATATTTCGCATTGAAATAAATAAATATTTAAAAAAGTAATGCTGTTTTAAATTTCAAAAATAATTGAACATAATTTTTACTGAAATGTGTAATTTAAATCCCAATTTCCAGAAAGTACTTTTTTAAAACTTTGAAAAAAATAAATATACGTATTTTAACAATTTTTAATATTATCCTTGTGCGAATTGCTAAAATGCATGTGATATGTTAAATAATTATTTTTATTTTGTGCTGTTACTAATCTATATCTGTTTAATGTAATATGAGTTACAGTTAAATGTTATTGACAATTATGATATAAAAGTAGCTTTTATATTGAAAGTAGAATCTTAAGAAACACATTATTGTCATTTTTACGTATGATTTTTCATCAGTCTTTTCAACAACATTAAAGTTTGTTAACAGAAATATAACAACTATAATAATTACACACTGAAGCCATTAATTTTTAAACAATTACTTTGTTTAAGTTAAAAGCTATATTGCAGAATGTATCTGAAGATATTCGTACTTAAAATTCTTTGATATTGAAATATCTGAAGCTAAAAAATATTGTAAGAGTAAGCAATTTGAGGTTGAGATCACATCAAATAAATAAATAAAATATTTCAAATATCAAAAATTTAAATTGTGCTACACTTTACGAATAAAATGTTTGGTTCTTTTTATGAAAAGCTATATTTTCAGTTTTGAAATACATAAATTTCTGTTTATAAAGCCTTCAAATAGCATAAATAGACTTCACGTTATTGACAAAAGTATTCGTTTCTCAATTGTGTGAATATAGTAATTGATTCTCTAAAGTATGTTCAGAAAAGCTGGACCGTGATAATAGTATAAGTGCTTTTAAAAGAGCTTTTTCTGTCATCTATCTGTCAATAGTTACACAAGGTGATCCGAAATCTAACGATCAATACAAATGGCTTTGAGGGAGGTGCTGGAAGTGGGTGAGGATCATAATGTTCGTTCTGACCGTTTTTATTTTGGTCATTCTAACTTTTTATTAGAACAACTTATAGTGTTTTATTTGTGCCTTTGTATTTCAATGAAGGATAATTTCTGGTTGAATAATTCATACAATGTGATAATATCGACATAAAAATTTAGAAATTTTAAGTTTAAAGTCAAAAAATAGAATCTGAAATAAAGTTAAAAACAACGCCCTAATTTTTTATTATGTCTCTCATAAAATGAATTGATTTAATTATATCAAATCAATTCATTTTATGAGAGACATAATAAAAAATTAGGCAAACGCTTCCATTTAAAAATTTATTTTAAAATCAAATAGATCAAAACAGAATATTATTAAATATTTATAGAATGAAATATAAAAAAAGTAATTTTTAAAGTTATAGAAAGTTCTTAATTTTCTTTAATTATTAATTTAATTTATGTATATTAATTATATTTCCTTAAGACAGATTCTCTAAGATTTAGGTTTTAGATGGTTTTGTTTACTTTTTCTGGGGTATTTTATTCTCATTCAAATACCATTGGATTTCAATGAAGGGAATATTTCTTTCTCTATTATTCAATTTATCAATTTATGTGAATGAACTTTAAATATATTGATAATGCTTTTGATATTAACATTAAAAATAATATTCTATTGTCATTAATATTTTTTGTGAAAAAAGAACTAAAAATTTCCCTTAGAAATAAATTATCATAAATACACTTAGGAAGCCAATATTTCACATTATTTCATTTTTTATATAAATTTCACCCATCCGCGCGTATCGCATTGACATCTTAATCCCTTGATGTCAATACTAATTTCATCAATCATCTTTTTTTACTTTCTTGCCTTAGTTCTAATTAAAAAAAATAATAATAAATATTTTTCACGAGTCCACAGTATAAAATTTAATTTTAAATTTGAAATTCAAAATTTTAATGTATCTAAAAATTGCTTTTCATGCATGCATGAAATGATAAAATATAAATAAAGAAAAAGATAAAAAAATAAAATTTCGCTAAACGTGAGTTGTTTGTGTGCTCATATTTTTCCTTTATTTTTTAAGCAGACTTCTATTATATTTCAATTATTATTCGTGTATCTATCGTAAAAACAGATATATGCCAGTCTTAGTGATTTACTATATTATGTTGACAAATTATTTACAAAAGAGAGTGTCACTTGTCATTACGCAGTTAAATACAGGAATCACACTAAAATTTAGAAGGAAATAATTGCTTCTATACTTTAATTTTGTTAGTAATGATGTATTTTTAATCTAACAAACGTAGTTATAATTATGTAACCCTAAAAATTAATGTCAAATTCATAATTACATTTGTGTAAACTTAATTAAAATTTTCATTTCGTAAACATATCTTGGATGTCAAAACCAGTATTGGTTTCATTATAAATATTTATTCTGAATGAAACACACAAGCTAAGCTTTAATTATTTAGTTACGTTACTTAAGTTTACACCTGGAAGAAGATAGCAAATTAAATTGCTTTCGTAGATGTGGTTTACTTGAAACATCTTATTTTTAATTAGTTAACAAAATCAATGCATTGAATTTACCATATTTTCGATTATATTAATGTTAAATATTTGATAATAACGTCAACAGTGACCTATATAAAATATCTGAATGGTATTATATAAAGAATAAATGTATTTTTTGGTATTAGATTTTTTTTGCCAAACCAAACCGTAAATATATAGTCAGAATGTAAAATATAAAAACTGAATCCACATTATTTGCTTATAATTGTGTGAAATTTAAACGATAACAATATATGCATAATTGTATCTCTACTTGCTTAGATAATTGAAAGGATATGGAAGATAATTATAGTTTAATGTAGCATAAAAAATGTGGTTTACATATTATGTGTTTATTTTAACATACTTTTACATATAAATATAAAGGAATTGTTTATATATTAAAATAAAAAACATTTTATAATTTTTAATAAATGCATAAAAATTTATTACGTCTTTCTATTAATTAGAAGGTGCTGAGCTTGAATCTTGATTAACTGAAGATCTATTGTGTTCATTATAGGAAGTTGAAAAACATTAAATAAATCGTGTGTATGTGTGTTCGTAATATCCTCCAAGTGCATCTTGTTGCATGAGAAGATGGCAGGCCAAGCACTGGTGAATCTCCGGTTTCTAAATTAGGAAGACTTCCTTCGGTTGCTTTCACTTTACTAGTAGATACCAATTCTGAGCTAGGTTGAGGGAAGTTTGTTTATGGAATAACAATTTAGCCATTATATATAATGCAATAAAATAAAGTAGTTATGTGTATAACATAAATAGCGCAATTTAATTAGCATCACTGCTACAATAAAGCATTGTATATTTTAGTCCTATGCAAATACATATCATATCCATGATCCCTTTATTACGATTGTAAATTTTGAATGAAAATAACGTTTCGAAACAATTTGCAAATTTACATCGATTCATCATTTTTGTAATTTTCCTGTAAGATTTATGGCATTTTTTCATTTTATTTTTAAAAGTATGATGGTCCTTTACTAATGCCATTATTCTTCAGAAATATATGTATTAAAGAATTTTCCATAATCTTGTTTCGTTTGATTGTTTTTTCTCAAAGAGTTACATAAATTAAAAGCTCTAAACCGAATTGATGAAAATGATATATTTTGATTAAAAGACCTTTATATGTAGATAAATCAAAAATGGAGCTTCATTTATTACCAATTTTATGGAAGTATTATATTGTACTTAAAAAAAACATTTTAGGCGTTTATTAAAATTTTTTCGTAACAGAGGTCCCTTAGTCCTCAAGATGGTCCCTTAGCCCTCAAGTGCAATAGACAAGAGAAGACTCATTTTTCGTATTCACTTTGACCATATGAGGTTTATGATATTCGAAGATTGATTGATTAAGGGTTTTTTCCTACATATTTTAAGTGTTAATATATTACTTGTTGATTATTTTTAAGCATTTATTCGACTATCTTAAGCTAACTTAAACTATCTAAGACAAAGAAGTTGAAGCTGCTGGAATCACTTGGATTTAGTTTAGCTTTGTGAAAACATAAATGTGAACTGGCAAAAACAACAAGATATTTACATTTTTTCGTACAATGCAAGAGATTAATCATTTAAAAGTAATTTACGTTATTAAGATAATTAAAAACATATTTAAATCTACAGACACACATTTCTCAACAGTATCACTGCAGAAATAGCTCGCACAAGTTGAATGTTTGCACATTTTTTGATATGTGCAAAAAAAAAATATTTTGCACATATTAAAAAATGTAAAACATTTATTGATTTTCACATTTATTTTGCTCAAAAGCTTAATAAATTGCTGCATTTTAAAATTGAAAGTAAGAAAATTCAACATGATATATTAAGCAACAAACTAATTTAATTCTCAATTTTTTTAATATGTTTAGTAATTCAATTATAATAAAATAGAACTTATAAACAAGACATGATTGATAATTTTTAAATAAAGAAATTGAAAAATACATATATTCCTTAATTTCATTAAATGAGAATTCTTTGTATATAAATATACTTCGTTTTTAATATTTTATATTTTCTTCATTTTTAATGTTAAATAAGCTATGTAAGGATTAAAAATGTAAAATGAAGAAGTAACTCACTAATTTATTGGATACCTTTTGCTTTTACTATTAAAGACTACTTAAAGAAGCAATTTTCAAAGCGGTAAGCAGAAAATGTGATGGAAATGCATATAATTAACTTTGCGTTCATATGAGATATCCAATCGATTTCAAGAAGCTTTTTATTGAAAAATTCTAATGAGAAATGGCTTAAAATGATTAGTCCGTAAGGAATAATTAGAAAGGAAAAAATTCGGTTTCACATTTTTTCAAATATTTAGTTCTATAAAAAACATATTATGTTTATATATAAAAACATATTATGTACATAGTTATTATAGTACACATACAGGTTTCGTTATTGTATCTTCAATAACGAAACAGCCTAAGCAATTTTATTACTGTCATATCTACAACATATGTCTCAAAAAATATTTGGTTATTTTAAACTGTTTGGTCGCTCAATCGTATTTTTTACACACGAGAGCTCATTAGACCGAGAACTATGTTTAAAAGTGGATTCAGAATCATTATAAACATCCATGCCCAATGCGGGATTTGAACCCAGGACCTGCTGAACCGAAGTTAAGAGCACTAACCATTTGGCTGCCAGATCGACTTAAACTGCTTATATGATATTTAGTATTAAGAAAAACTGAATAAGCACATTTTTCTAAAATTAAGATATTTTAAATTGTATCGGGAAATAGGTGAATTTTAAAAGTTACAAATTTATCATTAAAATATGTCTGAAAAAGAAATTATACTTTGAAAGCATTAAAAATAATTGTTTCTTATACAATCGATATAACAATGTAAATTATATGAGCAAACCGAAGCTTTTTAAATTAAAATTTAATTAATATAGATATATACATGTATACATGTTACAGGATATAGATATATGTATGTTACATAATATAGATATATACATGTATACATATACATGAGTTAGTTGTTTTATTTTTAATATATATAATTGCATCACACATACACACACAAAATTTATTTGGAAACCGAGAAGTGTAGTTGGAAATTTTACTGAAAGATTTAGCGTTTCACAAAGAAAAAAAAATATATATAAATTTTTATAATTACGTAGTTAATATAATACTTACTCTAAAGACAAATACTTTCATTTAGCTTAGAATTTTTGATTAATTTTATATGTTTTTGACTGATCTAAGTTGTATATGAGACTAAACATGATGGATATATTGTGAGGCAAAATTTCAATTGCTAAAATTCAAAAATTGTACTTATTTTTTTACTAAGAATTTAGGAATTTTTTATTTAAATTGTTTAATACTGTAAAACCTTTAACTCGTTAATTAGAAACATAATATTTCAATATTTTTATTAGTTCAGATCAATTTTAAAACACAGGTCAAAGGCTGATAACCGGAGAGAATAATATATAATAAAAATTATAAAAAAATGTGCGATATACAATATTTAGTCAGATGATGGCACTCCCACTTTGTGATTCACTGTATAAGTTGCCATCAGCTTCAACTCTTGTACAGCTGAATCAGAACGGCATTTGAAAAAATATCTTCAGTCAGGCTCTTTCAATTGCTCGCGTTTTATCTAAGTATGAATAAGCATAACAAATTTGCAAGAAATTTCATTTCTATATTATTATCTATTTAAATATAATCCACGGATACTATGACAGTAGGAAAATTAAAAATTATGAATCTTTTGCACATGTGATACTCATGCAAACAAATTTTATTTTCTAGATTTTTAAAACTTTAAATTTTTTCAATTTAAAAAAATTGAGTTTTAGGCCAGGACTTATCCGAGAAATATCATATATTCTTTATTGATTATAGATTGGAAAAACAAGCAAGTCATGGAATCATTTCAATCTGATGCTACAGAGCACTTGAAAATTGTTTGTCAATATGGTTATGCCGTTTCCTATTGAAATGTGAGTGTTATTTGGTCTGCAAAACACTTAAATAAAAGCTTTTGTAATTTGGCTGATTGCAAACACTGAAAGTATGGGATCACTTAGTGATCAAGCTCATCAAAAATGTAATAGGGGTTGTTAAGTTTACCAGCAAGACGTACTGAAGGAATGAGGCCACGGATAGTAAAAATACTATCGCAAAAAAATTGACATCAGGTGCAAGACCAGTGTGGCAGTGCATAAATCAACAGTTCAGTACAATATCTCTATAATGTCACCCACTACAATATCTCCAGAATTAAATCAAAATTTCATGGTGTTTCAAGCTGAAGTGGGATTCATTAGTGAAAACGATGTCGCTTATTTTCGTTTTCCATGTTGATGCAAACTCCCTTTAATTTAGAGAGAGGAATAAAACAAGCAATGTACCCCTTGAAGGATTCCGCTCTTCTGCAAGAGATATTGATTAGTATATCTGGCATTGAATGATGCATAAAATATTGAATTTAATACTCTATGAGTCGTGTTGTGACTAAGCTATACATCTCTGAAATGCAAGTAACAGATCATCATGTGCAGTGGTAATACAATGTGGTTGTGATTTGTCCTTCCGGTTCGTTGCATTCTTCTACATCCCACGATCATATCCCCAATAAAACTGCTAAGAAACTACCTCGAATGACGTTCAATATATTCTATGAAATGCAGTTTAAGGACTTTCGCAAAAAAGACTGCCAAACTTAAAATCGCCAATTTTTTCTTCATTCCTTTTGCACCAATTAGCAAACATTTACCAGAATTATAGTGAAATTAATGTTCATTAATGTATTTTTCATATTTTTATTTTATAGTTACAATAATAAATAATTTAAATTTCTTTGTTAAATGTTTTAATTTTGTCTTTTTTAAATCATGGAAAATAATTACTGTCAGAGATAAATGAATTCGAAAAGTAGTATTTCATTCATTTGGAAGAAGAAGCAGCAAAAAAGAAAATCAAAGAAATGAACAAATGATAAAATCAATTTTGTATCATCTTATGAAATAAATCTCATTTTGGTAGTTAAATTATTAAAGAGAAAATTCTTTATTAACCTAACTATTTTCGTTGAAAATAAATCGTGTCATGAGTCACTATTATGTTGATCATAAATATTGTTAATCTTCGAAGCAAATCTTTTCATACATTTGTTCAAAAACGAATCCCAAATTATTTAATCACTCCTGTTGGTGAATAGCATAAATGTGTTAGTTTATAAATTTGCTTGATATCTATGACAAAAATGCTATTTTGTACATTTAGATTACCAATTTTTTTAAAATATAACACTTCATTAATATTACTAAAAATATATTGAAATGTAAACTAAATTGAGGAAATATTTTATATAGAGTGTAAATCAAAAAAAAAAAAATTAAAGCACATAATAAAGCAAAAAATAAAGTTTAGTATTTTTCTGAATTCTATACAACAAAACATTTTTTTTCATCTCTCGAAGGAAATATTTATTAGAAATTGGTTGGAAATGAAATCACCTAAAAAGTGTTCAAGCTCATCAAATCGTCATCAAGTACAACATCGGTATCACATTAGTTATAAATTCTTTGATTAGAATACGAAAATTTATGCGATACATTTTCAAAATAGTATCCATATAAAATTTGTATAATGCACAAAAGCTTTAATTTCAAACCCATTTGAATACACTCTGGTGTTTCTGGCATGGACTTACCGATGTTTTGAGACATGAGTTATTGTCTCAAAATATCCGTAAGTATATTAGTATTTTGAATAAGTAGTATATTAGAGACAGTAGTATTTTGTAACAGTAAGTATATTAGTAACTATAGTATTTTAGAGACAGTAGTATTTTGTATAATTTATGATCTTTAAAAATTTTAAAATATGGTCAGATTATGTTATCTTTAAGTGCTTATGTTATCTTTAAGTACTCAGCTTCAGAAGAAGTAAACAACTAAAATTTCATAATACTTCATTTCATAAAGATCATCTTTAAATACTTTATTCTGGCACTGGCTGCTTGATGTGGATTTACTGCTAATTTTATCTATGCACTTTTTTAACGCTTATTTCTTAAAACCTAAAATGTCATGAGTGTATAATGTAGTAAATTCGTTACACAATGTTATATTGTTATTTTAAGAGTACAGCAATCCTTGTATACCCCTATCACCAGCTATGAAAGAACATGTCTCCCATTATGCGCTTAGTCAAGAAACGATCCGAAATTCGAATGTTAAGAAATGTTCTTCAGTATTTCATTATTTGACATGCAAGAATTATATATAGTTATGCATCAGATTAAAAACTAATTAACCAGGATAAAGCACCTTTATATTTAGAATAAAAGGAAGTCATATAAAAATGTGTTTTTAACTGACTTGCTGTGGACAATATATTAGTTTCAAATATAATTGATAATATTAAAAATGTGTGTCACATAGTTTGTAGTCACAAATGGCATAGATAAATTAAATCTGCCGAAAATATTAACTAAACTTAACAACAATAAATTAGTTACACAAATTATATTTTAAATTACATTTAATTTAAAATAAATCACAATGAAATATTTAAAACTTTGAGAGATTTTTTATTAACCTATAAATATTTTTGTTTATTGCATTATTTGTCACTTGTACTAAGAAATGTTATATATCAACGAAATATATAATTTTTCGAAAAAGTACTCTTAAAAGCTTATAGCTTTTTAAAAAGCGTTTAGAATCACAAGCCTTTTAACTGAGAAAGAAAATGCATGTCCTTCATAAATTTAAAGAAGTAGTTACTATAAAATATGTTTTTATATACCTTGTTATTTTTTGCGGGAGTGTTTATTTGAAATAAATATTTGATAAAATTATAAGAGTATTTATTTAATGAAGCCTTTCATATGTAGAAATTGTTCTTTTAATATTAAATACGTTTGTCGAAGTAAATTGTAGAGACACCTTAAAATACATCAAGTGCGTAACATTGCACATAATAATAATTGTGGAAATGTTACTTTGTGTGATTATTCATAAGTCTTAAAAATAATAAATAAAATAGAGAGAGAGAGAGAGAGAGAGAGAGAGAGAGTCTTAATAATAAATATGATTATTCATAAGTCTTAAAACTCACTTTTTGTGAATCTTTTGCCATATTACTGTGGTTTGCAGACTTAGATTGCTCATTAATTAGCACCGTCCGAGAAATTCATAGGTTAGTTTATTTTCACCTGTGAAACTTTGTTCATTTCCACAACTTTAACACAAATATAAATATTTAAGTGAAGACATAGATATAATTATGCATTGCATGCTATAACAATGTTATATATCTTAAAAAAACAAATGAATTAATATTGAAACTATATATTAAGAAAGCTTTAAGCAACTATATCCTATAAAGATTTCAAATTAAATAATAGGAAATATATGATAAAGTCGTATACACATTAATGATATTTCTACTGAAAAATATGCCTTTTTATAATTATTGCTCTAAAGGTATTTATTTGGCCTTGATGACTAATGAAACTTGTCATACATATATAAGCAAAAAATTTAATAAATCGTATTACTAATATGTATGTAAAATTACACGTAAATACCAGATTAATAAATATAAATAATGTTTATTCGGCATAAAAGATTCATAAAAAAATTTAAGTTGAGTATAAATATTTTGCATTATTAAATATTATTTACATTGTTGAGTACATTACCCCCATTTGAAACAATAATATAGGTAATGTGGTTTTGTTTATATGAATAGTTTACATTTTTATTTTGAAAATTTCTCTTATGATTTTTCCAAAATATCTAATTTAATTCATTCATACGAAATTTTCAAATTTTTATTTCAAAAATTAATATTTAAGCAATAGAGAATTCAAGGTAAAAATGTATATTTTAGAGATTTTAATACATTTAATGGCAAATGTAAACTGCTAAGAATCTATCTGAATGTTGCCAATTCATTTGTTACATTATCTTCATCGAAGCAAAGCAGATATGTTTAGTAAACAAATGAATTGAAGGTTATTTTTTGGCAATTTCTCTTGACATAAAAGCACTTAAGAGGATGAGGTGCCCCAATAACATACTTCTATAAATAGTTTTGTTTTTGTCCGATAAATGGCTTTATGTTTTCATGGTAATTGGCTTAAGTGCTTGTAACAATGAATATAGTTTGAAACAATGATAATTATTTCTAAAAACGAATTGTTATAATTTTCGTTGAAATACAAAAGAATGTTTAATTTGTATTACACTTTTTATAAAAATATATAGCTCCCTTTCTTGATCTATATTTTTTTCTAAATAGTATTTCTAAATAGTAGATACATATTACATATCTTTATGTTTTTAAATTATCTGTCAAATGAAATAAAATTTGGAGTTATTATTTCAATCGCAATTGTACACTTATAGCATTTTATTATTTATATAATTATATTATTTTTCCTATATAATCATAGATTATATATATATGTAACTTAATTACTTTTAAATGAAATAAATGTTTAACTGCTAGATGATTATAAGTGTAATATTTTCTATTTCTTATTAGAAAATTTGGGTAGAATTGATAAATTAATAATTTACAATTAAATAAAATTATTGGTACTACTAGAAATACAAGATAAAGAACTTCTAAATACACTTGATTTTTTATTTATTTCAAGATATATTAATCTCCCCAAATCAAATGAAAATTATAAGTGATAAATTTTATCTCAAATTTCATTAAAAATATTTTTTATTCTTAAGGATACTTTTATAACTAAATAAATATTTTCTTGCACAAATTATAGAAAATATATTCTAATAATAAATGTAAGCCAAAAGAATTTAAGGGATTTTAAGATTAAATATTAATCTCACAAAATATTTTTTTACACATATTAAACATTATTACAGATATGTAAAATATCATCTAAATCTAAATAACAAATATTATTAGTCATCAAATTCTCATATAATTTTTATAATATGAAAGATTTTTAGTTACTGCTCTTTATTAAGCAAATATATATATAAAAGTTAAGTTATGAAACATTTATAAAATGAACGTAGACTTTAATTGAATTATCTTAATTGCAAAATGTAATGATTTATTTGTCGTTACTAACTTTTTTGAATCACCTTGTTAAACATAATTTCAATCGTTTTTACAACTTTTAAGAGAAGTTTCATAAGGCAAACCCATTATGATAAATAACATTTAAAATAACTCCAGTTTCATTTTATTATATTGAAAAAGAATTCACATTAAAAATTGATGTTAAAACTCCATTTATTTTCTGTTTCATGTTTCATATTCAGACGAACTTACTATTTTCAGACGAAAACTAGCACAGTAGACTGTATTATAGAGAAGAAAAACTCGCAATTTAAGGCCATAATAAAATTATGTCATCAACAATAAAAGCTCTTCGATTAGGAATTTGAAATCCTTTCTTTTTCCACACAAAGAAATTAGAAAATTAATTTGACAATACAAGAAATTTGTTTACGAACGTTATTCACAGAATCCAATATTTCCATTAGAATTCTGTCAAATAATATAAACAAGAGTGAATTGAATTATCAACAGATATTCATATCGATAGTGATTAAACTCTGTAACTGAATCTTAAGATTTTAAAAATATTGTCTATTATATTGATTAGATATAACATGTTGTTACATTTGAATTATGTTACATTTGAATATCAGATGTTTATTGGTTTGCTACGTTTGTGATAACACTTGAATTTTGATATATTAAATACTGAAGTGTGTGTGCTGAAGTCACTGAAATCACCTTCCATTTGTGTAGCATAACATTTCCAATCATTGAAAATAGAGAAAACATTTTCACTACACGAGAGAAAACGAAATTTCATAAAAATTAAAAATATGCAAAATATTTTTACTTTTAAAATAATTTCACTGATATAAGGTAAAATGGAAAATAGATATGATGCCTTATTTTTCTCCATTCTCATAGACACGTTTAGATGACAATTTTAAAAGAGGATAAATCAGCATACATTTCCTTTCATTAAGTAAGCAGAGTAATGCATAAATTTATTTTAATCATCAAGTCAATAAAATCTGAATATAGTTTATTATCACTAGAAAGCAATTCTGAAATAAACAAAGTTATATGGGAATTGTAAGAGAATTTAAACCTATAAACATACATACAAATTAATATTTATTTTTGAAATTTTTATGAAATTAAATAATTGATGAGGTTGTCAGTCCACAAATTTTCCAAAACTATTATATAGAATTTATTCTAACTTTTTGCATCAAAATAGTATGCTAATGCTCTTGTTGCTTTCTGCCTGTATGAAATTTTAGTTTAGAGTGCACAGAATATATCCTTATAAATAATGATATGCGCGCGTACACATTATATGAATTGCTGTTTTTCAACCATATCAATGCATAATATTAGTTTAAAGAATTTTAACCGAATTCTTAAGAATCGTTTTACATTCATAGAGAAGTCAGAGGACTGGATTTAGTGAAAATTTTCTTGTGATATTGAAGAGCTTAGTATTGAGTATAAACAACCTCTTACTTCTCTTCATCTCAGCTAATAATAGCGGTGTGTGTATCCTATCGATAAAAATTAAAATAATAACTTCATTTTAAATTCAAAAAATTATGGACTTTGTAAACTGGTATAATTAATAGATAAAAATTTAAAATTATTAAACATACTTTATGCAGAATAAAGGATAAATATAAAGAAATTGAACACTTGTTTAATTTATTAATTTTAACCTTTTAAAATAAAGATATAAAAAATATTTATTTTTTACATTTTAATTAGAATTATATATATTCTAATTAAAATGTAAAAATTGATATAATGATTAATATTAATTTAGATTTATTGAATAATTTTGTGTAGCATATGACTAACTATAAGTACAATAGTTCGAAAAAGCTTCTCAAATAAATTTAAAAAGTATTATTAATTAAAGGAAATGTCGCTCTTTGAGTTTTAATTTATTTATTTACTAAAAGTAAAATTGATAAATATTCACAAATTGATATAATGATTAATTATTTATTTTTAATCTGAGTGTGAGTAATCAGCCAATAGTTTTTTTTTTCCTTTTATTTTCCGAAACAGGGTTGGTGTATGAAATATTGTGTATGTTAAAAATATCACCAATTCTGAGCTTTGGGGAGAAAATAATCAATTTATGACTGACCTTAATTTTCATTAAGTGAGCACTTTTTATATGACATTGATAATTATTTCTCAGAATTGATAGTTTGATTCGTTAATACTGAAATGTTTTGTATATCACATTTTTAGAAAATGAAGAAATTATATTTGTATTTTCTCTATTTATTTATACATGTTTTTTTAACATAAAATAAAAATTTTTTAACGTCAATTTCGTAAGCATTAATTGACATATTTGTTTTTAATTATAAACTATTATATGATTTACGAAGATTAGTTTCACTAAATAAAAATTTACTATCATAATTTTATATAAAAATGGTTTAATTAATATATCTTTTGCTAATTAAAGATTTATTTGATATATTTATCAATATCTTTGACTAATTTTAAAATACCTATTAAGACACAAGCGTAAAAATAAGTAAATTGACAAAAAATGATGCAACATCTTTTTCGATGAGAAAAATGGGATTATGAAATTAAACAATATTCATTCGATACATATTATATTTTTAAAACTTACTTTTTTAAATATTCGTTTTTAAAAGAATACTCAGTTTTAAAAGAAAAAGTGACTGCATTATTTCACCATAAATTTAAAATTTATTTCAAATCAAAGCTAAATAAATAATTCAAAAGTGTTTCAAAATTTTAGTACCGAAAAATTAATAAACTAAGGAAAGGATATGCATTTTGTTGAAAATATTATTTACAATAAATATTAAATAACAGAGTAAACCATACCTATAAGATATATAATTGCAATGCATTATTTATAATTATGTTTTATAAACAAATAAAATAATTTAAAATTTAAAACAGCAAATCATTAATTAATGAATGCGATTTAAGCTATATAATCTTAAATCAATTTTAATGAGAGATTAAATATTTATTAAATTTTGAGCATTTTAAATGATAGAAATAACTTTGAAGAGACAATTTTTATAAAAGCTCAAATGTCTCTATATGTATGACTTTAAATTTTTTTTATCAAACACTTCAGTACACTAAACATGGAAGATTACTTGCTTGAAAAAACAATGCAACTAGCATTTTTAATAAATGAAGAATAAAATTTTTCATATTTCAGAAGATTAATACATGTTTCTAAAATAATTCTAGTATTTATATTTAAAATATTTTTTTTTTAAATTTTCTGGTAAAGGCGTTAAAATACTATAAGAAAACTAGTAAGAAATTAATGCAGTAGAATGATATTGTAATTTTTGTTTATCATGAGAGAAGAGAGAGAAAAGAAGAAAATGGTGAAGTGTCTTTAGTATGTATACGTGAGATTTTGGCTTCTTAATTTATTATTTCCTAATCAGATCAATGGTAATCAATACTTTCGTAAATGTAGCAATTTTGTTTCAGTATGGATTTATATGTTTATATAACACGTTGAATTTAAACTTAGTTCGGAGCTTAAGCTGAAATATTTTTTTCTTAAGTCGTTTCATTAAAAAAACACAGCATTATTGTTATTCAGAATGTATTAAACTATTTTTACAACTTTTATATACAACAATGAAGGTTTCATTGTATAATTTCCAGATAAGAAAAAAATACTACGAACATAAGATATTTCTTCATGAAATGTCTAACATTTACGTGAATTCAAATAAAGACAGTTTAGAAGTCTGGCAATATTCTATTTCCGGGTTCTCTTTATGCTATTTAGTTGAAGGAAATACTCACCAGTTTAGGGCAAAAAAGAAAGAGAATTCTTTTTTGCATTCAAATGCGTGTCATTTTTAAAATAAGCTGAAATCCTTTCTTTAAGAAATAAAAGTTTAAGCACTTTTCGAGCGAGAGAACTTGAAATAAATATGAAATACAAATTCCTTTCAAATAACATATTGAAATATTTTAGAAGTATTATATTAAATAATTTATTAAATAAGTTTTCTCTATGAATTTTCTCTTATCTAGACATAAATTATATAATTTACTACACCAGTATATTAATTTAATATGTAAATAATAAAAAAACTATCAGCATATTTTATATACCTAAAATTTATATTGTACCTAAAGTGTGCAATTTGAATAAAATGAAAGAAATGAGAACGAAATGTATTTAATAATTGAAAGGAATAAGCATTATCTGTTAATATCTGTTAAGAATTACATTTTGTATATTAATAAAAATAAATACATAATATTTTAATTTGTCTATTACATAAACACTTTGAAGTCAATACTTATAAATAAGCAAATTTAAATACAAAATGCATTACAATATATAATTATTGTGCAATAATTATAATATAACTATACAATAATAATTATGCATACGTATTTATAAACATGAAACAATTTTTGACAGGAGAATAATTTCTGATATAAAAAGCAATCAATGATCATATATTTATATTGCTTTTGTAGCAAGTTTGTTTTACAAAATGCTTGGTTTTGGAACTGAAAAGTTTACCAATTAATACTTACGATATTCTCTTTTCACTATAAAGTGGACTAGATCTACCTAGAAAACAGAACTTTTCCACAAAAATGAGAAAGAGAGATTTAGAAATCAATAATATTTTGATTGTGATTTATCATGCTATCTAATCATTTAATTTCCAAGGTCAAGACATCAATTATTCTTGGAATTTTGGTCATGACAGGTATGTAAAAACATATAATCGGTAACAAGTTGCTTTAAACAAAATTTTGCTTTTTTTCTCCCTTAAACTACATAACTTGTTTTTCTCATGAAGTGTGCTGATTTGTAACTGTACCTCAAAAGAAATAATTTAATCTACATTAAATATTCTCATTGCAAATATTGCTGATGTTATAAGTCTTTGTTCAAGTTAAAATATTTTCAAAATATCCTATTAAAATAAATGTATTCTTATATCACACTCTTTTGCAAAAGCACAGAAGCGCCAAGAAGGAAGTGGCTGTTTTTAATAATATGATATGTGTACTGGTAGGCATAGGTTAAGAAATGATACAAAAAACAAGGATATAAGATTCATCCACTGCTCAGAATATGGCTTAAATTAGTAGTTGGCGGAACAACTTTGGTGTGGGTACATGTTTACATGCATTTCGATAAAGAGTGCCGAAAACTCTTAATGCCTTCTTGATAATCATTCTACCAGGAATACTCATTTGTTGCTAAGGAATTAAAATATTTAAGTTATTCCTATCTGTCGCCCTACTACGTCTTAGATTTATTCAATTAATGAAAGGACTAGTGACCTTGCTGAACAAAAAAAATCATTAAGATATGAAGGAAGTTATATCTTAATGATTTTTAAGATAATTAAGATATGTTAACAGTATGTGTTGCCTAGAATTATGCTGTTGGTGACTGTATCATGAAGAACGTGCAATGTTAGATAATCAACGGGTCGCAAGATGATATCAATATATCATTCAGCTCTTAAATATATATAAATGAGGACTAGAGATAACCCACTGTCGTATGAAATAACACCCAAGCACGTCATACCAGGGGTTATGTCTGTATGTCTTTATAAATCAAAGGCTTATTGAAAACATTGGTTGAGGCCTCTCATGACACGAACACATTGACCATCTGTTTCAAAACGGATACGGAATTCATCCATAATTATTATGCTATGTCAGTTTAATGATAACCACTGTAACACCACTTCAGATGATTTATCTGAGGTTGTTGGGAAGAGGCAGACGTCTTAAAAAGTGCTGGGAATGTAACTCCACCTCAACTAAGCCCTAAAAAAAAGTTGCAAGGTAAACATAAGGGTAAAAGTCGTAATAAGTTGACAATAATACGGTAGGAGAATGTCAGGTCTATAGAACAATCATCCGATCTTGAGCAACATAGTAATCTAGAGACTTCTTTCATCAATAAGATCCTTGAAGCAAAGATCACTGTCAACACCTTGACACAGCTAAATCTGTACGTTGCATGTAACAATCCATTGTTCAGTATCAAAACCCAGGTGTTTTGATTTCTGACAATGCTACCATATTCAAAGTTATTTAGTCGCCAATAAGGTATTCAAAAACGTGATGATGGCGTCATTTCTTGTTCGTCCAGAGATTCCCAACATGGGATAAATTTTCAACGGCGTATGTATTGCCAGTTTTATACTATGCGAGTTGCTCCACAGAAATGCACTCTAAGATCACAATTCGTGTTAATTGACCTTGAAATTTAATATTTGCATGTTCGATAGAGATAGCTTTACGTACGAAATTTTATCATAATTGAAAAAATATTTCTTTATGCTTTGATATTTTTCCAAAAGAGGATATGTATGATAGAAATGCCACTGACATTTACTATTAGTGTGATGTATAATGGCTAAAAAGTGGTATCTAATAAAAGAAAATAAAGTTTACAATAAAACTCAACTTTATGAAGCAGTGTTACCTAAATTAAATTTATGTTATAATTGCTGCGTTATGAATTGATTTTATGTGACCAATGATAATATAGCTGGATTTATCTGGTTAATGATGTAACTGATGTTATATATAGTAAATTATATGAAAAATATATAATATATTCGCATTCTTCATGTGGGGGGGTTTTCATTAGAATCCATTTTCAGAAAATATATGATATTGATTAAATAAACCATTATGTTTATATACTAATTTAATTTTATTTTCAATTAAGTATTTTAATAAGCTTGTAAATTTAATTTTATAAGTTGAAGAAAGAAAAATGTGTACTTGATCAATATTTATCTCTATCAATTTTCTATAAATTTTAACATTTAGGTACTATTTTAAAATTCAAACAATTTTCAAGTGATAAATTTTTGCTCATAGAATTAATATTAAGCATTAAAAGGGTTTAAACGAAATTTGTTTTTCATAGAATTAATGTCGTAAAATCTTTTCTTAAAATATTTCTTATAAAGAAACATTTTATTAAAATTTTAAACATATTGTAAAAGAAAATGCCTTTTGATTGTTCGCTTACGAATTAAAATTTGTTCTTAAAAGATTTATCTTAAATATTTTCTAGTTTAAACTATGTTACACCAAACCAAAATATTCTAAGCAATAAAAATCATGTCACACGATATCACTTGAAAAAGAGTGCCGCGAAATAAATATGATTTTGCTCAAAATGGTTTCCTCACACAGGTTGTAAAATAAATGTAAATTTGAATTTGCTTGGAATTTCACTTCCGGGTCCTTTTTATGTTGTTTTGATATTTTTTAGTGTTTGTTATAAAAAAGTGAAATAAATTTTACTTTCCAGCATTCTGCTTTTTCAATATTTTGGGGTATAATTTCACTAAGTAATACAAATTCATATTCAAAAAGTAGATTTTTGAAATAAACGAATAAATAATTCAAAAAATAAATCTATTATGTTTTTTTTTACTTCAGCGAACTATAAAGTTATTTATTTGTTTAAAAATAATTAGACATTTTATGCCGCATTTGTTTTGAATGATGCATTTTTTACAGCAGTTATGTTGCAAGTGCTTTGAAGGAACACGAATAAATTAATCACACAAGGTATACTTTGAAATATCATATATAATCTCTGATAACTTACTTAAATTGTAATTCTGAAAAATATCCTGATTAAAATATTGACATTTTCAAAACAAATGTATATTTATTTCAATATTCTAAAATATTTAAGCTGTTATAATAAGTTTGATATTTATACGTGTTTAATTTTTAGCCTCATTTTTTAAATTTTATTTTTATAGAAGTATTTTGTTTTTATAATTTCTGAAATGTAAGCATAAAAATATGAAGAAATACTTCAAAATTTAAAATAAATAATTTTGACATACTTTTTATTTCTTAAATGCTTTAAATATAAGGTAGCATTCACTTAGTTATCATGTATTGAAACGTGTTAATTATCATTTTCATAAATAATTAATTTTGAAGATCATTTTATGCTATTTGGATGTAGACTTCTTATATAATAATTTTATTTGGAAATAGTATATAATATAACAAAAGATGCTATGAACATTTTCGTTTTTTACTTAAACACTTTATTAATATTTTAGCATTGTATAGTATTTATATTCATAATATATAATGAAATAAATGGATGATCATAATACAGTGTTAGAAAAAGAGAAAGAAAAAGCACCAAGTCTCGCTTTATTCACTTATGACTAGATAAAAAAATTATTGCCGAATTCTCAATGTATTAAATAATAATAATTAACTTCAAAACTTACTAAAGAAAACATGTAAATGATTTGCATAAATTATGAATGCTTTGTAAGTTTCAAATTTTAATCAAAAGTATAACAAAATCTAAGAAAATAATAGTATAAATTTTTTTAGCAGTTTAGTGAAAGTTTAGTAGACAATCAAGGTAATGAGATAAGTTATTGAATATTTTTATAATTTTAAATCTGTATCATTTTTACATTAGTTATAGCATATAAAATATTTATAATTTGCAAAACAATTTCTTGAAATGCCTTACTTGGGACAGTGTTCATTGTAATACATTGAATATATAACATTACTTTTACACCCTACCTCATACTGCTTTTAACTACAAATTAAAAAAATAAATATGAATGAAATAGTTTACAATACGATTATGAAGGTCAGTTTTTAGCAAAAAAATAATTTTAAAATATTTGAATCATTGTCAAGGAAATGATAAAAAATAACATAGCATTTGTCCTGTCAATTATTTAATCAAACATTTGAGGGAATTTCTCATTAAAATTAAATTTTACACCCAAAATAAATTCGTGTCTCTAAAGAATGGAATTATAATAGTTCTTAGTAAAAATATCTGAAGTTTAATTACAATATCCTTATAAAAAGATCGTTAATTTTTATCAAATAAAGCTACAAAAAGTACAACTTACTTATTTTTACAACCTTTGTAATATACTTTCAACACATCCAATATCGAAAATCTTAATATATCTGATAGATAATAAAAAAAAATCTAATATTCATAAATTGTTTTACGTTAACCTTCATTAGCTCCTTATTTGTATTTTTTTTAAAAGGGGCTAACATTTTTTCATTTAAATACAGCTGAAAAATATTTTATATATATATTTCTTTTTAGAAATAATTTTTGCGTTGTTTAGAATATGCGAAAAGTGTTATGAAGAGAAACTCTAAAGTAAAAAAGAAATTATATACAAGAATTTGAGAAAAACTTAAATACTCCAAAAGTATACTGAAACTAAATATTTTACCGGTATAAAGATATTAAATTATTATTTTGGTACCATTCGAACGATAGTAGCAAAGTGTTTGAAATATTTTCGGAAGTTCCTAATAAGTATAGTTTAGAGATCATTTCCAAAATCAAAATTTCCTTCTTTGCACTGGTATATACAAGGTTACCAAAATTTAACTTGATGTTTTAGAGCATTCTAGCAAATAACGCGTTTGGACAATTTAAAACAAATTCATGTAGTCGTACACTGGAGAATATTGGATTTTGATTTCTTAAATATGAAATTAGTGTTGCAAAATACAAATTAATATTATAAAATATAAATAAGTAAATTCCAAATGGGACAGTGCACATAAAAAGAAAACAAAATATTCTATGTAATTTTTATTGATTATTACAAATAAATTTTAATATGTTAAAATGTAGCTTTTTAAATCTGTATGCCTTACATGATAAATTATTCAGTAATTCTTAGCACATCAAAAGTTATTTGTTTTACGTGTGTTTCCAAGGACACACTATTTCTACACAAAGCTTTTAAGGAATTTTACTGACAGAAATCATATGAATCAAAATTGGAGGACTTCATTTTTCCCATATTGAGATATGTTTTATTGATGATACAGTTGTTACACACATTTTCCCATAATACATATTGTATTTTAAGCCCAGTATATAGTGGAACGCAATCAACATGGAGTTTGCCGAGTCAAGAAATCCGTTGTGTAATAATTCTTCAGGAATAATAAAATTGCCGTACATATTGATATACTTATCAGCAATAACCATGTACATCTGTAGTAAAATTTTTGACTTTCACGTCAAGAGTAGGGACAAATGACAAAAGAGACCTTCAAGCTAGGCTAAATTGTCTGTTTAGTGATGGAGATAACATGAGGAAATTAATATAGCAATTGTGTATTAATATCATATTTCAAGTTACTATGTGTATATCCCTCTATAAAAGGTGGCGCAGCATGTCCATTTTTGAGCCATGCGCCATAAGACCCAACCAACCAATCCTCTATAAAAGGAACAACGATCATGCATTATTCATTTCAAAGTATCATAAATATATGAAAAAAATGTATTTTGAGTGACATTTTCTTAAGGAGTGATTCATGAGAGAGACACGCTTTTTTAATGCATTTCCCATGATATATATTTTTATTGCTATACAATCTATTAATTTTTAGATGCAATTCAAATTCCTCTATATAGAAATTATGATTGCTACTTTTATGTTAGCAATAGCAGCTACAACTTATATATTCTCGATTACTTGCATTCCAAATCTCATATCTAGCGTGTTATTTTACTTTAAATTTGTTCAATCCTCATAATATTTTAAATTTACTTTCTCCATCGTCATTTTTTGTAATGAATGTTCATTGAGGATACACTCAATTAATGAACTAATTACACTTATCATGAAATTTAACTACATGAATGTGGTTATCTATTATTAAAGCTATCTAACGTCATATCATATCTTACATATGAATGGATAGAATTCTGTAAATCTACTTAAATCTAACTTTCACATGAGAAAGTAGTCATTGAACAACATATGAGCAAAACATTCTTTTACGTTTTATAAACAATAAATATGCATGGAATTTAGTGCATTTTACAGAGCAAATAGAGTCAAATTATCGCTTTAAAAAGAGATATCCTCGAATTTTTGCCACTTAGTATATTCAAACCAATATTTTGCCTTGAATGTACTAAGTGAGGCACAATAAAGCAATATTTTATTCACCACAGTTCTCTCTGAAAACCATTTATATCTATATACATTAATTTCTTTAACGCTAGAAGTAACCAAATTTTCAAAAACAAATTTTTATCCGGAGATTACATATTATTTTCTTATTATTGCAAAAAATATTTATTTTAAATTGGTCAATATTTCAATGCCCATCACTTAATATTGTAAGATAAATCATTAAAAATTGTGAATTAGAAAGTTATAATATGCAAGTTTAAATAAAAAACATCATAATATTTCGAAAACAATCAAAGAAGTGTACAGTTAACTATTTTGGAAATTAATTGTGTTGTATCCTTTCAATCGAAATTAGATGGGAGTTAATCAAATGTCCTGTATTTTATGTCTTCTATAAGCAAATAATAATAAAAGTTTATCTTGGACGTCTGCCAAAATATTTAATGTGTATCTAATATCACGTTTGAGAAATATAATAACCCAAATATAAAGGATAATAAATCTGGTAGCTATAATTTACTTCGCTTAAATTACTGCAGGTAATGTTTCTTTAGTAAAAATTTATTTAGCTTCACTGCTAGAAAAATATAAAGTATTAAATTATGTAATTAGATTGATAGAAAAAGGTGAAACTCTTCAATAAAACCATAAAAGAACATTCAGTGATTTTATGAATCATGGTGTTGGAATGTATGGACTTGCCTATCCACAATTTTTATTAAAAGGGCATGCAGTTTGATGAATAGGTTTATGATTAACTTGGACCTTTTTATAGATAACTCTAAACTTACTTAAATATTAATTGAAAGTGAAGTCTGGAGGAAGAAAATTCGAGTGTATAATATAATTTATAGAATATGCTTGAACTAAAACAATTTTGTGACTGATTCTTTTCCCTTAAGTGTATTGATCACGGTTAATTTTTTGTTTTTATCAACAGATGCTATTTAAAATCATGAATAAAATTTTTCCACGAGAATTTTGATGAGATTACTTAAAAAGAAATTGATTTCTGAAACTTTGAATTTTTAACTTTTGAAGCATAGTTTTAACTTTGAGTTTTAAAAACATATTATTATAAAGCGAAAATATGTAAGATAATTTTAGTTATTAAATAACAGAAAAAAGGGTTAGTTTAGAAAAAAATATAAGTATGCATGTCTATATGTTATTACGTTAGGGTAAAATATTATTAAAATACCAATTAAATATAGCACACAATTTAGGTCAAAATCAATAGTATTCAAAATAACTGGAAAAAATTGAAATGCAACAAATAAAACTCAAAATAATTAAGTCAACATTTACGAAATATTGAGGATATTGAATAAAATAAATTTTAAAAAAAACTGAAAAAATATAGAATATTTAATTCTTTGGACTTCTAGATATATTTATAAAAGAGGCGCTATATGTTCTATTGCTAAAATTTAATCTTTAAAATAAGCTTGCCAAAGACACTTTCACTTTCTTATAAAAATATGAGAAGGTATTAGTGTCGAATTAATAAATAAAATTTTAAATATGAGACAGATTTTAAATTAGGCATTGATGTAATTAATACTGCTTTTTCAGTGATCAAAGATAAATGATGAAGTAAATCATGTCGCATTCGCTTACTTCAAAGTTTACCTTTAAACTTTAATAAATTGCTATTCCTTTGACTTAAAACTAGTTTTCGCGTATCTTTTTATTTGGAACTTTGTTTATAATTTCTGTTTTCCAAGTTTGACATTTTAAATTGTTTTTTAAACTTTAATATAACAAATAATCAAAAAAATAATTAAAAGCTGCAAAAATATATTTTAAAGACAATGGATTTCACAGCAAAATTTCATTTTATCATAGTGTTGCTGATTTTTTTCTAAATAAAAAATTGACAAAGAATTATGAAATAATAATAAAGTTTAAAGATATATAGTTCCAAAAAAGTGCTTGAGTGTGTAATCAATCTCTTCAAAATCTCAGTGTGTATCACATTATCATAAATTATTTATAATCCCCATAAGATGGTAGTTTATCTTGATGCATGATAAAAATTTTATGTTTTAAGGAAAGTCCAGAGTTTAGGAATTGCAACATCAAATAAAAGAAAGATTACTTTCCATTTAATCTGTGATTATTATTATTTACTTAAGACTTCATAAATCTAAATAGTTTCAGACACCTATGACAAATCATTTTAATTTTCTTAATTTTTATTAAATATGATTTTGTGGAATATTTATTGCCTGATAAAACATATTATAGCCATACAGATTTGACACGAGAATTATATTTACAAATTCAGTAAACTATACATTAAGAATAAATTCAATTTGTGTTTCTTTAAATAAGTGTAAACAATTATATTAATAACTTAATTCTATTGAAATCATAAAAATAATGACTCCTAAATTAATGACGGGGAGACACGTTTGTCCAGACAATTGTTACAAGATTCCAGTTGCCTCTGATATGTTTGAGCTTGTTTAAATCCAAACATTTATTTCAGCTATGTATATTTATATATAAAAGAAAGAGATACTTTGATATACTATGAGAAGAATGTACTTGCAACACAGAGTTAATATAACAAGAATAAATATTATATCAATAAGCATACATACCACGTTCTATTACTTGAAAAACTAAATTAACAGAAAAATCTTACAAGCCTTCTTTATCTTTCCAAGAAAAAGCAAATTTTTTCAATCAGAATTCATAAAGACGAATCTACTGCAAATATTTGTAGAAAAGATAAGAATTTGTGGATAATTCAGCTGCAAGGAAGTTATTCGGAACATCCAGATAAAGATTTATAATGGCAAAAAATAATTTAACGCAGCCAATATCATTAGAAATAGAAGTGATGGGATCAAATGCATAAATAATTTTAAATTCAAAACTAAAATTAGCATTTTTAAAATGTTTTATGTCATTAATAAGTACTATCGAGAATCTCTCTCTCTCTCTCTCTCTCTCTCTCTCTCTCTCTCTATATATATATATATATATATATATATATAAATATATATATATATATATATATATATATATATATATATATATATATATATATATGTATATATATATATATCACTATAATAACATATTAGAACTAAATTTAATAAGTTTGTATACAGTAAAATGAGATATATTAAGGTTTAATTCACAGATATTAATGGTTTTAGGTTTAAAAACTACAAAGAGATTTGACATTTTATTAATATCAATATTTATGTAAAATTCCGAGGTCTAAAATGAAGTTTATATTTTCTTCAGAAAGTAAAATGTTGATAATATAATAAAATGGCAATCAGACAGATGACGTTATAAAAAACTTACTAGAAATATTTCTGCAGTCGTGTTATATTAACACATAGATCCTCTAAATAAAGAATTACAATTTATTTGCTTTTATTAAGAGTAATGACTATATTCAATTACATTAGCAATAGTTTTGAATTATAAATATTTACTTTCTATCACTCTCTCTAATTTAAATTTATATATAAATTATCTTGGTTTCTGAATTAAATTTATATGCCTTGAAAATAATCAATTTATTTCATATAAGTTTTATATAAATTAAGCTCATTATTCATGCTATGTATTTATAAATTTATATGAAATTGGGTAGCAAAACTTTATAGTATTTATATGCACTAATCATTTATGCTGCTGTAGATGTTAAAGCATAGATAAATCAAAATAATTTTACCACGATTGCTGGCATTATTTATATATGTTGTTATACATAATAAGTAACCTAAAATTGCGTTGTATTTAATAAAGGTATTTACAGATTTATGTGTTGTATTTGTCTTCTTTATTGGAGTATCAGTTGCTCCGTTGAGATTTTTCCTGCTCCCCTAAGATCACTAAATATAAGCTTCAAATTTTCAATTTTAAATGAAGTAAAGTAATTAAAAATAATGTTCAAGTTATTTTTATTGCTAGAACTAACTAAAAAATTAAAAGGTAACGAAGTTATGTGGCTGAATGTATATTTTTTCACTACAAAATAAAATGTATATTCTAAAGCAAATTTCAATCTTTTTTTCATACTGACATTGAATGAAAGAGAAGGATGTTATATATCCTATTATTGAAGAACCTTTGCTTTTTTACGAATATGAACTGTTGTATTGCGATATGTACTGTATTCAAACATGAGTGCATTAATATATGTAATAATGCATACATTGTTGTACTTGTAATATTAATATCTTCAAAAAATTCCCTTAACTACTTAAAATCATTTTATTGAAATATCGTAATCAGAAGAAACAAAAGAGATAATTTTTTCATTATGAATATATTCACAATATATTTACATAAGTAACATATTGAAGAGGAAATGAACGATTTATAAAACAAATAAAATAACATTCAACATTTTTTTTTCTTTTTCAAACATTTATTATTATAAATTAAATTGTATTAATAATATCTAAAATCTTAAAATCTTACAGCATATTTGATACACGATATGTAAAGGTAATAAAAGTACCAACAATAAAAGCAAAAAAAAAAAAAAAAAGAATTAAAAATCATGTAATATATAATTGAAACTTTTATATATTTACTTTTGAATTATTCCTCAATCAAAGTATTTAATGGATGAAAAAGAGCTTAAAAACTTAAAATTTTATTTTAATTATAATATGTTTCCATAATAATAAAATAAAATAACTCAAACTAATTCTGCAATGAAATTAAAAAATATTGTTAAATTATTGGTTTCTACGCATGTGATTTCAAAAATTTTATAATACCATTGAACATTTATAGTTTTTCATTTGTCTGTCTGCAGTTTTCCCAAACTAACTATATCGAAATTTAACAAATAAAATCAACAGTTAAAAATAAATATCAGTAACAATTATAAAAATAAAATGATCTTTATAACACTAGCTTATTATAAATAATTAATAACAATTTTGTGACATTTTTACACAATTGAAATTTAAAAAATACAAATTTTAATATAAGTAAAAATATTTTTTAAAATAAATTTATGTAAATAAATTGGTTTTACTGAAGTGTAGATGTGCATTGAAAAATTAGTTATGCACAGAAATTTCTTTTGTTGTTTATTGACATGTCAAGTGTGTTTACAGAATAAATATGCATAAATTTAAGTTATTAACTAAATATAGTTGCTTTGTTAATAAAACCTGAATTAATTAAAAATGCCTCCATAAACAACAGAGCATTTTGTAAGCAATTTAATATAAAATATAATACATAATGAAGTCATTATTATACAAAATTCACACACAGAAAGAAATATGTTATAACAGTATAGAAATTAATATAATAGAAAGAATTTGACCAACACACATTAACATATTAAATATATTTTTCTCCTTTTCTTCATAAAACTGCAACGTTTAATCCTAAATCATACATTCTGGTACAATACTACTGGTACCTGAAATTAAATAAAAGAATGCAAATTAAAAAAAAATTCTGTTTAAGCCATTACAAAACATCATTTATTAATTTATCGTTATAAAAAGAGAGAGAAAATAGTTTTTTTCTTTTCTTGTATCTGACACATTTTACATAACAATCTTCGTGTGTATTTATTAAAAATATCTAATTATACTGCATTTTTAAAAACTTCTTGAAAGTAATCAATTTTTGGATTAAATAATTGAATTTCGTAGCAATAGAAAGAAAGAGGATCAACAAAATACGTATCTGAGAGAAAACTTTCTTTTCTATTATTATGATCAACTTTCTTTTGTAGATGTTGAGATTTATTCTTACTCATTTTGAAAAAGAACAATGACAAAGAATACAGAATGCTTTACCTAGAAAATTTTTTTTTCAATAATTCCTATGGTGTGCAACTACTTATATTTGCTTGTTTTGAAATAAGATTTAATACACATTCATTTGATAAACTTCTTTCCTTAAAATCAATAAAACTCCTAAATACATTATCAAAAAAAAATGACTTGTATATTCAGCTATAAATTTCTGAGAAGTTACATTTTGAAGCTATTGTTGAAAAAGTACAATCAAACAGTTATTGAATTTTGGAAAAGAATATACCCTCCTAATGTCTGAAAAATGTTAGAATATTTAATTTTTCTATAATACAAAATTATGTGCTGAGTATGAAATTGATTTATTTGTAGAGTTTTAGTAAACTTTGAATGTGTGTAAGTAAAGTAAACACCACCAGAGTTCCCTGTACCTAACCCTGAAAGAGTTTTTATCAGATTTAATGGACCCGCTGGAGAGAAAAGAAAACGGAACACAGTACATACAAGAATATACAATTATGCTTGCAATCATATGGAGACACTAAAAATTATTACATTTACACAGTAAAGAGGGTGTAAAGTATACTATTTTACACAAATTGGATTGCAATTGAGAGTTAATATGGGGACACGTAAGAAGCATTCAAAATAGGTATATGACAAAATACATGGCAGGATGTGGTAAGACAGGAATATAAAATACAAATCAAATTGCATGCATATAAGAAATAAAGAAAACAAATGAAAAAACAAAAAGAAATAAAAAATAATAAAACAGAATTGAATACATATATCTGCATTTACTGCAAATTGATGAGGTAATAATGATTAATGAATAATTAATGCATTTAGTATATGGATTTGGTTGCTTCGTGTATCGGCTCAAGGTAAGTTAGGTCATATGAAATTCTAAGCTATATATACACAAAGTTTAGATAGATTATACATAATGCATTAAAATAAGTCAATACAGCATGATAATAATTGTGATTAAGTAATTAAGAGCGCTTTAATGATGGTGATAAAATAGCAAACAATTAATAATGAACTATATACAAGGAGATGAAAAACAGGCGAAATGTTACAGGTAGAGAGAAAAATGTCTAAATGTAGAATATGAGAGAGATGGAGTATGCAGATTTTACGGCTCATCATCTTCCAGGTGAAGTCTATCACCGTCACGGGCATCATTATCCTCCTATTCCTGTGGAATTAATAAGTCCCGATATTCAAGGAGAAAATTTATAAGGTTAATAATTTTTAGTTTTTCTGCCTTGTTGATGGTGATGTTTATGAGCCAGACACTTTTCAGATTGTCACTGGGGGTAGTAAAGTGACAGGAACTCGTGATGGGGCATGTTGTAGCGTAATGTATTGGAGTACCTTCTTCTCCACATGCACAGTTATCAGTGGGTTGTACTCCTATTCTATGCTGGTAACTTGGAAATGGACCATGTCCCGTTACAAAAATCGCTATTTGTCTTGGCCAAAAGTGAATTTGCACTGTTGGTTCAAATTCACTTTTGGCAAGATGGAGTATACTGGGCGTCAGGTGGTATTCTGATCCCGCAGAGTTTGCCAATTCTGAATTAATGCAATTTTCCTGATCCTCTTGAAGACCGAGGAAGAGGGAGTTGTATTACCGGTTCATCTGAAGAAGCAGAAGTTTTTGCTAGGCGGTCTGCTATTTCGTTCCCTTCAAATCCTACATGAGCCTTTATCCAGCAGAGGGAGATGTTTTGTTGGTTGTTAAGTTCCTCTTGAATTTGCCTGGCTAAAGGACTGATGGTTTTTGGATTGTAAAGTGCATAAAGACTTGCTTTACTATCTGACCAGACGAGGCAATTCTGTTCTTGCTTTCTGCCCCACTCAATTGCCTTCTTAATTGCAAAAAGCTCTGCCTGGAAGAGCAATTGGCATTCAGTTTGTAACTTTCCTTGTGGATTATGATATCCTTCAGTGTTATGACAAACGCGGCTCCTACACCTCCATCCATCTTAGAGCCGTCAGTGAAAATATGGCAGACCTGCTTCTTCAGAGTAGGGTTGTACTCCGTGTTAGGGTTGACAATTGTATCAACTCTGAATATTCCTGGATGGATTGAAAGCGTAGCTACTCTTGCCTCCATAATGTAACTGCTTGTGGTTCTAATTTCTTGTTTTATTTGTGCCTCTGTATTGATGGTAAGATGAAGGGGAGTATGCCAGTAATGACTTGTAAAGCTGCCGTCGATGTTGTTTTGTACGCCCCAGTTATATTAAGCAGAAACTTTCTCTGTATTTTGTCTAGTAGTAGCTGATTTTTGACCCGAAGATTGACTCCCCAGAGTGTTGCACCATGGGCTAGAATTCTTTCTGCCATTGTTTTATACAGAACAATACGCTGTTTTTTGAATAATCCCCAGGTTAATCCAGCTATTCTGAGTAATTTCTGGTGAATGCGAAATGCTTTGACACCTTTCTGTTTGATATGTGCTGACCAATTCAACTTTTCATCCAGGAGTACACCCAGAAGTTTAATATTCTTGCTTCTCCTTATTCTTAAGTTTTTTAAAAATATTTGCGGTCCAAATTGCAATCTCGTAAATAGGAGGTAATTTAATTTTTCAATTGAAATTTCCAGGTTATGCTTATGGGTCCAGTTGCTAAAAATCTTGAGGGCTTCTGTAACGACGTGTCCAAGCTTCCTTTCACTATCAGCTGACACTTCGAATGTGAAGTCGTCAGCAAAGGCCTGGAGAGCAACTGTTGCTTTACGATCAATATCTTTACCAACTGTGGTCCAGTCAAATTGTAGTGGCTCATCAGCAAGCAGATTCCATAGGATGGGTCCACTGCAGGAGTCTTGTGGACATCCAATGGCTTGCGTTTTCTTCACAATGTCCATATTATTATTGAGGGCAATCTCTCGATCTTCCAGGCTGCTGATAAGAATGTTTTTTATAGTTTCTGGGCAACCTTTACTTTTGAGTGCTTGTTTGATAGATGGATGTGGTGCAGAGTCGAAAGCTCCTTTAATGTCCAGAGAAATTATTGCGCAATGTTTTGCTGAGGCTTTTGCAGTTTCAATTTGTCTTTTCAAGTGTAGGAGAGCATCGTCCGCTGACCTTCCTTGACGAAAACCAAATTGATTTTGGTGAAGAAGACAATGACTCTCTAAGAAGAAAGTCAATCTCGTAGTCACAATTTTCTCCAATAGTTTTCCCATCGTTGGTAAGAGAGTAATTGGTCTGTATGATTTAACTTGCAGTTTGTCCTTTCCTTCCTTATGGAAGAGAATGATTAAGCCAATTTTGATGCACTTTGGGAAGTAGCACAGATTCCAGCATTTTTTGCTAGGGTTCTGAGAAGCTCTGGATAGTGACGGTCCACTGTTTTAAGTATAATGTTGCCAATTCCATCAAGTCCTGATGCTTTTCCATTGGGGAAAGAGGCGATAGGTCTCCCCTGCTGGGTTCTGGATCATAACTGCCATTGGTGTGAGAACGCTGAAACAGAGTGGTAGGTTGTGTAGGAAACAGCTCTTCTGAGATTCTGATGGCGATGCTAATAGCGTTACCTTCTTGTAAATTCGTGCAGAATAGAACTGATGGTGGAGAGGATTTCCTAAAGGTGGCTTCATAAATTTTCCCATAGGAATTTGTTGCTGTAGTACACAGTTCTCGTCAGCATGTGCGCTTTGCTCTTCGTATATCTTTAATATATGCCACCTTCAGCTTTTTGTAATCAATTCTGAGTTTAGTTTGGTCTGGATTACTTAAATTTTGCATTTTTCGCCTTTCGGCATTTAACTCTTTTTTCCTGAGATAAAAAGACTGCGTCCACCAGTTTGGCATTAAATTATTCCACGGCTTCGTTTTCTTATAGGAAATTCGACAACACTCAATCAGTTGTTTTTGCATGATTGTGTCTGTATTGTCAAGTTGATCAGTTGTTTGACTGTCCTCTAACAGTTGTAGTATATTGCTTACGTGGGGATATAAATTTTTGATGAACTTATGATGATTTCCAAATTTAGTCTTGAATCTTGTAATTTGTGTCGTATCTGGTGGTGCAGCCAGTGTGATCTGGATATATTTATGGTCACTGAGTGTTTGAGTGTCCAGGACCTACCATGTACTTTCTATTGCAGTGTCGACATTAGGTGTTAAAGTCACATCCGGCCATCATTCATTGGTTGATGAGTTAAAAGTTGGAGGAGCATCCATGGTGTTTAGAATATGTAGATTATTATCTATCAGGAAATCTAAGAGAGCTTCACCTTATTGGTCATTGTCTTTATATCCCCACATGATGTGATGGGTATTAAGATCTGCATCGATAATGATCTTTTCGTTCCCTAAATTTTGTAGGAAGCTATCAATATCCTACAGCGCTTCACTGATTCTTGCTTGGCCAGACTTTCTCATATTATGCCTGTGATTTGGTGGGGCGCTATATGCTGAGATTATTTTCAATGATCTAGCATTAATTGCAATTTTAACTGCTACCGCGTTATCTTTAAGTCTAACTAGGATCGGGCTTACATCAACTATGGTGATTACTCCAGCCTTTCCATTACCAGAGAGCCAGTATTTCCAGGTGCTTGGAATTCCAGTATCTGATTATCTTTGCTTATATGTGGTTCTTGTACCACAAAGACTTTCGCATTCAAACTGTAGGCAATCATTTGCAATAAGTCAGTTGAGGTACTTGACTTCATAAGGTTTATTTGAATAACCTTTGTTGTGTTCATGATGGTGCTCACTTGTGGTTGAAGATTAGGTGTTTGTGGGCCATTGTTGCAGGTTGGGTAAATATTGCTTGGCATATTTATTTGTTGTTCGAATTAAGTAGAGACCAGCAGATGGGACAAATTGCAGAGTAAGCTTCATGGTTTGAGAGGAAATTTGTTCCCTTTTTGTTGGCAAAGTGGCAGTTGATATAATTTTGATATTGAGCCTGGCAATCATTTTCTGAGTATCCACATCCCCCACAAGCTTTTTGAGATTTACAGTCCCTGCTAAAGTGTCCAAAATCTTGGCAATTGTTACATCGGATTATGGTTTTATGGTTGCGTATATATGTAGTCTGAAAACCAATGTGTCTCTGCTTCCGTGCAGCAAGTATCTTAGCTGCTACGCTGTTTGCTTCTATTACTATACGTTGTAGGTTTGCATTGTACCTATGTGACTAATTTCTGTCATTTTAATATGCGTATCTTTGTCCATTTCTGGAAAGTTATTCAATATTACTTGGGTTATGTTGTCAATATTAATTGTAGCTGACATATTTAGAAATATTACTTTTCTAACTAATTGGGAGGGCTCTATTATGTTAAAACGTTTTTCTACCAGATGTTTTTTCAGCTTTTCTTTTGTTGCAGTTGAACAGCACTTTACTTTAGCTACATGTTTCCCCCATATTACTTTTTTGGGGCAAACATCAATACGTTCTATCTTAGTTTTAGGAGATTTGATTTTAGGGTTGAAAGTTTTTCGTTTTCTGCAGGTTTGATGATGATTGATGTTTCTATGTCAGCCTCTGTTCTTCTTTTTAATATGTCACTATAGGTGGGCTTAGGTGGAAAAATTTATTGCTTGGATGTAGTTAGAAGTGATTTGGTTTCTTCTTGAAGTTTTTTTATTTTCTGAATGTTGTTGTTGAATTGATCCATTTGCTGTTTTAGAGATGACCCATCTTCATGTTTGGAAGCGGTGAATGATGGAGGGAGTAGTGTTTTTAGTTTATCAAGTAGTTCCATCGCTTGGTTTCTTTTGGGTTCTGGTAGATGGTACTTCCCTCTGATCTTTAATAGGATAATTCCTTGGATACCATAAATTAGGTGGGTGAAGAAGGTTCTGTATTTTTGTGGAATCTTCTGAGTGTTGATTCAATGGGGTAATTTCGCTTGATTATTCTGTAGTTGAGCTATTTGTTAAGCTTTCGTGTGGTGTGTCATCTACCTCTTCCATTGTTCCGAAGTTTAGATGATGGCCAGGTAGACTTTGTGATACTGTAATGTTCTTAAGATTGAGAAGCGAGATTGTTTTATTGAGTTGTTTTTTATCCATTGTTTGAGAGTTTGGTGTCAAAAAGAAAAATGGAATGGTTTGTTAGAGGTGGGAGTGGAATACAAAATTGCGAAATGCTACTGCTGGAAACAATATGGGGAAATGAAGTCAGAAGTAGATTCTAAAATTTACTTAATATTGTTAAGGTTTGGAATTTAATTCATAAGTGAATAGAAGTAACCCAGATGCCATCGCCATCCCGTCCCACGGAACAATCCCGGCATTCACTGCTTAGATCGGGGCAGATTCTTAAATAAATGTAAATACACTCTCCTACATTCTCGTAGAGGAACGTGGACCAAGAAGCTAGTTGTATTGAGAAGCTGGAGAATTTAGTAGATTATTATTTATTTAATGTAATAGGGTCCTTTGGTCATGCATCCTTCCCATGCCCAATTTAACCGAAATATTATCCTTTGCATGAGAACTAGATTAATTAAAATATAATTGGAGTTATACATTAAAGTAAAATGTTTAATTATGTATTGAAATAAAATTTAAATGGATAATTTAATTATATTATTGTCAATATAGCTTAGAATTTGACTTTAGAAGACTTTAAAGGCTTAGTTAAGAACGCTGTAAATTTAAAATTGAGCAGGAGAAAAAAATAAAAGAAATGAACTTAAAACTTAGAGTTATTAGAATAAAATATATAGAACATCTGGGACAATTTTTTTTATATTAAAGTCTTTAAAATTAGGTTTAGCTATTGTATCCAAAGGGTTAAAGACCGAGAGAAAACGTCTTGGATTAAATCTTAGCTATTTTAGATTTTTTTTATAGAATATATACTTTTTAAGCTGGCTAATTGGAAGCACATTTAATTAAAGGAATTTAGAAAGTAGTCCCAGGTCTCTGGGACAGTTAAGAGCCAAGAAAAACGCTGATTAATATTAAAATAATTTAGTCAATTAGGTGCGGGATATTGGTGCTCAAAGGGTTAAGACGAAATTGAACAGGGAGGCATGGCAGGCAGCAAGAAACAGGACTCAGAAAAAATTCAGAGTCAATGCATATACATAAGGGAGGAACGAAGAACCAATGGGAGAAAAATAACAAAAATACTCAAATTTTAATCACACTAATCAAGCTATATCTCGTTAACTAATGATTATTTTTTATCTGTAATACAAATTTTTTGTCACAAGAATCTGTTCCGAGTAAACATAGAAAGATTGGAGTGGATTGACTAAAAATTAAAATGTTATGGCAGCATTAAAGTGAAAGTGACCAAAAAATTTATAAAATAACACGGAAATTAACAACAAAAATAGTATTTAAAAATTTATGGAAAATTGACTATTATTCGAAGTGTAAAAATACAAACAATTCCTGAAACGTTAGAATGTCCACTCCAATCTAAAATTAGTTTAAAAATGATAGGACAGTTAGGGCTGAAGTTATAATTGAATAATCATTGAGGTAAAAATAAAATTGCGAAAAATCGCCGAAAAACATGAATTATTTTAATTCTTTAAAATGCTTACATCTTCTGGCCCAATTATCCTATCTACACAATCTATGCATCAAAATGCGCAGAACTATCACGCGGAACAAAATAAGATAACATCTGGGCACTTACCTAATTAATTAGTCACTTATTATTTTGTTAATGTATAGCATGTAGAGAAAAATGCTTGAAGAAAAATCAGAATTTCTAGGTTAGGAATGTCCGGAAATGAAGAAAAATTATCCAAATTGCACACAAATTTACACCTAGGTAGTTCAGAGGCTCTTTGATAGGTCTGTTGCTGAAATTTAATGAAGAAAGAAATAGCAATTGAAATAATGAAATGTGAACACAAATCACTATCCTCCGTTGCAAGGGATTGCCTTTGGTTGCTATGCCATCTTTGTTAGGATGGGTGTATCGCAATATTGTACATTTTTTGTGAAATATTCACAATAATGCTTTTATCCTCGCTGTTTTGGCAAATATTGATACCAAATTTTTTGACAAGTTGAACAAAGCGTTAGTACAACACAATTGTAAAATTTCGAATTAGATCAACGCTTAAACGCGATATTAAATTGGAATAGAACCACAGTCAGGGAAACACAAACATCTCCCAGTCCGCTTCCCTTTGAATGTGTGTTCAAGCTTATAAAAAATTTAAATTTCTGTTTATATACTAATGTTAAAGAATTTATACTATGTTAATGTATTTTTATTAATTCATGCATAAGTTAACAACATTTATGGAAGAAGATTTATTGTTAAAGATAATTTGGTTCTTAAGACCAAATTATCTTTAACAATAATCTTCTTCCATAAATATTGTGATCAATAAGACCATATTATCTTTATAAGGCATTAAAATATTAAATATTATCATATAGATACCTGAAAAGTAATTGATTGTCTATTAAGAAAACAACATGCAGAAATCATATTATTGGAAATTGAGTTGAAAAATGTTAAGTATATTATTAATGTGCAAAATGGTAATACTATCATTCTATTTTACAAATAGTAAATTTACAAGGCAAAATAATAATGACATTTCAATCCATTTACTCATTACTATCTATTACATAGAAAACGAAACACGAATGAAATATTTCACTATTTAAGTTTTAATTATATAGCTGCACTTCAAAGCTTTAAAATATTTTACTCATTTTTAAATATTGATATAGATTTTTAAATACTCCATAGATCAAAAGGGTTCTATAAATACTTTATGAAGCAGTAATTCAACTTTATTTAGGAATTATTTTAATGGGAATCTATAAATTGAACAAGAAATTTTTTAATAAACTAAATTTAGATTTAATTTTATATTTTTTAATAATAAACAAAATAATTATATGTATATATATAATTGCATAGTAAATGACTATAGACATAGAATATTACTAACCCCACTATAAACACAAATTTATCAGTCATCTTTCTGTGTGTACAATATACTATTTAAAGAAGGGAAAAAACATGCACTAATTTAACACCTTTATATTTTTAAAACAAATTTTCCGCAGCTGAAATAATTTAATCAAAGAGCTATTTCAGAAAAAAATATAAAATTATTCCTATAAAGTTCCCTCACTTTCCAACTGACTAACATTCCTTAAGTAAATTTACCTCTTGGATTATTTGCTCCAACTAAACAGATTTAAGTTGATATTAGTTCAGCACCAAGTTACCACATAATGAGAAATTTATTTCATCATTTTCATTGATAGATGAATCAACTTTCCTAGAATTAAGGGGAAAAATTCATATAATGATTATTTTCTTGTTTCTGTTACTAAAATTAAATTTCTTCAATCTAAATGAAATTCAAGGAATTTTCTGCGAAATTTTAGCGTGCCTCTTATATATATATATATATATATATATATATAAATATATATGTATATATATATATATATATATATATATATATATATATATGTATATATATATATATATATATATATATATATATATATATATATATATATATATATATATATATATATATATATATATATATATATATATATATATATATATATATATATATATATATATATATCATTTATTTTTCTCATTTTAGATTGCTGTTATCAATAATATCTCTTTATCTCTTTTACTTAGCAAAATATAAAGACGTAGATTAAATGTTTATCGAATATCAAATTTGTTTCAGTTAAAATAATATATGAAATTATTTCTTTTTTATGATTTGTTATGTCTATAATATATCCATAAAACAATAATAGTATTTTGCTTAAGCGTTTTACATTTATAAAACATTTACAACAATATTTTAACACTCAAGATATGTAGTAAAAATTTAACAAGTATATTTTGTAGCTGTTCTTTTTTATTTTATATTTTTGTCAACAAATTTGACATTAGCTATTTACAATTATATTTATTAAGTATATTATATCTATTTTAAAAATAAATGCGATTTGATTAAATTATTTAAAAAATATATCTAAATTTCCATTATCTGTGCGAAGAATTAATCAGTTTATTCTAGTAATATAAAGCAAAATTCAAAACCACTATAAACTTGTATTGTATAGTTTATTTAAGTATTTATATAACTTTCCTTACTGATCCGAATACTGAAAGTTTAATTTGAACTTTTCTAATAATATATTTAATATTTTAAAAGAAGATGAATGATTTTTAAAAATGTTATGTAAGTATAGCTAGTATTAAGCTACGAGAAAGTTTTATATAGTCACGTGATAGTTAGAATAGTTTGTTGGTAATTACGAACAGTTAAGAAGAAATACATTAACAGATATTATAGTATTTTTAAATCAAATAAAATGTTAAGATATTTATGGAAAAATGTAACTTAGTTTGAAGAAAAATGATATAATATTTGATACAGTTTTCAACTTTTCAGAGTTTTGAATTTAAGATGGAAAATATTTGTTATCTGAGAAAATAATTCGTATAAATTTGTAAGTAACTATAAGAATTGAGATATAGTATTCGGTGCTTTTATTAAAATAATAGTTATATAATATTAAAACACAATATTAAAAACAATAATTAATATAATTAGATTTAATTTAAAAGAAATACCAAACGAATATGAAAAGCATTTCATTCTTTTTATATAATATATAGAAAATGATGACACAAAAATGTAGAATACTATAACATATTATATATATATATATATATATATATATATATATATATATATATATATATATATATATATATATATATATATATATATATATATATATATATATATATATATATATATATATATATATATATATATATATATATATATATATATATATATATATATATATAAGTATATAATTTTAGATATAAGGAAAAGAAATGGTTTCTTTTTTGATATTGTATTCATGAGATGCATATGCATATTTTAATAAATATACCAAACAAAAAAATACATAATTTAATGCCTTTTGCTACTAAGAAATAAAATGCATAGAGCCTGACATATTTAACTAGTACTTTTTGTCATCGTGATTTAAAAATAATTAACGTCCGCTAATTTACAGTTCATTTTTGATATTCAATCTTCATATTATTTCTATGTAGACTAGCGAAAATGCTCCACGGTGAATAAGAAAGGTTTGAAATCAAACTTAATAAAAAATCCAATTAAATAGTATATAAAAATTTATTTTATAAGGGTGATGCTTAATTTTTTCTTAAATATTTCATATTTTTATATTAAATTTATTTATTTACTATAAACTTAATTATAGTGTGCCTAGTTCTAACTATATTGAGTCTTGTAGCTATTAATTCAAATTTATTTTTTAACATTTTTATTAAATTGAAAACTTAAAGTTTAAATTTCAAGACAGTTAATTTAAATAAATATTGCAAATTAGTATTTTTACAAGTTTTTATGTTGTTAATGAACTTTAAAATCAAAGGTTATGTTGCAGTTTTAATTTACTTTCTTCAATGTCTAATTTTTAACCATAGTTCCACTAACGTGTCATTTGAGATAAAATCCGGAATAAATATTTCTAAGCACCATGATTTGCATTCTTACCACAATTATCAAAATGTTTATATGCCTTCATTAAATATTTGATAGTTTTAAGTTCAGATCTTTCTGTTTCCAAATATGCTCAATCTCTGTGATCCAAAGTTCAAAAGCATTTCTGCAAAATTAATATCATAAAAAATTATCCCAGGTATATCGAGGATATCATATAATCTTAAAATAGAAAATAATTGTAGGAAGTTAAAGTTTATTGTGTAGTATAAATATTGAGTAGTATAAATGTAATTGACAATATTTGAAATTGTATTCGCTTTAGAAATATTATTACTTAATCCTGAGATAAAGGTTAAGAAAATTGGTAACCACTTATCAAGCTGTTTAAGTGCAGTAATATATATTTATTTTTATCATATTTTTGTTTATCTTGTTATGTCTTAAAGATGTTGAAATATCACAATTTTATTTTTAATTAATTACTGTGAATATGTAAAAAAAGGATATTTTATATTATTGGTGTTTACTAAATGATATTTTATAAAGTTGATTTTGGAAAACATAATATTTCACATTTGATAACTAATGCGCATTTGAAATCAAAATGTCATGTGGCCACTCTAATTATGAAAGAAGATAAACTGCATTGAAGGCAAATTAAACATCAGATATCTTGTTGCAATTCATAATAATTATACAATATACATGATGTAGCATTTAATATTATTGTATTGATTAGCAAGACATAATTTAGTCATTATGATTATCAAAAATAATTACTCTAAAATTCGTTCGTTTATGATTTAAATATGCATAAGTTGAATGAAAAGTGTCTCTACACGACACATCCTTATATTAATTTTGTTATTTCATATAATTCACACTAAATACATTCTTTATGTACGAAATTGTGGAATGGTGCATATTTCAAGAATACTTCTTCATTTTTTTACCATGGATATTTCCAAAGAAATGATTTGTAACTATAATAATAAAAAAGGCTAATTTTATTTTATGTAGAAAAGAACTTATAATGTTTCAACTGTTATTGGTCGTCTAAGAAATAATGAAAAGCCCTTTTAAATATATTTTTTTCAATACAAATATAATCGTTAATAAAAATGAAATCATACCACTGATTTTTGTCTAAAAACATATAATATGTTCAATAAATTTAAAAAGAATATCACATGAGTTTTTTTTTCCTTTTTTTATCAATACTCTCGCATACCTTCAAACAAACACTTGACAATTGATTTTATATTTTCAACCAGAGAAACATGAATTTATGAGCCTTTAATATATTTGCTTTTCAAAGATTTTCAAGCAGAAGATAAAGTTAAATTTTTTCAAGAATGGTTTTTATAAGCATTATGAAATATATATTTATACTATGTTTCCATATGGAGAATTTCCTTTTACTGGTGATATTTCTCTAGATTCAGCTTACATCACTGTATGTTTCGATTTATATCTGAAGAAGAAAGAAAAAGGCTTAACGTTTCATGAAGGAATTTCTAGATAGAAATAAAATTGCTAAAAAGAAATCCTTAAAATCAAATAAATGTATGAAGGTTGTAAGTTGATATAAGTAAAATTTTCATAATTAAAGAGATAAATGCAAACAAACAGCAAAGTAGAACTTTATGTAAACAATTCAAAAACTATACATAAAGGAAATAATCTAGATTTTCTTATTAAAATTTTAAAACTTTATGTAATTTTTTGGAAAGAGTAACTCTAATAGCTTTTAATATGACAAAATAGTGCTTTACACAAATTCTTTAAATAAATATTTTTTGCAACAATTACTAAATATTGTACAATTTATTTCTGTAAAATTATTGAGAATTAAAATAAATAAGTAAGATTTTAACTGAGAAATATAATTATAGCTTAAGAAATCATTTATAGGAATATATTTCAGTCATTTACATCTTATTTTCTGAAATATTTTCATATACCATATAATTAAAATCTATATCAAATCTAGGATTTTATTAATTATGTATTAACATTAAGTCCTTAATAATAATTATTAAGAATCTCAAGAAAAGTGTTATACATCATTAAGATAAATACTTTTTTTATTTTTTAATTCGCATTGAATTTTATCATTTACAGAATGTATTTTCAATATTATTTACAAAATTTTAATATTTTTTTATATTATGCTTTGTAATAATTTGTTTTATGTTTTGTAATAAATTTGTAATTATTTTTTTCAATTTTTAAAACAAAATACATGACAACTTAATTTTAAGAAATAATGAATTTAAATTTTAATTATTAAACTATTTAAGAAAATATAAATTTACAAATTTATTTTCATAACAACATTACTGAAAAGTAGATAACAAATTATTAAATATTTTTAAATAATAGTATCTGAATGACACTCATACTAAATATCTAGAGCGGGGTAAATACGTTCAGTCTGATGCCAACTATAACTTATTCTATTTAATTTTGAAATAAATTAAGCGGATATTTCTAACATTTATACTGACACAGTGTTTAAACAATATCGTATATCTAAAAAATATATATAATGAATAATTTTAATTCTTTAAAAGAAAATAATATTTTAAATATTCGCTTTTAAGCACACTGCTCAACAACTTATTTAATTTATATAAATAAATATACATATATGCATACAGACACACACACATATATATACATACATACATATATATATATCTATATATATATATATATATATATATATATATATATATATATATATATATATATATATATATATATACTTCAATTTGTTACAATTTCACTCACTGGCAAGGCATCTAATCAAAGATTCTTGTACATTTACAAAGTAGTTAACAGTTTCTTCTTAAGTATAAACGTTTTGAACTTAGCAAACAAATTATAAAAATTAATTTTATATGATAATAGTGAATTCAGAAGAATAACCAAAATTTATTGAAAATATTTTATATTTGTTTAAAATTAAATATACATATTAGAATATTGTAATAAAATATTTGTTTATATTTTTAGAAATAAGTTTACAATTCAATAAATGACCTTAAAACTAATAGAGTCATTGATACTTATTCAACACTTATAAACTTGTAAGAATAGAATCGAACTAAAAATTTTAGAACAAAATAGACTTTGAACATAATAATGACTATTAGATATTAAATTTCCAACTCATATTCAAGAAATGGCTAAAACAGAACATGCTTACAAACAATTAATAGTTCATAGATAAAATTAGTTTAATTTTTATACAGTAAATTATTAGTAATTAGTTGCAATTAGAATTATTATTATTGAAAAGACATACTGAACGTTTTCTTAACACTGAATGTTTTTAAACAAGAAGTACATAAAAGAATAAAGGTGTTAAACGCTATTTTAAACATTTATAGTAGCGAAGCATTTTTACACATTTTGATTTTGATATAGACTATCATTACAATACCTGCTTCTGGCGCATCATCACAGAAGCTATTTGCGGGAAAAATATCATATAACCAATGTGTTTAACTATAGAAATATCAGATTAAAGGCAAATCGTTATTTTTAATCAACGGCGATGACAATTATTCTCACACATTTACAGGAATGGATTAGTGATAAATTTTATCTAAACTTGTCACATTGATATTATGTTTATTTAACAGTCTTATAAGCAATAAATGGTATTTTCAATATTTTTCTGACTCGAGGTACTTCTATAGATTAAATGAGTGCTTATAATATTGAACAGGAAGTGATATTTTATATATTTTAGAAATTGTGTTTTAGAATAGAATTTTATGATAAAGAATTCTGTCATATTTCATAAGTATTCAGATTCAGAAAGATATTAAAATAGACATTATTTTTATATTATATGCTAGTCAGCCAGGTTTATTCAATACGAATATATTTAAAATACCTTAAGTAGAACATTCTATATATCTTAATACCTATATATCTAATTATTAATTGTTCTGAGTATCAAATTTTTAAGGATGTTAAAACGATTAAATGGGCAAAGCGAAGAAGTAATGCTATTACGTTTTCTCTTAAAATTTTCTCTAGATCATATTCAGTATTTATAGATGAAGGTGAAAATTAAGTATGTGAATGTAAAATATAATAGGCTGCACTTAATGGAGGTACAGAAAGATTAAAATGATTTTAATCCACCATCATAACATAATAAATATTCGTTTAAGCAATGTATTCTCAGACACGACGTTATATTAGTATTCTTATAAAATAAGGTCAAAACAACAAGTAGCAATGAATGGTATTTCGTAAGATGTAAAGAACTTCACAGCAATATTGATTGATGAGAGGTATCGATCATTTTTCGTAAATGGATGTATTGTTATGTTTAACTGTTAATCGATGCCACTTTCCAGACACATCCATCAATAATCTTTCATGTTTATAATACGAAGGAATTTATCACGTCCTTTAATATTTATGACTTATTACTAATCATGATTAAGTTGCATTTATGTTGTTGAATTGATTATTATTAAATATATCATTAGTTTTATCTTTATGACAATTGCTAAACTATACAATGGCTAAAACTACAAAACGAGGAAATAGTTTACAAATCAATAATATACTATGAAAAATGCAAATATTATTTTCAAATCTGCTACTATGATTCGTAATGAAAAAGACACATACCTATTTGTATTTCTGATTCTGAAATTGTATTAAAAATTTATTTACAAAAATTCTGCAGTATATTAACTGTTCTGTATAAATTGTCATGAAAAATTTCAGATTGGATATTATGAGAACATTTTTATGTAAGATATATATTGGAGTGACGTATTACAAGGACATTCTAATTCATATTTTAGATTTCATTTAAATTTATGTTGGATTATAAAAGTCAACAAAAATATTTTTTATACATTAGTTATGCTTTTTTATGATGAACAAAAGGGGATCTTAACTGCAGCATTTATGTCAAGAATAAGTAATAGGGTGATTAGTTAGGATTAGATACGTTAGAGTTGGTCAAGAGCTGTAGTCTTAAAAACAGAAATTTGTCTGAAGTAAAGCTCAGGTTTCTTTTACGTCATAAAAACTTTTATTATAGCACTTTTTCAAAATAGATTACATTACTGTGCTGGAAATTTTCCCTTGTTTTCTGATTTTGAAACAAATAACTTTAAAGGATAATAATGTAATATTGATTTTGTATATATGTTTCAATTAAAATTATATAACTGTTAACTTTAAATGTATTAAAAATTTTAAAGTAATTAGAATGTTTGTGGTAAATCATACTTTTAAAATTCGTTAAATCGTAGGTAATAAAAAATATCATTTATATTTATTTGAAAACATTTAAACGAAAAGAAATCAACAAATATTTACATAAAATATTTTAATAATGTCAACTAATTTTTTTTTCGGCATCAATAGAAAACAACTCAGATTTAATAAAAGTTCATACATTTTAATATACAAACATTAATTACAGTTTTTTACTCATACATTTATTTATTTAAAATTATATTTTTCACATTAGTTATCTTTCGAATATGATTCAATTGTAATGAATACTTAAAAAAATATTTTCTTTCCGTCACAAAGAGTCATTTTAATCTTAAATAATTTGGCTTTTGAACAAGATGTAATTTCTTTAATAATAAAAACTTATCTGATATTATTAAAAAATGTAAAATGCCCATAATCAAACGTAAATTTAAAATAAAACATTAAAGAAGTTGAGAGAAATCTTTACGGTAGAAGCATTTTTGTTGCAATAAATTTATACTTATTGCAATAAATTTATGCTTTATTTTTTGAGCTTGTTATGAATACCAACATTTGAATTTTTATCATAATACAATACCAAATAACATCCTTATTTTTTGGTTCATTTATTTCCTGATTACGTATATGATTTCTGGAATTATTCTATTAATTCTTTTGATAAATGGATTAATAAAGGTTTTGTGTTGTATGCTTTTTAGAAAAGTTGTTATAATCAAATTATTTAAAAAAGTGAATAGATTTTCTTCGAATTTTAAGCCATTCCATCTTCAAAATTTCTTTAAATATGCCCAAATTAAAAACAAAATCTTATCATTATAATACATCTAAAACTGAAAATATTGTCTGCATTTATTTAGTTGAAAGAACAACTCAAACTATAGAATCAATTAAAAGAGTTCCAGTTCAAAACATTGAGGTAAGTAATAATAATGTGCCTTTTCTGAAATAATGACTTTTAAAATATATAAATTTTGGTTATCTTCATATATTTCAAAATTTAAAGATTCATTCAGTACATATTTTGCAAGATACAAATAAATAAATAAGTGTTACATATGACTCATAGTTTTGAAATTATTTATCTATATATATCTTTTATAATATTGCACAATTATATCTTATAAACATTATTTATTTCAATACATCGAAAAAATATCGTCTTTTTAAAAGTGCGTTACAATATTCTTTTTTAGAAATTAAAAAAAAAAGTCAAACACAAATTCTTATTATATTTATTTGTACTATACTATTTGTTCAACTTTCCTAGAGTTAAGGTCATTTTTAAATAAGCAGTTTTACTTTTTATATTAATAGTTTTCATTCCAGATTAAAAAGAGTTAATGATTTAATTTTTGTCATCCAGGCAATAAAGTTATGTGTAGTCAAAAAAATCGAAACTGTAACGCATAAAATATCTGAAGTTAATTTTTACCATTATAATTTTAACTATTATTATCTTTTTCAAACAATAATTTGATTCATTTTTTAAAAACCTATTTTAAAGAATTTTTTTCAATCAAAAATTTTATATAAATTATTCTATACAAAATTAATTATTACTCATATCTCCTTATGAAATGCATAAACTAGTTCCAATATTTATATTTATAGAATTTTTCTATATGAATTTTTTTCCTTTTGTTCCTCATTATTAAATGATAATTAAATCATCCCATTGAGCAAAATGACAAATTTTATTTAATGGGATTTATGTAGTTTGCTGTAATGCATTTCAAGAAAATATTGTGTTTCTTAAAAATATAAAACATCATTAGAATGAGAAACCATTTAGAGTTCAAGTAACAAGTAATTAATTATAGCTTCTAAAAGTTAAAATACATTAGTAATTTGACTTTTAAAAATGATTTTTTATCATTCACATAATTTAGTTATTGAATATATTTTGAAATCGGTGTGGGTATTAAAGAATTCAGTTATGGAAATAAATAGCTTAAATATTCTAGTTAAAGAATATTTATACTTTTTTTAAAAACTAACAGTATGCATTCCAAATTATAAGTGATTAACGACTTGCATACCATGAAAAAATGAGTATATTTGATATATGATTTGCTCAAGTTTTGAAATTCTTGATTGTAGCAATTACAAAAAGAACCAAAAATATAACTATACAATGATTATTGATGAATTATATAACAGTATAGATAATATTTTTGTTGACTTTTAAAATTTAAAATCTGATAACACACATCAATAGCAATGTCGTTATAGTTAATTTTGCATCATCATTTTGAATAGATTCAGTGAAATAAATATTTATAATAAATGACCTTATAAGAAATAATATTTAAAATGAAAAGAAAATAGATGATAAAATAACAATGGACAATCTCAGTCTAAAGGTCTTATGTACGTGGATTAAATATGTATGACATGAAATTATATTCAGATTTTTTTTTTGAGATAAAAAACAATATTATGATTTATATACCTGATTTTAACTATATTTCGACTTATTAATATGAAATAAATTTCTCGGAACTCTAAGAAAATGCAAATTAATTAACAAATTATCAATTTCCATTTTAGAGAAATTATTACATCTAGACATAGGATTTTTATGAAGGATCATTTATAATTTTAGGGAATTTTTATGAATTATTTTCTTAAATTTCATTAAACTTTTTTTAAAAAAATATCTTTATCAGCAAATGCTTGGAACCTTAAGCATACTACTTCAAGATTTATAATAAAATATTTGAAATTTGATGATTAATATAATCATTGCTTAAATTTGTATAATGAACTTTAATGTTATGAATGTTCAATAATTGTCTGAATATTTGATAAACTCTTCAATTGATAATTTTTACTACAATATATCATTAAATAACACACAGAATCAACCAAAATTAAATATTTATTATTAATTAATAATATAAGCAAAAAAGGAAATTATTATCAAAATATGCATAATATAATTTATATATTCACAATTTCAATATATATATATATATATATATATATATATATATATATATATATATATATATATATATATATATGGATAAGTAAGCACATTTCCAGGTATTAGATTAGCTTATCAAAACTTCCTTTTAAACTTTTAGACATTTTATCTTTCTCCTGCTGATAAAGATTTTAATAATCATGTATTTTTTATTCTGAGTTACTTGATAATATTACATTAAAGTATAATGCCTACAAACTTTTAAATACTGCAAATAATATCATTATTAAAAAAGTTCTTAGTTTTTTTTATAAACTTGTAAATAAAAATAGGTTATTTTATTTTTCTTATGCTTCAGTTTCCAAAGTCCTTGATTCAATTATCAAAATTTTATAAATGTTTTATAAAATTTAAATTTGTTATTTGTATCATTAAGTCTTGTATGAATAAACTAAGTATTAATTTGGCTATGCATGCAAATATCATTTTAGAGAATATAATTTTAAACCTTTAGGATCATTAATAATAAAACTTCAATTTTGGATATCCTATTAAATGATTGCATCAATACATTAATCCCTTTCATTTGAAGGATCTTTTCCTGTGTATACACATATGCAAATTGCATTATGTTTTTATTTTCAGGATTACAATGAATTGTTGTATTCTAGAATACAATGGTAAAAACATGTATCTATAACAACTTCACACATAGAAGTTACAGCATTTTTTTCAAACTATCAGAATTCCTTAACATCCTATTTTTTAAATATTCTCTCAACTTTACTTTTACAATAATTTGAAAGAAAATTTATTTATCAGCATCCTTTTTCTCTCTGGTACATTGACGTTATTCTTATTAACAGTAATTCAACTTTAGGATATTTCTCAATTAATTAATCTTAATGAACTTTCCGAAACTAAAAGCAATATTTCAAATAATATTACTCAATTTTAAGATATTTTTATCAATATTGAAAATTCGAGTTATTTCTGACAAATTAATATATTGGTATTTTTGATAAGACTAATCATAATAATTTTAAGTTAAGAAATTAATATATTGGAACTATTATATTTCTTTAAACATTTATATTAATGTTATATTTAATAAAATGTACATCATTGACAATATTTGCCATAAATATAAATTTAATATAAATCAAATGAAACGGTTAATTATTTTCTAAAAATCAATTATATTTCGGTCAATCTTACTTTAATTTATGTGAGAAATAGAGAATCCCTTGTAAGATTCAAATAACGTGTTTTTTTCTTAGGAATACAGACAGACCATTCATGAACTAAAATTCTAATAAATATCTTGAAAACACCTACTTTTACATTAAATATACTTTAACATAGAACTTAACGTCATTATTTCTAAAATACTTTAACTTTTTGAGAGCTAAATTCATAATTTTTCAGATTTATTTTTTAATTATATCTTTATCTTAATTTATTAAATAGATTTTGTTGTGTTGATATTGATATTGTTTTTCTGTTTTAATTTGTTGTTTGCTTTTTCTACTTTGGATTTTTGTACATTGCTTAGATATATAGTTTACATTACTTTTTATGATATAAGTATTTTTCTGCATCTTTTCTATGTTAAAGACAGTTTTCGAATAAATGGTGCGAACATGTTTAAACACATGACCTTCATGAGCTTCAGAAAAGAGTGTTTAGTTTAGATAGCTGACCATCCTGACGAAGACGCGGCCCAAATCCCTTTATTCCTATTGTTATTGTAAAATTTTTATCTAATTTTTCTGTACTTAATTTTTCAAATTTTACCTTATTTGTAATGTTATAATTTTTTATATTACTTTATATTATATGTAATATTCCTTATAGGGGTTATACGTATACATATATATGTATATATATATACGTATACATATATATATATATGTATATATATATATGTATATATATATATATTATATATATATATATATATATATAAATATATATATATATATATATATATATATATATATATATATATATATATATATATATATATATATATATATATATATATATATATATATATATATATATATATATATATATATATATATATATATATATATATATATATATATATATATATATATATATATATATATATACATTAATAAAAGAGTTATTTTCATAACAAAAGTAAAGCATGTATAAAATATTTGAGCTGGAAAACTTATATAAATCCGCCAAATAAACACCAATTATTCTATAGGTTTATATATAGAACAATTGGTGTTAATTTGAGGGATTTATTATACTCCAGTTCTTACTTCCAGTTCCAGAAAATATTAAACAAAAAGATTAATTTCACAAATTTAGAATTTTATGTTTAAGAACTATGATTACTTTTAACACATTACTTTAAGCACTAGCATGTCATTTAAGTTCATGAACACGTAAAATTTCAATGTTTGGATAATAATGAGGACTATAGATTAAATATATTTTATTTGTCTTTTGGTTTCCATGGAGGTATAAATTTACTGTCGGTGTTTCTGTTATATTTTGGAAATATAGATTAAAATTTACAATATTCATCGTATATTTTTCCTTGGAAATATTCAACAGAATAATGAATAACTTGTATGTTATCTCATATATTTTTGTAGTTTATAAATATTCAATTTACAAAATAGATTTGATGTTTATGATACATAAGCACAACGTTTTTTGATTAAAACGTACTACTTAAATACACAATTCCTATTTACATTAAAAATATAGAGCATCTAGAACTTTTTTCTCATATTTATAATTCTAATTTAGAAATTCATATTTTTCCTAAATTTTCAATGGCCATATGAAATATTACTATTATTTAAAATGAAAGGCATAATTTTAAATAATAGAAATTACTATTATTTAAAATCATGTACTGAAATAGTTTTAAAATTCTTTAAAACTATTTCGGGACATGAGTTTTGAAATCGATAAATATTTATTATAACATAAAAATTGTTACAGAGGGATTTTGAAATCAAACAAGAAATTAAGTAATCATTTTTATATCGAGTCTTCAATGTATAGAATAAATTTATGAATAAAAATTATTGTAATATTATTTAATAAATATTTGCTTTTGTTACTTTAGATTCAATATGATATTTGCATTCAATAAATATTTGCATTTGTTACTTTAGATTCAATATGTATGTATTTAAATTACTCTTATGCATTTTATATGTATAATTCTATTATTGCATTTCTCTTACATGAAAACAGATAAAATTATGTAATAATCCGAAATAATGTACATTGGGGTTCTACTTATGAATGAATAAAAGTAATTATGAATTTTCTTCATTCAACTATTATAAATATATTTTATCTTCTTTGCTGTGTTTTCATCTCTGAGCAAAATTTTATCAGTCATTTATCACTCGTTACCGATTCTAGCTTAACTATTGTTACTTTCATATTACTAGTCTCATAAATAAAATAAATGTTATATCATTCGAGTATTTTATTGATTTTATTTAATTTTCTTTTTAATTTTAAAATTTCAAGGAATTTTAATATTTTTCTCACAAAATAAGTAAGAGAAAAAATAATTGTTTAATATTGGCTACTATGCAATTTAAAACTGTTGATTTCAACTCTTAACTGTCGTAAAGAAAATTTAGCATCGACATTGTTTTCCTAGCTAAACTTCCAATAATATTTAGTAGTTTAAAGTCTTGTAAAACTGAGTCTTCGTAACTGAGTAAGCTTAAAAGACTTAACAATAATTAGTTTTTCGCTCTAGACTTATTTGTTTTCTCAAAAAGATTAATTCCTTTGAGATTTAATATTTCATGTAGGCTTGAAGCCTTTACAAGTATCTATGGCCAGTTGGGAATCTAACAAAATTAGCAAAATATACATCTACCAGCATCGCTTAAGCAACAATGATCTCGGATTTAAATATTACATAGAAATTTATTTTCTCCACGGTTTAACAGAAATTGCAAATAAAAGAAGCCATTTTGTTCTGAAGAGTTATCTCCCTATTAAGATATGATAAAATCAAAATTAAAATTATGTGTAATGGAATTTTATTAAACTAATGGATTTTATATTTAAATTCACTTAAATGATTTTATTAATTTTTATATAATCCTAGTTAATTTGTTTACTTTTATTGCGTTTATTTGCTTATAATTTTTTTAAAGGTAATGCTGCAATTATGACCGTTAAAAGCCAAGTTGCATAGATATTTTCTTTTATATAGATTTTTTCTTTATTTTGGATGCATAAATAAATAGCTCTTTGGAATATTTAAATATAATAGTTTAATTAATTCTAATTTTGTGTCAATAATATTTTAGTATTTGAATATCACTCGGTTTTACGACAATATTTCATGCATGCATTTAAAGCCTCTATCTAAACTAGTGGTTGGACAGAACCTCAAGAGTGGAAAATTCCGAGTTTCATCCCAGTCACTGTAGTAAAATGAGAGATCTATGGTGTGCATCCACATGCTCGTGTGTCGTGGAGGTGTTATGAGTTTTCAAATTTTTTTTATTGTGACACTTCAATATGGCTCATTATTTGTGTAAAAGCTTTCTAATATGTAATTTACTATAGAATATTAAAATTCCTTAATTAGTAGCTTGATTTCATTGCTGTAAGCAACGTGATGTCAAATATGATCTCAACATAACCTCATCATTGCTAATAATGGAAAAGTGCTCTTCAAATTGAGAGGTCTTAAATTCGCTGCAAGTTACTAATGAAAAAAAAATAGACATTTGGCACCCTTATGGATTCTGCATGTGTGTAAGTCAGGTTGTGTATTTGAGAATTCTAGTTTTCTTTTTTGCAAAATTTTAATACAATATCACCCTTTATAAAAAAAATCAACCTGGTAGGAATTTAAAAAGATGCAGTTTAAAGAGCCTTACCACAATCTCTGATCATTAATTTGTTCCCTACGTGATTCAAATATTCCATCGATGATTTAATATTTTGAGTACCTTAAAGTTGTGTGGACTGAACCATGTATATAGCTAATTTTCAATGAAAAAGAGGCCTTCTTAAATTTCTACAGTGATCAATGTAGTAATTTCATGAATACTCATCATATTTAATTCATTTTTGTCTCCTTCGTTTAATTTAAAAGTTGTAATCATCAGTGTAATCCCTTTGTTTTTGAATATGATCCTTTATTTACAAAAATCTCATTGTCAGAAATGTATAGACATAATTATGAGTTAAGCGACTATATGATTTTTTAATGAACATTTTTTTAATTTAGACACACTTACATAAATTATTCAAAATAATCAAATATTTAGAAATATTACAAAATACTAAGGATTTTTATAATTTTTTTAATATTATGTGTATGATTTTTTTTTTAAATTTCGAATTATACATTAATTTAGTTTCATTATTCTAAAATATATTTTCTTTAAATTTAAAAAAAATATATAATATTAATATTCACCTATGCTAAATGATTTCGATTTAAAAAATGGATATCTGGTAGTTATATGCAAACTATAATGCAAAAATTCTAACAGCAAAATGAAAATACTATTTCCTACTTGCACAAGCTCTACAGTTTTTTCTTACATAATAGTTTTCAATATTAATAATAAAAAAAATTATTCTGAAAAATTGCATTTCTTGCGAGATTGTGAGATTTTTCAATTCTGGAAATCTTTTGAGGATTCATGAGCCAAGGATATAATTCTCTTATCAATAAAATAAATACAGCACGGCTCATTTATCATTTTTTATGGTTTGGAGAGCAGATTTTCAAGGTTGTGATAACAAGTATTTTAATTTATGTGTTTTATATATGTGATTGCGAAAGTTTCTATGATAGACAGTCAATCAATAAGATTATTATGAGCAGTATTATATGTGGGGTGTTTTATATATAATCATATTTATGATTTGTGTCTGTTATTGAATTATGTTTTGCTTTTCACAATATAAATATTAATAAGTATATATATATATATATATATATATTTATAAATACATATTATATACATATATATATATATATATATATATATATTTATAAATACATATTATATACATGTATATATATATATATGTATATGTATGTATGTATATCGTCTGTATACCCATAAAAGTAAATACTGTTTTGGTATAAAAAACGATATATTTAAACAACATATAGATTTTTTGTTAAAAAATATCAATTTGGATAGTAAAGAAATTGGATTACGATGTTTCCAATACAAGTTATTAATGACCGAACATATTTCAAATTATCATACTGATAAAATACAGATAATTGAATCCAACATGACATTTTATAAAATATTAAAATAAGTTTAGTTTAATTATAATATGCTGTAAGTTCTTGGTTGCAACATCTTGCTTACAACACACATCTTATTTTCCTTATCGAACAGTGATCACTAAAGAAATATTAATAATACAATATTTCTCAGAATGCAATATTTACATATAATATATTATCGATATTTCTATAGGCATTTTCCTTATAAAATATAGAATGATTTTATAAGCATATCATAGAAAATTTTGAAGACAAAATAATTTTAAATTTTTTTAATGGTATAATTTTTATTTGTGTTTGTAATGTTTTGTAACATAGTTTGAATTTAGTTGTTGACATATTTAAACATACTTTAATTAAATAAACTATTTTCTCCAATAAAACACATTTATAATTCTAAATTTTGTTTTACAATTGGCAATGTTTTATTTAATAGAATAAAGGAAACTCGTTTAAGGTAATTCTTAGTAAGTTTGGAAACTCTTGAATGCTCTTATGCACTTCTGCTTTCATTTTCAGAAATTAGAGTAGAATATTAATTTTTAAACACATTGACAAATAGTATTCTGTGTAACATAAAATGTGACAAGAAAGTTGAAATGGTGTTTAACCAATGAAGGAAACAATTAAGACATTGTGTTATAAGATTGCTTTTCAAATTGAATTATTCGTTAGTTATAAAATTACACTAAAATAAATCAATGTATAAGATTGATTAACATATAAGATTTGATATTATTCTCAAAATAACAAAGTAATCATCTCATGCTTCAAAAGCTATAATCAGGTTATGTAAGATTTCAATTAATCAAAACATAGCTATTTCAAAATTTTGAAGAAGATTGATTTAGTAGAGACATTCTTTTAATCATTATCTTCAGTGTTTAGTACATAGCGAGACACTAATCAGCGGTAATATGTCATGAAATTCCACATAATGTAAACTTTTGTGTACTCTGGTGTAAAAATTATTTTATTGATGATCACTTTAATACCATAAACTACTCATTAACATTTCAATTCTACCTTTCCCTCATTATAATTGAATTTTATTTGAGTTAATCATGAGTTTCAGAGATTGTGATTTTTGGCTAGTTTTGAATAACATCGTTATTTCAGCATTTAGTTATTACTTAAGAAATTCAGATTAATTTATGTAAATTTAAAATAATCTGTGCATTTGAATTTTAAAAGTGAGAGTATTACCATACATACAATAAAAGCTTATTTTGCTCTTACTAATTGGTTTTTATATTTTTACCAGTTAAGCATAAGCATTGATTTATTCAATTAATTCAAAATACCTAACGACTTCGTATGAACATAGGAAAATAGCAATGTGGATTCACAGAAACTCAACCTCACGGAACAAAGATCCGACTAAGAAACTTTTAAAATATTTTTTTCATGATATTTAGTTTTCAACTGTAATGAAAGGCAATGTATTATATTTCTTGCTTTATACGTAAGCTGCTTACAAATGTTAGTTAATATTTCTGTTTTAGATACATGCACTGAATGTTGATGTATGTATGCATGAAAGTTGAATAATTTTCTTCTGATATGATAAAGATAAATTAGAATTATCAAGGAAATAAATTTTATGCTCAATAACACAAAAAATAACAAAATAATTTTAGCTAAATATTTCGATAAAATTTATGTTATCTTAAATGAATCACTTTAAGTTTTTTGACCTTATATATCAATAAATGAATAGTGTCAAAAATTAAAGATTTTAGAGAAACACTTTGAAAGTGAAAAGAGCTATTACGTTGATGTAATACACGCTCATCAAGCTGATGTTTTTAAAAAAACAATTTCTACTAGTTATATATTAAGCAAAGAAAAATGAAAATGAGAAGAAAGTTCTTTTATTTAAAACAAAATTGCTTAAACTAATACTTTAATAGCGTATTAAAAGGTACATTTTGCTGGAAAATTTGTAATTTTTAAATTTAAATTTGCAATTTATGGAATTGGAAGAAATGAACAATATTATGCCTAAAAAGATATGTACACAAATCTAAAAATGTTATTGAAATAATTATATTTTATTAGGTTTTTGGTTTAAGGAGTTTTAGCGTATAACACCTGTTAATATATCATTACATTTGTGAAACGTTAATGAGTATAAATATTTAAAGCTATATAAGACTAAAATTAATTATCAAATATAAACTTTATTATTGATAATTAAAAATAATTCTAAACTCCCACTTTTTGAAATCTATTATAGTTTAAAAATGAATATTATTTCAAGTTTCAGAACTAATTATATTATTTCCAATTATACTCTGATTAAAAATTCCCCAGTAATATTTTTTGAAAATGATTTAATTAGCAGTAATTTCTTAGAAAGACTGTCCAGTGGTGATTTAAAAAAAATCTTAATTCCTTTTTAATTTAAAAGTGAGTAAAAATTCATCAACGCAAAAATATATCTTCTGCTTTTGTCTATGAATAAAATATCTTTCTAGTATCTTAATAGCTTGAAACATTATCTTCTTAACGTTTTTATCATTTCTAGGTTTCCATTATTTACGATTTTTACAAATGAAAATGATATGGTAATAATGTTTATTTTTTAACACATTGTACGATAATTTATTTTGCATCCTTATTTTAAAATTAATTTCTTCGGCGTAAACACTGTTTGAAGTTCATAAAGTGAATAAATGCCCTCAAAATTTTAATTCATTATGATAAATGACAACATAAACATTTTATTCCTTAAAATTGTTTCCAAATTAATAACATAAAAAACACTCTAAATATCATATGGGTATATATTTTTAAGTTGCCAGTTTTCAAAAGCATTTCTGATTTGAAGTTTAATGTTACTTTGATTCTCATAATTTATTTTAATATTTTATATTTTATGGTTCATTTAGAAAAATTAATTGATAAATAAAGTATATCAACGTATTACATATTTTGACATTTAACATATGACTAATAAAAGAGGACTGACAATAATGACAAAATCCTGATACTTATTTCCTTAGAAATTACTCGTTATTTTAAATAAATGAGTTTCAGAAAATAATTATTTATTAGTTTAAACATTATTAGATTTAAATTAACTTCCGTTCCATGGAAAAATAATTAAATTTATTTGAATAAAGCTTGTAATTATTTGAATGGTAAGCAATTCAAAATCTCATTAAACTAATCAAAACAAATTTAGGCATTTGATTTGGGAAAGAAATTTGCTTTTAAGTTTAGCAAAATTTGTAAGAAAAGTGTGACATGGAAATGTAATTGAACTTTCATTTAAGACCTTACAAAACCTTTCATTTATATTTGCAGCTTGAAATAATTAATCATTTAGATTCCTAAATTTTGTTCATTTAAATTTTCTTTGAATTTACTTCCCTAGCTTTACAACACATATAAACAATGAAATATGAATTTTACAATCATAAATTAATTGTTTTATCATTTATAGTAAATCGTTTTAGTTAAACTTTAAATTAATTAAACAGTGTTTTATGTTTTAACAGTCATTTATTATATATGAGCTTGTAATTTATAGAAAACCACGTTAAGAAGACTTTTGCTCAATGCATTGTGTAGCAATTTTTTAAACGAAACTTTAAAAATTTAATTTAAAAATATTTGTACATTTTATAATAATAATCGAAATATGCAATATTTCTAATATTGCAGCACAAAATTAATGTGAAATATTGCTTAAAAATGATTTATTTTTTAATATTTATTCGAAAAAACTTCGAAAAATATGAGTGAAATTTTGCTTACATTACAATATTATATAAAAGTCAAACATTTAGAGTTTTATTCTTCCCATCATACACACCACTAATTTTGTGTTATATATTTATATATATATATATATATATATATATATATATATATATATATATATATATATATATATATATATATATATATATATATATATATATATATATATATATATATATATATATATATATATATATATATATATATATATATATATATATATATATATATATATATATATATATATATATATATATATATATATATATATATATATAACCTAATATGAAAATTATATAATTCTGAAATATCCTTAATGTACACTAATTTTAAAAATAATTTAATAGTTTATACCTTGTTATACTAAAATGGAATGAGAGTTTTATGTAACAATTATCATATTAACTATTAAAAAATACTAAAATATAAGTGATTTATTTATGGAAATTGTCTAACTGAATAAATCATAATCAATATTTAGCAATTTATGTATCATGTAAGCTCTCCATATTATGTATATTTTCATATGTTGTCCATTCTACTATTCTTTTATGCATTTTTATTTATTTGAAAATAACCCAAAAAATTAATTAAAATTAAAAACTAAGCATAGCTATTTTAACGAATCGATTCTAGTATAAATGTTTGAATCAATTACAGAATTTTTAATTGCATAATTATTATTATTTCTATTGTATAGTGTTTATTAGTATGAAAATATTAAATGCGACAAAATACTTTTTTGCAGTAAATCGTATTCCTTCCAATGAAATATTTTAATTAAATAAACACTGTTAATTTATGAAATTAATTTTCTTAAAATATACTATTTAATTATAATATGACATTTAAATAAATTACCAGGCACAACTTTTGATTAATTTCAAAGTTATACTAAAAGAATTTTATTTTAATACTAATAATTTATCACATTCCTTACTGAAAATATAATTTAGTATTACAAAATTTTTCGAAACAGCATCCTGCTTTCTTTGAAAACTTAATTACAGTAATAACTATACTCTAATTAAGAGGACGGTAACTCAGTTATATTAGTTTCTAATTACAATTAATATTTAATGTTAAGAGATTAGGTGTAAATGACCGTTTGGCAGAACACAATTAATGAAATATTTTGAAAATAAAATAAATAATTATATTTTTAAAAATTAATTTAGTAATCTTACAATTTCAGTAAGACAATTTACAATAACTTTTGAATGCATTTTTTTATCATTTAATAAAAATACATATTTAATTGTGAGCCATTGCGTAAAATAATTAATTAAACTAATTTTGCTTTTTATTTCATAAAGATTTTAATTTAAAGCTGCAAGAAACTAATTTTAAGTTATATTTTTATTTATCTTTGCATTTTAAATTTCACATATTAAATAACAAATGACAAAACCATATATTTAGTTAAAAGAATATATATCCTTATAGCTACACACAGACACTATATACACTACTAGCCATTAAATTTGCTACATCAAGAAGGCGACATGCTACAGACGTGAAATTTATGCGAAAGGAAGAAGGTGATGTGATATGCAAATGATTAGCATTTCAGTGCATTCAAACAAAGCAGGCGCCAGTAGCGACACCTATATTGTGTTTAAATGAGGAAATTGTTCAGCCGGTTCCTCATACACAAATTGCATTTGAACGTTGTTGCCTGGTAAAAAGTTGTTGTGATGCCTCGTGTAAGAAGGAGAAATGTGTACCAGCACGTTTATGACTTTGATAAACGTTGAATTGTAGCGTACCGGGATTGTGGTTTATCTTATCGCAAAATTGCTGCTCGCGTCGGTCGAGATCCAATGACTGTTAGCAGAATATTGAATCGATGATTTCAGGATGGTAATACGGAACGCAATGCGGGATCTCAACGGCCACCTATCACTAGCAACCGAGAAGACAGGCATATTATCCGCATGGCCGTAATGGATCGTGCAACGACGCCACGAGCCGTGAGTCAAGAAACGGGGTCGTTTGGAAGACAACAAGTGTCTGCACGAACAGTTCGACGACGTTTGCAGCAGCATAAACTCTCAGCTCGGAGACCATGGCTGCGGCTTCCCTTGACGCTGCGTCATAGACAAGAGTGCCTTCAATGGTGTGATCAACAACGAACCTGGGCGCACGAATGGCGAGACGTCATCTTTTCAGATGAATCCAGGTTCTGTGTACAGTATCATGATGGTCGCATCCGTGTTTGGCGGCATCGTGATGAACGCACACTGGCAGCATGCTTTCGTCATCATCATACTGGCCCATCACCTGGCGTGATTGTATGGAGTACCATTGGATACACGTCTCGGTCAGCTCTAGTTCACATTGACGGTGCCTTGAACAGTGCATGTTACAGTTCTGGTGTGTTACGACCCGTGGCTCTACCCTTTATTCGAGCCCTGCGAAACCCTACGTTTCAGCAGGATAATGCCCGACCGCATGTTGCAGGTATAGTACGGACCTACCTTGATACGGAACATGTTCCGCTTTTGCCCTGGCCAGCACGTTCTCCAGATCTTTCACCAATAGAAAACGTCTGGTATATGGTTGCCGAGCGACTGGCTCGTCTTTAAACGGCAGTCACAACGGTTGATGAACAGTGGCATCGTGTTGAAGCTGCATGGGCATCTGTACCTGTACATGCAATCCAATCTCTGTTTCACTCAATGTCCAGGCGTATAACTGCTGTTATTATTGCCAGAGGTGGTTGTTCTGGGTACTGATTTTTCAGGATCTATCCAGCCAATGTTTTTGAAAATTGAATCACTTGATATTTCTAGTATTATATATTTGTCCAATAAATATCATTTTGTTATCTGCATTTCTTCCTGGTGTAGCAATTTTAATGGCTAGTAGTATATATATATATATATATATATATATCATATATATATATATATATATATATATATATATATATATATATATATATATATATATATATATATATATATATATATATATCCTGTATAATCTGGTTTTTCTAATAATAAACTTTCATAAATTTGAATTTAATCACTTGTTATTTCTAGTATTATATATATAGATAGATATATATATATATATAATACTAGAAATAACAAGAAAAATGGTATCTCATTTTAAGCCAAATGAATCTGGTATAACCTTCTTCAAGAATGAGAAAAGACTTTCCTTCAAAATAATATAAATAGTACAAGTATTTGTGGAAAAAAATTTATGTAATAGCTTCAAAAACGTTTTAATGAGCAGTAGTGAAGTGTGTGTAGGATATAAAATTGAAAGTTAAGTGTGTTGAAAATAAAAAACTATAACAAATATAAAAAAATAATGCATATTCAGTTTCATTTCAAGCACCATTAAACATTTGAAGTTCAAAAGATACAATATTAAAATATTTTTGAATCGCATAAATTATTCCCAAAACTAATAATATTAAGTATCTAGACATGTGTAGATTTTGAGTTTTTTCAGGAAATGAACTTCTTATGAAAGCATTTTTATAAAATTAATATGCCTTGTTTTTAAATGTCTTGCAGAATTTATTTAAACATAATTTAATTAAACTATGATTTAGAGTTAACGCCAAAAAATGGTAAAGCAGTACATGTGAAACTAAAATAATTTTCACGTTTTTTCTTTAATATAATGTTACTTATAATTACACTTATTTTTAAATTTTCTAAATTTTTACTTACTATTATCTTTTTTTGTGATTCAAAATTTATAATAGCTTTAGCCATTCAGAATGAATTTTGTTACATAATTTAAAATTTTTTTAATTTGTAATGCTCTTTATGTGTTTTATTCTAATATGCTTATCATATTAAAATATTTGTGGTTAAACTGGTCTGTTTGTGAAGTTAATGATTTCGTTATTATGCATAGATGCTTCAAATGTTTATGTTATAATCATAAGGCTGCTGATTGTAAAAACCACCTTGCTTGTTTTACCTGCTCAGGTAATCATAAAAGCTCAGAGTTTTCTAATAGAAATCATAAGTTTAGGCCAATTAAAGTAGATTTAGCATAATAAAACTAAAAATCCTTCAAAAAGAGTTAATATTTATCATAAAACTTATGATAGTTGCTGCCCGAGTGAAATTTTCATGAAGAAATTATCAATCTCTCGTATTGATTATGAATAATAGTTATTGTTCTCTTTTACGTTTCGTCCAATTAAATCTACACAAGTCTAAACGCAGCAACTCATTCTCAATATGGAAACTATCAATATCGATGTTGCATTAATTCAAGAATTTCAGTGTTACAAAGGGAGCCTTCCCGGGTTTCCTAGCCATTACAAAGTATACTTTGATACCCAATCGGATGTTATAAAATCAACGATCATCATTCGCTCGAATAACATTTCTACCTTTGTTTATCATAATTACTCTGATTATAACATGATCTCTGTTGAAATCACTGTAAATGACTTAGAAATTCTTCCTGCTGTATTCAATTTATGCTTAACATTTTCTCTCTTCCCTGCCCTTTGGAAAAATGCTAAAGTTGTCTTAATTCCAAAGAGTTTGAACTCTAAACGACCGCACCTTAAGAATATTAGGTATATTAGCTTATTGCCTTGCATTGGAAAATGTTTCGAAAAGCTTTTTACAAACAGACTAAGAAGGCATCTTATCAATCGTAATTATACTAGTAAAACCCAATATGGATTCACACCACAGAAATCTACTGAGGATGCACTACTGCGACTTTTTCACATTGTAAAGGAAGGGAAAATGAAAAATCTGTTCACTATTCTCCTCTCATTGGACATAAAAGGAGCTTTTGAAAACGCGTGGTTGCCCCTTATTATCTTCTTAATGAAGGAGGCTCTTTCAAATATTCTCAATCTCTTACGCAGTTTTTTGACCAACAGAACGCTGTTCTTATTCTTGGTAATAAATCGAAAGTTGTTAACATCTAAAAAGAATGTCCACAAAGCTCACTTTCTGGCCTATTCCTTTGGAACCTAATTATAAATGATTTACTAAAAAATTTATTGATTTTAAGTGCTGGAAAATTGCTTTCACAGATGACTTACTCGTAATTGTTCAGAACAAATATTTTCCCGATTTATGCTGTACTGCTCAAGATATTCTTGATTTTATTCATAATTGGGCTCAACATTGCAAGCTGGAATTCTATCATACGAAGTGCAAAGTAATGATAATTCACAAAAAGACTAACATTGATGCCACAATCAATCTGGCTACTGGTAGTAATTTTCTACAAGTTGTAGATAAAATTAAATATCTTGCTGTTGTTGTCAACAGTAAACTTAAATGGAAGGTGCACTTGAAATACATTTTAGATAAGATTAACATTCTTACAAATGCATTGTACAGAATTTGCTATAACATTTACGGTATTAAATTCGATGCTTCAGAATTGATTTATAAACAAAGCATTGTTCCCGTTATTCTTTATGCAAAGCGAGTTTGGTGAGACAATTTGAAAAAAATAAACCGAAAACTTATCAGGAAAATACAAAGAAAACTGCCCTTGAGGATTGTTAGAGGATATAGAACAATCAGCTATGATGCTCTCGTTATTTTCTCTGGTCTTCCACTTTTTGATGTTGTGATACTTCATCAAAATGAGGTTTATCGTTATGCTCAAGACTCTTTTTCTAACCATCTTGATGGTGATTTGAACTTTTCTTCCCTACCTCATTCATCTTCAAGATTTCCTGCTCCACTTGCTGCATTTGATAGCGTTAGGGAAGAAGACTATGATCTAATTTACTTTACAGATGAGTGTAAAGTTAACGGAAAAGTAGGTCTTGCATACATATGCTTTCAGAATGGGTTTGAAGTGTGTCATCAAGTATACCGCATTAGTGATTACAGTTCTATTTTCCAAACGGAGTTACTCTGCATTAATCCTGCTGTTAAAGATACCATAAGCAAACCTTATTAAAAAATTTTAATTTGCAGGCTCGATGTCATTCTTACTGGCTCTGCAAGATATAACTAGTTTTGAAAAAAAACTTATTGTGGAAGTCCAGACTTCAATAAATAGGTGTGATATCAAAAATATTTCCTTCACTTTCTCTCCCATGTCAAAGGTTATAGTGGTGTGTATGGAAATGAAAGAGCAGATTTCCTGGCCAAATCTTCTTTTTCACTTCCAAATAAACTTGATACCAGCTTACCCAAGTCTTTTATCAAAACCACTGCCAAAAATAAGATTATCACAGAATGGAACTCAGGTTTTGTGTCCTCTCCTAGTTGTAAGAGGAGAAAATCTTTTTTCCCATCAGTTCCCTGCAGAATTAAGAACTACTGGTTCTACACCGACTTTAAACTTACGCAATTCCTCACTGGACATGGGAAATTCAATAACTACCTACACCGTTGCCACATTAAAAACAGTGAGGTGTGCATGTGCAACTCTGGGAGTGACAGCCCTTCTCACATTCTTTTTGAATTCCCATCTATTTCAGAAGAAAGGAACGAGCTTTGTAAAGACTTAAATAACAGGTGGCCCCCGATTTTGATGCGCCTAGTAAAGAAAGAGAATTTTAAATTTTTTAAAAAAATTTATCCATGCTGTTATCTAATTCCTTTTTATTTTTATACCTCTGTTTTGTTTTTTTTCTCTTTTCCTTTTTTTATTATTATTTTCCTCTCATGATTTACTTGGAATTGTTATTTAGTACATTTGTTGTACCTTCGGGCCATGTGTAGTATTCCTTGGTGCACAGTGAAATATTTTTGTTTTCCCAAATTTAAAAAAAAAGAAAAAAAAACCTTTAAATAAGTTTAATATAAATTTCTGCGTATTTTTTGACATTTCATTTCTAAATGACTTATGTATAAAACTTAAATTTAAACGATAGCATTAAACGATAACGTCGACGTTGATGGGAAAAATAAAAAGAAAAAAGCACTTGATTGTTTTAAGAACCGTAGATTAATAATATGTAATTAAGAGTGTTTGTAAATATTCTCTTAATATATATTAGCTTTTTTTTCCTCTAACATATATATACAGATAAAATATGTAATTTCTACGAAAACACTACCATTACATTTTACGAAATTTTAATAACTCTGAAGTTTTGCTTAAAATAAAGTTAAAAAGTTGAATCAATTCATAATGGCTTCAAAATCAAAACATATTTTTGTGAAAAATTTAACATTGTTCTACTGCAAATTAAGTTTTTAAAATAATGAAGCCAATTAAGATTTTTATACATGTTTAAATGATGGAAATTTACTTGGGTATGATTATATTCAAATGCTTTTAGAGGAAAAATATCAAGTTTTTTTATGTCATAATAACTAATCTAAAAGAAAGTTTAATTTGACCGAAAATTGCTTACGTGAAAAACTGATAAATAGTTTCAGTGACAAGATAAAACTAAAAAAGCATTATAAAAACGGAAAAAAATGCTTTTTCACTCTCAGGTGTTTGGCAGTTTAAAATCCATTTAAAGCCGGAAATAATTTTAAAATTTTCTATCAGGAAATGCCAAACTAATAGTAATTCATTCTTCAATGGATTAGCAAAAAAAGTGTACAATTTACAAAATACTCTTTTCATGTTCAAAATCAAATATGATAATTTAAGAAGAGTTTAAGAATATTTTTTCACTACACACCTTTTTTGTATTTTCTAAAAATTTCCTTCACCAAAAATGACAATTTAACATTTTTTGAAAATGTTTTCACGAAAAAAAAATAATCTTTTCTATAAAGCTCCAGTTAAATTAATTTGACATCATTACAATATGTAAGTTTTTCACTCATGGGAATATTTTCACTATTTTTAATTAATTAACTTGATAACAAAAAGACCAAAATAGGAATACATTATTTAAAAAGAAATTAATAAAATTAATTAATTATTTAAGGAAAATCAAATATTTCTTTCAGGTATTCATTTCAAAGATTAAAAACTTATATTTTATTACATTTCGTGCGCAATTTTTCTATTTAATATAAATATAATTTTCTTAAAATTGATTTATGAAAATTAATAAAATTTTATGTTATTGTAAAATTATTTAATTACATAGGGAGAAAAATCATTTATACTGCAAAAGTTTTGTCAAAATGAATTTTTATTTAAAAATAGCTCTTATCAATTTGAGAAACAAAAGTGACAGTATCACACATATGTTATACATTTGTTTTTAATTCACAACTGGTTACAATTACTTCGAGGTAATTATAATTTTTTATATTCATTTGAAAGAAATAGTAAATTTTCAAATATGCATTAAACACTTCAAAAGAATTTATTTGGGTAGGAATCACTGCGAAATAAAATCAGTATGTAGAGCTATTTCAAAAGATTTTAATGTTTGTAAGCGATAAATTGAAAAAAAAATGATGTACTTTATCACTTGTTATTCATGAAAATTCGTTTCACATGTATTTTTTTAATTTAACGATTCACTCTTTATTAAAGTCTAAGTACATTTTCAATAAGACAATTTTTCATCCCTAATTGAAATAATATGCTAATTATAAAATTTCAACACGTTTCATAAATAAACTTATTTTAATCATACACTTCGATGATTTTAATTACTCAAAGTAAAATTTAAAGTAAGAAATACATACTGATGTCATTTAGAAATGTAAATAAATGTCAAAGATGCATTCATTACCCCGTCAGATAGTTTAGATCAACTGGAATGGAAATTAATTTTATTCCTGACTACAATTTTATTTAGTGTTATTATTTACAGATAAGGAAAAATATTTTACAAATAAGCAAAACGTTTTACACAATAATAAACACAATAAATAATGGCAGTATTTACTTGAATGTAATTTTTGCTGAAAATTCAACTGAATTCTTTAAAAGTGGGAAAAGAAACTTTGAAATTAGTACTTCTTTCCTTATGCTTAGACTATCCATAAAATGACAATAACAGTTGTGATTACTTTAAGCAAATAGTTGAATTTCTTTATATGTGCTTTTGCAACTCACGAAATTAATTAGTTTTTTAAAAAATAATCTCAACTTCAGTTTCCAGTGAATTACACATTATATATATAAAATTTACTTTTTTGGGTTACAAAGAAGCTTTACCAAATATATGAAAAATAATTCCATGCAATAAAAAGTATTTTGGTTATTAAATGTATACTTTGTTTCCTTAAAATACTTTAAATAAAACCTATTAAAAACGTAGGATCTCTCTCTCTCTCTTGAAACATTATTAATTATTTTCTAATTTAAGGAATATTGAAATTCTCAAGCATTACATATTTAAATTTTCCTTAAAAACACATGATATGAGAGATAAAATCAAGAATATTTCAATATATAATATATATAAGTTTATATATTTCTTTAACATCGCTGTTACTTTAATCAAAATTGGTCACTTAAAATTTTCTCCAGACAATATTCTGAAAACCAACAATACATCATATATGAATGATTGTCCTTATGAATCATGTATGAATGAAATACAATCCAAGAATTTCAAGAATAAAGAAAGCGGTGGTTTTCGAAAATACCTGATACTTTATTCCTGATAGCGCAAGTCTAAAGTTTACTTAAAACTAAAAATATTAGAAAAAGTACTTTCAATATATTGATAAATCAGTAAACCAGTGAATATATTTATAATATGAAAATAAATATATTCGGTAAAGCTAGGTGTGTTGAAAATAAAAAACTATAACAAATATAATATAAAAATAATACATATTTAATTTCAGTTCAAGCGCCATTAAACATTTGAAGTTCAAAAGATACAATATTGAAATATTTTGGATTCACGTAAATTATATTCCCATAACTAATAATATTAAGCATCTAGTCATGTGAAAATTTTGAGTATTTTTTTCAAAAAACGAACTTTTTATGAAAGAATTTTTATAAAATTAATATACTTTGCTCTCATATGTCTTACAGAATTTATTCATTGATAATATAAAATAAACTATGATTTAGAGTTAACGCCAAAAAATGGTAAATCAGTACATGTGAAACTAAAATAATTTTCACGTTTTTTTTCTTTAATAGAATGTTACTTTTAAGTAAACTTGTTTTTAATTTTGCCAAATTTTTACTTAACTATTATTTTTTCTATTATTCAAAATTTAGAATTGCTTTAGCTATTCAGAATGAATTTGGTTATGTTATTTAATATTTTTAAATTTGTAATGCTGTTTATGAGTTTGATTCTAATATGTTTATCATATTAAAATATTTGTGATCAAACTTTAAATAAGTTTAATAAAATTCTGCGTATTTTTGAATTTTTAATTTCTAAATGACTTATTTGTAAAACTAAAATTTAAATTTGAAAGTCTTATTTTTTTTAAAACTATATTTAATTAAGGAATTATTATATAATATTGTTCCATTGATGTAACTATAAGCACACAAGTAATTTTGTTAAGAAATTAATTCATAGAAGTCCATTTTCAAATTCAATTTTCAAAATAACAGTTCATGATAGTATTGAAAGATTTTTATGGTTTATTATAGTGTTATAATAATATTGTCTTGTGTATTTTAAAAATTATTTTGAATGCTTTGCAAAATATTTTATAATTTATTTTTATTAAGTATGAACAAAATATTTTCATATAGCAAATAAATATTATTCATCATAATGCATATAGTATGTTAATATTTCATACAAACCAAAAAATTAATAAATAACTTTAATGCTATGATTTGCTATTCTCGTAATTTAATATTTTATAATTGTAAAACAAATTCTTCTTAAAAGATCTTTGTATTTCCTGTTGTTTAGCTCTAAAAATTTTCTTACTAGAATGTTTGAACATTTAATGCTTATATAGTTTTTTTTAGAACTCCCTGAAAAGGAATTATCTTTTAAAATATATATGACGTTCTGAAGCTTTAAAATGTTTACACATGTATCAAGTTCTTTTTAAAAGAAGAAACAGTTATACCTTTTAATAGATTAAGCTTGAAAGTCAAAAAGTAAAGTATTTAAATGGATTTACGACAATAGCAATGCATCAACTTGTTCTACAAATAATTCTTTGAGATTAAGAAAGAAAGCATTTTTGGTTATAAAAATCTGATAGAATAAAGAAAGAAATTATAAGAGATCTAAATATATAAAGAAACAGAAATTGACTAAATAACATAACATTATATATATATATATATATATATATATATATATATATATATATATATATATATGTATATATATATACATACATATACATATATATATATATATATATATATATATATATATATATATATATATATATATATATATATATATATATATATATATATATATATATATATATATATATATATATATATATATATATATATATATATATATATATATATATATATATATATATATATATATAAATCTGCTTATAAAACCCTTTCTCAGATGACAACTGAAAATATTATACGAATACTATTTCAAGTTCTCTAATTCTGAAGTAAATGAATATATTTATTTTTTTTTAAATTATATATCACATCAAAATGTGAAGAAAATCTATTTTAAGCTAAAAATGATACATATTTTACTGCATTTTATGGAATGCATTTTTTAAAATGCTAAATAAACTGAATATGTAAGATTTTATATGCATTTAACAAAGCATACGTATTTATCGAAAACTATCATAATTAGTATATATAATTTTAAATCTTCACTCACTTCATAAACTATTTAAATATCAGCTTTGTGAGTAAACTTATTTATATTTATCATGACTATTTTAAGCTATAAATTGGCTCTTAGTTTACTATTTTATGTTATTACTTATTATAAAGTAAATGTGTAAATAGTGTTGTTACTTGTAAGTTGTGTAAGTTATAGAAAAATTTATAGTAAATTTATAGAATTTGAATTTAATAATAGTATAAATATAATTTGTGGAAAATGAATATAATTTTTTCACAATAGTGTTTTTACTTAAATATTAATTATATCTTCAGAGGATAAGAAATTAAATTCTTCAAAAAAAATGGAGTGATTTTCTACACACGATAATTTTTTGATTTTTTTAACTCCCTTAATATTTTAGCCGACCTGACAGTGAAATGGTTAGCGCTCTTGCATTCTGTTCAACAGTTCGTGGGTTCGAATCCCACCTAGGGCTTGGATCTTTGTAATGATTTGGGATCCACTTTAAACTGTGGATTCCGGTCTAATTAGCTCTCGTGTTCAAAATATGTCCATTGAGCGACAAACTCTTAAGATTTTATATAGTTCTTTCGATAACTTCTACTTGATTTTAATATTTTTGTGGAATTATATAAAATTAAAAAATGAATTTATACTGTATTTTTAAAATAAATATTATTTTGTATATCGATAAAAGCTAATTTTTTTTTAAATTTCAATTTAAAAATTTGAAATTTAAAAGTTAACAGTTATATTTTTCAGTAACAATCATTCCGTATTGTTTACTTAAAATGTTTGTCTCCCTATTGGTGCAATATTTTATATGTAAGGCAGCTAAGCAAAGATCAATGATTCTAAATTTCATTATTTGAGGTGACTATTAAAATTAAAGTTACTCTCAATATATATATATATATATATATATATATATATATATATATATATATATATATATATATATATATATATATATATATATATATATATATATATATATATATATATATATATATATATATATATATATATATATATATATATATATATATATATATATATATATATAAAATATTACTAAGCTTAATATACAACTCTCAAAATGTAGGATAGTATATAAATTTACATTAAAATATAAAATCCGTTTTCATCTAGCCATTTGTTAATAGACATTTCAGCTCTGCAACATTACAGTGAAGTCTGAGTTTTATTAATATAATATAGAGTAATTGAGTAGAGTGTTAAATTTATAGAAAGTTAAGTATAAAAGTTTTTACGAAGGCTTAATAAGTGACATAATTTCTATACATATTCATTCATCATAAATAGATATATGTGCGTGTGTGATAAATCTCTCATTAGTGTACCTAATAAAATATTTAATATTAATAATAAAACCCGAGATTTGTTCAAATCGATTGTAAATCATTTATTTGTAAATACAATTTTCTGTAACACATTTTTAAATAGGCTTAAAAACTTTTGATAAAAATTGCTAATTTTTGTTTGCAAAAGATTGTAAAATTTTTATTAATGATGTCTGAATGTTGCGACATTTCATGTTCACCACAGATAGAAAGAAACTATATCCTATTAATGTTGTTATGAGCAATATCGGATTTAATTTTTTATAAAGATATAGTAGAATTTTCTATTTGTGCAGATTTTTTTACAATGACAAATCTATGTACACACAAGAAATATTCCAAAAATTATTCCCTTATAACAAATATATTTGTACATACATATTAAAAGATATCTTTCGATTGCTAAAGTTTTTTTTTTTTTTTTTTTTTTTTTAAATAAAAAAATTAATGAAAGAATTTTAATGTATTAATGCTTATTATGCTAATATTAATGTTTATTTCCTCTAATGCAATGGAATAGGAATTATGAAATGTAAATATCTTTTGAGTGAAGCCTTAATTCTCCAACCAAAAGGGAAAGGATGATAACGAAGCTATTTGATTGCTAAAACGTGTTTTAAATACATTATGCAACATAGGGAAAATTGTTGCCCAATTTTAATTATTATTTAGCTTGTGATATTCCTACTACCAATCAATGCATATTTTGAATTATTGCAGACAACTATTTAGAGTCGGGAGTCAAAGGCTTATTCCGTAATTTTTGATTTAATATTTGGTTAAATAAATTAAGAAATACCATTTATAAAGAGAAACATTCATAAATATAACTTAAAATTTAAAAGAGAAATCACATATGTCAAGACGTTAATTTAGCTCATTAATATAAAATGTTACGATACACCTAAATTTCTAATTTGTGTTTAAACATGTATTAAATATATTTTTCATATAAATCTTTGGAATTTACTCATTAATAACTAAAGCCATAACATAAATAATAGTAATTTTACCGCATGGACCTACTTCCTGTAAGTTTTCTCAAACGCATTTAATCTTGATTTATAACTTTTAAAATCTTGTAACTTTAATAAATATTTAAATAAAACATAGAAATGTTTTACAAAATATATTTTTATTCAAAATATGCTTAAAAAAACATGAAATTAGAATTGTCTCTAGAATTCAAATCTCATTGCCTAAATATCATAATTGTATTGAGTATATGACTTTGTAAACCAAATTAATGTTTATCAGGTTCAGACTTAAACTAAATATTTCGTAATTACAATAAATTGAACTTAACTAATCATATATCAAGTATTATTTATTTTATGAGAAATGTGAGAAAAACACATTAATATAGTAATTTTAAAAAGTCTTATATTTGAATATTTTGTAATCAGTAAATGAAAACATAAGGTCTGTAAAATATATTTAGGCATTCAAAAATCTACAAAATTATAAAGTGTTTCTTCAAATCGAAACTATCCAGCTCCCAGAAGGAAATATTCACATATTATTCTATTGTATTATAATTTTTTTAAAAAAAATAATCTGCTTTAAATTAAAATAAATTATACAATTTATTAAATTTAGTATTGTCGTTAATCTCATCTTTTTATTGTTTGTTTTATTTTGGCGACAGTTTTCTTTATCTCTTGGTATCATTTTTACATATATATTGTAAAAATGATTTAGATCCTTACCTACAAATTTAGATTTAATTAATATTAAATCTAAATTTGTAGGTAAGGATTTTTTTTATTAGAACATAAGAAAAGACAATGAGAAATAGCCCATTATGTCTTAATACAAACAAAATACATTTATTCCCAACAAAATATTCCGCAATGTTGGAATTATATTACCACTTCCATATAGTTCAGACTTTAATTAAAATTTATTTTACTTAACGAAAATCACTGTGTCAAAAACTAACATTGTTTTACCTTTGAAATGGAAAAAATAGTAACTTGAATAATGTTAACGAAATATTATATGGTATTTCAAAAGACATGAGACTTATTAGAATTATTTTATTAATTACATTAATACTACGGATAATAGTAAGAATATATCATATTTAGGTCATAAAATATTATTATAAAATTTGCATACATTTTAAGCAAGTATAATGCAATATTTTCAATTATAAAAACATTATTTATAAATTATTAAGCGTAATATTTCATGGGCAATTTATCTATTATTATTATTAATTACATCACTTATGATAGATATACATATATATATATATATATATATATATATATATATATATATATATATATATATATATATATATATATATATATATATATATATATATATATATATATATATATATATATATATATATATATATATATATACATATATATATATATATATATATATATATATATATGTATGTATGTATATGTATCATTTTCTTTGTAATTTGTATAGATATAAGAAAAATGTATGTGTATATAGTTCTAACATATGAGAAAATATACCATGATAAGCATGGAACCATGATTATACCATGACAAATGTACAAAAAGTAGCTTTCTATCATAACTATATTCTACAATAATATAATTAGTTAAGCTTGTATAAATAATGATGATATTTTCATAAAACCATAGCAAAAATAGCCTGTGAATAGAAATAGTAATTTTTTTTCTATAATATTTTCGTACAAGTCATGTTCTTCATTCAGTTACTGTTCTTCAAAATTATGCGAATTTCTTCTTTAAAATTACGTAAGACTAAAATTTCACGTCGCAACATGAGTTTAAATAAGAGCTGTTGTTAATTTTGTAAATGTTAAGCAATCTGATCAACAGTTAAATATATAGACTTTAATCTCTATAGAAATATTAAATACGTTTTATCATTTTAAAATATTGGAAAATTTTAATTATATTCAAATAACCATTGATGGTAACAAATTTATATTACTAATATTATTCATAATATTTGAAAAATTGTACAGACATACAGATCAAAAATAGTTAATTACTGAAAAGGTATTTTTAAAAATGTTGAGGTGACTCTATTGATAAATCTACTGAGAAACGAGAAAAAACAAAAATGCTTCATTTTTCTTGTTTCCACAAAAAATGTTTTATTATTGATCTTTGCTACAACTATTAAAGATTGCATCTAAAATTGTTGAAGCTTTGATTAGTAATACATAGAACGGCATCTTCAACAATACTGTTGAACAATATTTTTGCTACTTGAGCACTAATTATTAGAGTATGGTATATTGTAGCTGAGTTTTAAGTAGTGCAAGTAAATTTTTGAAAACTCTTGTATATTGAATTTAGTATTTACCCTAAAATATAAATTGGTGTCACCAATGTTTATTTAAAATATGTTTTCTTTTTTAATGCATAAGCCTTTGATGATCTCACACTTACATTAGAAGAAATGCTACTTGAATTTTATTCTCATTACAATTCATTGTGTGAAAACTGTCTTTCACTTCGTATATCAGATGAATTTTGGTTAAACTGCAACTGCATTCATCATACAATAAATTCATTTTACATATTTAAAATAGGCATTTGAACACCTTATTGATAAACTGTCACACTTATCACAAAATGAAACTTATAAACATAAAAATCGAGGTATTTTAAGTAAAAAAAAAATTTTTATATATAAAGTTTGGTATACTATTTATACTATAAGGCTAGATAGGATAAAAAGAATACATATATGACTAACGATAAACTTTATACAAACAAAGGATTTATTGTACAACCTAGGATATCTTGTAATCAGGTATTTTTCTATTATTTTTTCTGTCTTTCATTTGTGGTTGCATCATCTAATAATAGTTGTGGCTACTATAAATATTTTTATAGATTATATCTATTATTCATTACAATTATCATCAGACTACTAAGAAGTTGTACATTTTATAGCGACAATAATTGCGATTCTTTTCAAACAACTGATTTTAAAGCATTGAGGTCAGTGTGAAGAGATTATTGAAATTAAAGGGCTCTTTATCAGATCTCAAGTGCTTTAAGAGATTGGAAACCTTGTTTTGATCTCACCATAAATGTTCTCTCTTCCTTTAAATTCTTGTCGAAAGGTACCTCAGTATTATCTTCAATTAAAACGAATTAATGTCAAATAGCTGCAAGTAAAGCAGATGATTCCTAGTTTGTCACGATGTCATTTTATACAACATGGAAGTAAATGTTTCGACACATCATAACAAATATATAACGGTATCGCGTCGTTTAATTAAAAAAATACGCAAATGTTAACACTATCAGCAAACTTCTATTATTATATTGTGAATATATATAACACTTGAAAGTGTTTCTGTAAGATAGAATCCAGCCCTGCCTATTTTAGCATATAAAGAACTGTACATTGTAGTTCTTCATTTAAGAGGTTAGCTATGGTCATATCAAAAGTAATTAGGATTTCTTCAAAAAGTGAATATTTTCCAATAATTCCAAAGATTTTCGTTCCAAAAATTAATATAAATTTTCGTTTTCTGACTGTATATTTTATCAACTGTTTTGCCATTTAATAATACTAAGATTAAAAATTAAAATGTTTTTCTGAAAGTGCAACTCATGTCATTGTTTTTACTATAATAAAAATAGCATTTTTCATTTATTGCAAAAATATTTTTGAAGGAGTATTTTATTTATCAAAAAGTCAAAATCAAATATTGAATTGTTAACAATATGCAATAGTTAATTTTTCAGAGTGTTTGAAAATAACTTATGTAAGGGAAAATCAAAAAAATCCTCCCTCTTTTACAATTTTATAAGAGAAAATTAGTAAGACTTGAATACAATTGGAATTTAAAAAATATCTAAAAATATCAAAAAATATTTAATTCGAGAAATAGCTACATAATTTTTCTTTCTCTAAGCCTAAATCATTTCATTCAGATTTGCAAACCTATTGATTCATACAAATTTTGTTCACTTTGTAAAACCAGAGCAAGTATAAATCACAACTGTTTTATTAATATATTTTCAAAATATGAGATTTGAAAACTATGTTCTTTAGAAGATAATATTTTTTAATATTTTCCCCAAACTAGTATTATATAAAATGATATGAATATGAAAGGAGACTGATATTTCTATGAATTATTTATTAATTCATTTGTAAAATTTTCTTCATCGTCTCTGCCCAAATTCAACATTAATTATTTTTCCAACCCAGAAGTGAAGTAGATTATATAAAATAGAGAAAAGTCAAAATCTACCAATGAAAAAACGTAAATTTAATTGATATGAGAGAAAATCTGTGTATTTTTAGGAATATAAAGAATACAAATACAATTTTAATGGGTATTTTTAAATTTTTCTAAAATGGTTCAAAGAATACGAGTAGACGAATTGAAAGCCTAAAGCATAATTTCTTTAAAGAAAGGGCCTATCAGAAAATATTCGAATTTCTTAGGTTTTTCAGAAAAAAATTTAGTTGTTTTGACATCAAAGCTTGTAACTCTCTAATATATTATACATTAAATTTATTGCCTATTATTTCATCTTTATTTCATAATCACAATTTAAATTTCATTAAAAATTAAAATAGATTAAACTTCTATTAAGTAAATCATTCACTAACTGAAATTTTATCTAGAAAATTTGAAATTAACAAATGCCTTATGTCACTTTATGATATAGCACTTGTAATATTATTTTACATACATTAGCAAAATATAGCAATTCAAAATAAATAACGAATGCTTAACTTCCTAATATTTAATCGGAAACTTTTTAATTCTTTTATTGAAAAACATTAATTTCTCAATAAATTAATTTCTGATTAACATAAGTCAAATAATCTTGCTAAATTCAAGATAAATTTGTAATTATATTGATAAATTCATACTAAACACTTCAAATTTTTTTATGAACCAGAAATTAAAAAAATATGTAAGATTATTTTGAATTTTGTAAAGAAAACGATTCTGCATTTAAGCTGTACAACGTTCTGAAAAAGCTTAGCAGTTAAAAATATGTTTATTTAATATATTATTAGTTTATAAATTACTAAATTTTTATTCATATATACAACGTTATTCTGAGAGATAGTTTTAATTTGTTTTTAAATTTAAGAGCCTTAGTTGTGCATTATATAAGTGAAAAGAAGATATGCAGTGAAAATATTAAGTAGTTAAGTATTTCTTAATTGATCAAATATTAGTCAGTTAGTGTGTTTACACCAAATTCTCTATAGTGCCTAACTACAGCTGCAAAAGAAGATAAAAAGATCCCTTAAAAATCCACTGCATACATCTATTTTTGAATGATATATAAAAGCATAGTGAAACATATTCAAATAATGAATCAGTAAAACAATATTTATTTAGAAAATATTTACATATTTTTAGCTTCCTTTCTTTTAATAATACTAAGAAAGCGACATATTTTATCACATTGAGAAACGAATATTACTGTAATTGAAAAATATTTTGTTTCCTAGCAATAGTTTGAGCTCAAGGCATGTCTTTTTCTTTTATTATGTTACACAATTTATTAAAACATCTTCAAAGGTTCCATATCGCTAATATAATTATTCGATCAGAAATGCCAGATGTTCTCTAGTTAAGTAGCAAATATAAAAAAAATCATATTCTTTCTACATTTTGAGTAGCTTTTTCCACCTACAGTATGATTTGTACAACTATATATACTAACTTCAAATGTATAAATAAATACGAATAATGGTTGTTAAGAACATCAATTTAGAACAACATTTATTGAGGATAAAGAGAAAAAATTATTTATCCAACATTATAAATTTACTGTATTTAATTATAATATGTGTTATATTTATACCAGACATATAATCATACCTTTATTTAGATATTACATATAGTTCAATAATATATATATATATATATATATATATATATATATTATTGAACTATATGTAATATATATATATATATATATATATATATATATATATATATATTGGAATACATTTTGTACCTCTTGGTTGATAAAGAAAAATAAAAAAAATATATGTTAAATACATGTGCTTTTCATTTTCTCAGTCACTTTTTAAAAATATATTTATTACTATCTAACAATAAAAATAAAGTATAAAAAACAATTAATTTTTGTTATACTTGACATGTTTTCAATATTTCTCATAGAAACCAATTTTATCATTCAGTATGATAAATATAAGCTTTCTCTTGGATTTGAAATTCTAATGCAATTTTAATGTTAATATTTTGGAAGAATTCATACACTGACCCTCTAAAAGTTAAGGAACAGTCCGTTTTTTTCTTATTTTCAAATGAGTGAATGTATAAACAACAGATTTGTATGATATATGCACAAAATATGTATGCATTGATTGCAATATAGAAGGTTTCACAAGAAAAATACATAAGTGATTCACAACTAAAAAGAAAGCTCACTGAAAAAATACATTTAAACTCACTGATAAAACAGTTTTATGTGGCAAAATGTCGTAGAAAAATATTAAAAAGGAATTTAAATAATGGATACATCCACCCCTAGCTGGAATGCATTGGTGGCATCGACTTTCTATGCTGACAATTGAGGTGTCGTTTATCGAAATAAAAATGAAGACCATTCATGGAGAAAGCTGTTATCTAGCTGTCCTAAAGACCTTAAAGGTTGATTAATAGCAGTAACCTGCCAAGCAAGGTAGTTAGTTCCACTGATCCATTTCAAGAAATTGAGTTGCCCATTTTATTCGAACCACATTAAAACCCTCAAGCTATTCATCAACAACTACAAACGGTGAGTTATAATGCATCAGAATAAAACCATTACCAATTTCACTGGTAGATGGACGTTCATACTGATCAAGAATCTTATCCCGATATCCCACACATGTCACAGTTGCTCCCTTGAATACATACAGCTGAACACTCAAAATTGATATATGGTTTTAAAATATCTAAAGGTGCATAATTAAAAGATATTTTCTTGAAATACATTAAAAATGTTATTTCCAAGGAAGAGTTTCCTTGCTTATTGTCATCTGTGTATCTAAGTAATCAGTTGTTACCTTCTGCATAATAATAAATTGCCTTAATATTTTTTTGCATTCATATAAATTGTTTACCCCTAATAATATGTGGAATATTGCTTAGAAACATTTTTTTATGAATCCTCTGTCACAATAGGCAATTACCATTTTTATGGCAGAGTTGCTTGTTGAATATACATTTGTGTTTCAGTTCTTTTCACACATCATAGAATTTTAAATATTGACTTAAGTATATATATATATATATATATATATATATACACACACTACTGGCCATTAAAATTGCAACACAAAGAAGGCGACATGCTACAGACGTGAAATATATACGACAGGAAGAAGGTGCTGTGATATGCAAATGATTAGTTTTTCAGCGCATTCAGACAAAGCAGGTGACAGTAGCGACACCTAAATTGTGTTTAAATGAGGAAATTGTTCAGCCGGTTCCTCATACACAAATTGCATTTGAACATTGTTGCCTGGTGAAAAGTTGATGTGATGCCTCGTGTAAGAAGGAGAAATGCGTACCAGCATGTTTTTGACTTTGATAAATGTCGAATTGTAGCGTACCAGGATTGCGGTTTATCTTATCGCAGTATTGCTGCTCGCGTCGGTCGAGATCCAATGATTGTTAGCAGAATATGGAATCGATGGGTTCAGGACGGTAATACGGAACGCCATGTGGGATCTCAACGGCCACCTATCACTAGCAGCCAAGAAGACAGGCATATTATCCACATGGCCGTAATGGATCGTGCAACCACGTCACGAGCCGTGAGTCAAGAAAAGGGGTCCTTTGGAAGGCATCAAGTGTCTGCACGAACAGTTTGACAACGTTTGCAGCAGCATGGACTCTCAGTTCGGAGACATTCGGACTTCTCAGACGCAGCGTCAAGGGCTGCGACTTCCCTTGACGCAGCGTCATAGACAACAGCGCCTTCAATGGTGTGATCAACGACGAATGTGGGCGCACGAATGGCGAGACGTAATCTTTTCAGATGAATCCAGGTTCTGTGTACAGCATCATGATGGTCGCATCCGTGTTTGGCGGCATCGTGGTGAACGCACACTGGCAGCGTTCATTCGTCTTCGTCATACTGGCCCATCACCTGGCGTAATGCTATAGGGTGCCATCGGATACACGCCTTGTTCGCATTGAGGTTTCTTTGAGCAGTGCACGTTACATTTCTGGTGTGTTACGACCCGTGGCTCTACCCTTTATTCGAGCCCTGCGAAACCCTATTTTTCAGCAGGATAATGCCCGACCGCATGTTGCCGGTATTGTATGGACTTTCCTTGATACGGAACATGTTCGGTTGTTGCCCTGGCCAGCATGTTCTCCAAATCTTTCACCAATAGAAAACGTCTGGTCAATGGTTGACGAGTGACTGACTCGTCACCAAATGCCAGTCACTACGGTTGATGAACTGTGGCATCGTGTTGAAGCTGCATGGGCATCTGTACCTGTACATGCAATCCAATCTCTGTTTGACCCAATGCCCAGTCGTATAACTGCTGTTATTACTGCCAGAGGTGGTTGTTCTGGGTAATGATTTCTCAGGATCTATCCAGTCAAATTTTTTGAAAATTTAACCACATGTTATTTCTAGTATAATATATTTGTCCCTTAAATATCATTTTGTTATCTGCATTTCTTCCTGTTGTAGCAATTTTAATGGAAATATATATATATATATATATATATATATATATATATATATATATATATATATATATATATATATATATATATATATATATATATATATATATATATATATATATATATGCCGGTCAACTTTACTAGTGGTAAGCGCTACGGATAAGGGGGTCCTGGGCTCGAATCCCGGTTCAGGCATGGATGTACTTTCTCTCTCTCTGTCATGTCTTTGTCCTTTCCTTGTACACGTGAATGAGTATGAATGATGTCTACCCTATAAATGAGTCCCTATAGCATGTGTGTGGGTGATATGGTGGTGGACCAGGAGCAACGCCTCGGCGGCGAAGAGGTCGCTGCTTCTGGCCGGTTCCTTGGTATTAGGGAACAAAAGATTAATAGACACTGTCTCAGTTGCAACTGTCTACAATCTGCCATTAGAAATCAAAGCCTGAAAAAAAATTCCAAAAACGAGTCATTTTGTAGTATTTTTAAAAATGGTTTTTGAACCATTGTTAAAAATCTGCTTTAATATAAGCGAAAAAAACATATCATGTCAATCTATATTTCTTGAAACATTCACAATCGTGAAAAAATTAATTTGGAGATATAATGTGAGAAAAATGCTTTAAATAATCATTTTTCAATTATAAATAAAACATGAAGATAACTGACTAGGATTTTATCAAATTTGAAAGCTTTCTTTATGTTTTTTTATGTTACAAATAAGAATGATTATGTGATAAAATTCACATTTCTCATCACACCATAGGCGCAAGTAATCAAGGAAATAATTTACGTGTTAATTTAGATTTTTAATATATTATTTTATTTTATACCTACAAATGCATAATAAATACATTTTTTACCAAAAAACCCTAAATAATATTTAGAAATACTTCTCTTTGTATAATTTTTAAATATATCGGATTAAATGAAATTTTCTATTATTATATACTACTCTTTATCTTCTTATTTTTTTGTAAAATTGTTAAAACATGGCTGAATTTAAAATTCAAATTTAATACATTGGATTTAAACAAATAAAATTATCTTAATGACAAATATAATTCTCAGCTACTAAAATCAATATTATTTACTTTTGTATGTTAATAATGAGTATATCTATATTCCATACATAATAATGTGTTTTACTATCCATTTGTGTACCTTCATTTTCATTATTTGGTATAAAATTTTAATTAAAGATTTCTTAGACCGTTATCTGACTTTTTTTCCATTTCAGTAGCAAATAGTTTTAATCCATATTCTTAATAAATTAATTTAATTTTATTTCGTAATAAAAAATATAAAGTTTTGTTTCTCTAACTAATTACCAAATTTCAGTAAACAATAGTCATGTGGAAATCGACTATAATTGGCCATCCAAAAATGAGAATTGATTTATGCACAACAAATGTATTATATTTGTAACTTCAATGAGACTTAAAATATTCCAAAATTATTTACTTCAGTGCATATAATATATTTGTTAGTAAGTTTAATGAATAATATTTAAATTTTCTAGATACATCAATACTTTATTTAATTTTTAAATTTTTTTGAACACTTATTGTTGAAGCAAAAAGAGAAAACTGTAATAAAAGAATTGTATATATAAAATATATTTATACATTCATTCATCAAATTTAATGAGATAATAATATATGAAAAAATCTGAATTTATTCAGTAATATATACTTTATGAACACGTTATCAAAAGGAATCAGAAAAAATTTATCTTAAATTGCATTTCTAAATACAATCAAAGTTATCTTCTGAGTTTCGATAAACATCTAAGTTGTCCTTGAACATTCGATTCAAAAATTGGTATAAAATATTTCAAATTATTGAAGAAGATTTTTTTTTTAAATTTCTCATACATAGTTATGAGGTAAACATCCACAAATATTCTTAATATAGAATATTTACATTTCCTAATGTGAGTAAATATAGTGAAATTTATCTCATGAATACAGCTAGAGGATTACAATTTTGTACTGTGGCACTAACATTTACTTGTATTTATTTGACGCTTTAAAAAACTGAACAGATTTTGGAATTTATCAATATATACATTTGAATTATCGTAAATACAGTAATATTTTCAAATCTACCGTTAAATTGTTTTGAACATAAAAATGAAGTACTTGTTAAATTGTTTCTTCTTTTTACTTAAGTTCGCTAAAAACTCTGTTTTTGGATAATTTTAGTTAATTAAATATGTATTATTATATATATACATATATAATTGACTATAAACATAGATTAGATATTTGATTTTTATATGTTTATAATTTTTGTTGGTTGAATAAAATCGAATAGTTGTTAGAAGCTAAAATTGCTTTTCCGATAAACATTTTTATCTCAGGTATGTCGAAACAGACGGTATGACAAAAATATTAAACCATAAATATATCTTTTAAATTCATAACATTTCTCAAAGTATATTAGTTTTGTGTCAAAATGTTATAAAATGCTAGGAGAGGAATCAATAAATCAATCTTCATCTCTGTCTTTGCTATTATCTAAAGGAATATTATTTGAAAAAAGATGTGTATATACAAGAATAAACAAAGTGTTAATGTGTATCTGTTTGAAAATTTTATAAATAAAATATATTGTTAATACTAATTCTACGTCAATCTGTGATTTATTTATATATTGATCAGTTAAAATGCTTTATGTGAATGACTTTATTTTTTTAAAATAAATATTGAGATTATTTTGTGCCAGGAAGAAACATGAGTAAAATGTGTTTCTAAAATATTTGAATGAAAAATAAGTTTATTGTGTTACATAATAAGTTAAATAAGTTATTATGCAACGCACTCAAAGTGACTTAATTCATATTTAACGAGCAAAATATGTATTTAAAATAAAATTTCAGAACATAATTGTGTTTTAAATTGTAATTATTATTTCGTTTGTAATCCACGGTTTCTATAAAAATATCTCATTTTGAAGGTACACTCTGTTCAATACCCTTTGAAATCCATTTCGAAAATTCTCTCTTTCACCATCAATTAACTGTATCACATATGCATATATGTGCATTTTTATTTTCTTAAATTTAATTTAAAAGTGTATGTTAGTACACTATATTATTAACACAAAAGTAAAAATGAAAATAAAGTTAATTATAATATTTATGTTGTTGTTTGTTATCCTAATCCTCTTTGTTATTACTAATCCTTCATGATATAGTGACAGCTCTATCTGGCCCATGGATCAATATATCCTAGCAAAGTCAATCACTAGAAGTAGGGATGATATTAAGGGATATAAGAAAAATAAAGAATAAATTCAATTATATAAGACTTTTATTGTTATATTAAAAGTTGCACATGAAAAGAGCTTAACAACAAATCTATGATTATTGCTAAGTATGTCATACAATTACATCGAGGTAACTAATTGTAAAGTTAAAAAAACACCAACAAATACCATGATATTCAAAGTGTCTGTGTTGAATTAAACATGGAATCTTCATATACCAAATTTCATATAAAGCTAGCTTATGGAATTAAATTATCATAAAAACTTCGAACATCATTTTTATGAATGTCAAAGCTAGAAAGCTTTAACATTCATAAAAATGATGTTCGAAGTTTTCTCATAAATAATTATAAGAATTATGCAAAATGTAAAATAAATTTATCCTAATTATACAGAAAGCGTTAAAATATGAAGAGAAATTGAACAAATTATATTAATTTTACGTAGGATAAATTTGTCAATGTTAAGTAAAAAAGAAGTTTTTCAAAGTATAATCGTTGAATTTTATCAACAATTGCAAACTGTATGTGTGACCATATTTAATTTATTTTAAAATAGATAAATTTTAGTCTTATGTAAGCATTTTCACACACACAGATGGTACGCATTATACATTACTTTTAAAAGTTATAATAATTGAACTGAACATATATATAAATGACTGAACATATATATGAATATGTGTAGGGACTGCAATAAAGTTAAATTAATTACTTAATAATTTCCCTTCACTTAAATAAACATGTGAGCAAATATATAGATGTAAACTTTAGTAATTTTAAGTATGAGCTACAAATAATAAATTTGATAAATTTTAATTTCAGTAAAAATTTTAAAAATATTTACAAAGCTTAATGTGATTTTAATACACATTTATTTGCGTTTTCTTTATGTCTAGTTATTAAAAGACAAAATATACTTGCAATAACAGCATTAAAGTTTTTAAAGAAACTTTTGTTCAAATTTTAGTTTTCTAATAGAAATAATATAAACTTCAAATAAATTGATATTATTGAAACAGAAGGTAAGAATGTAAATAATCTCAGCTAAAAACCATTCTCTAATGAGATTGCTTGTTAAATATTTTTAAATATAATATTTGTTCTACATAATTTTTTTCATTTATTATGATACAACTTCAATTATTTCAAAATAAAAGACACGCCTACTTGAAACTCTTTTCAAAGAAATAATATTATTTTTAAGGTAAAAAAATGTTTTATTTCATAAACTTACTATAATTGAAGTATTTGATTGTTTTAGGAAAGAGGAGGTTAATTTGAGAGCATTAAGAACTTAAAATGGAACATGCAATCCTCTCTCATTATTTTGTGTTTCAAAGTAAACTAATGGTTCAAAATATTCAAGCTACAGAGATATAAATAACACGTATGCTGACTTTGATTTTATGTTTGTTAAAAGAAAATATTGTTAAATATTTTTTTTAAAGAAAGCGCTTGTATTAATATTTTTAAAATAAAAGTGCATAGTTTACGATGCACTGTAAATAAACTCTTAAATATTCGATGATGATTATTATTATGATTATTTCATAAAATTTTGAGTTTTGATTTTTTCTTTTGTTATTTGAAATTTCCAACTTAGATTGTATCTTTAGAAGCGTTAGTAAAAACATCCAAATATATTTATCATTTCACATAGAAAATACATTTTTCTGGTAATCATGTTAAAATACTTTTGTATTTTGTCTTTAACTAAATTAATTAGGTATTAAACATTTATGTAATACTATTCACAATTTTAAAAAGAAAATATTAATTAACTATAAACGCATTTAAATAGATCTGCTTAAAATATTTTAATTAATTTGTGTATTTTAAATATCAATAGATTCACCAGGTTGTATCCCTACCGTTTAATTAACAATAATACATAAAAAGAACATTCACATGAAAATAATCATTCAATTAATGATTTTATTAATTTAAAATTTTCAAGAAATTAATTTTAGTAATTAAGTTATTCACAATATTTTAATAGAAAAATGTGCAAACCCTAACAAATATGATCGTTTTTGTCGTTTTTAATATTTTCATTTTGATGAACTTAAAATTTACTGTTATTTTTCTGATAAGATTTTATTTTGTTTCAGCGCATAAAGGATACAAAGTCTAATAAAATTGACTATTTAAAAAGCCTTGTTTCATGAAACATAACTTCAATATATATATTTTCCGTGTTCATGAGGTGTGTGTGTGGATCTCATGTTGATAAACATCAATATTACAATAAGAACCATTTGTATAACTTGCAACGCATTAACAATGTAATCACTGTATTCACATTACATAACATTTTTTAATTACTTAAAATCGCTTATCCCTTTTAAGTACAAAAGCTATAGCAATATGAAAAGTTGAAAAATGACGATATAGTTTTCCTTTCAGTATCTTCATATAGATCGGGATTTTTTAAATATATAATTTTCCATCATCCTACATAACCCTTAATATATAAAAACTAATTAAATTTTTACTGCAACAAAACATTCAGTATCTTATAACATTAATTAAGTAAAAAATATATCAAAAGTTTCTCTTGAATATAGATATATACATTTACTTCCAAAAGTTAAGCACAAAGATGTAAAATGCAAAAAATCAACAAATACTGCTATTATTGACTCAAAATTCGGCAGTAAAGTAGCATATATATTTATGCATAAAATAAAATCAATAATTATATACAGAAATGAAAACAATATTAAATTTTTGTAAGTTATCTGATAATGAAATTCTGGAGATTTAAGCAGAATTATGTATAAAGTGAAAATAAACAGCATAAAATAAAAAGAAGGACATTAATAGGGTATGTTATCCCACCCATCTGTGTATAAGATATACACCTTGCGACCATGCTTTCAATTAGGTGATCAACCACCGCAGAATTAAGCAATAGACATTCTTTTTGTAGAACAGTTTACAGCTCAATAGGAGTGGCTGGAGGGGGGAAACATGACAACACAGAATGGCCCAGAGCATCCCAAAGATTTTCAATGGGCTATTCAAAGATCGGGCGAATATGCTGACGACGCCGTATGCGCAATCCTTTCACTTTCCATTTAGTCATCGGTGATGTCAGCTCTATGGGGACTGCTGTAGCGTACAATCTCACTATGGGTTCTAGGACTTCATCTTGATACCAGGCAGCCATCACAGAACCCCGTTTAAAGATGTACAGGTCGGTGCGTTATCCTAATGAAATCCCTGCCCACACCATAATGCTTCTTCCTCAAAATGCTTGGTGTTCGGTGATGTTTTGGGGCTAATTGCGTGTTCCTTGTTCATGCCATATCCTTATACGCTTGCCATCTCGCTCTAGAGCAAATCTTTACTCATCAGTAAATATGGCATTGCCCCAGTCAGACACAGTCCAATTGACATTTTCCCGGCACCAATTTAATCGTGCCTCTATTGATTGAGACAAACACAAACTCAAGGTACCCGGGTGTACAGTCCCTTCATATGTAATCTTCGGCGTACAGTAGCTGCATATATCACCTTACCAATGGACGCTGTAACCATAGATGTCCACGAGTGGAGGTCACTCTGCGATTCCGCTTGGTAAAAATTGCAATATATCGATCTTCCGCGGGGTTTGTAACCATTGGGCAACCGGCTATGGACTACTTTCTGTGTGGTTTAAAATTGTTTCCATAAGCGTAAAACTACAGAATGAGTAACGCCAAGGAAAAGAGCAACATCTGAGATTGACTGTCCTGCTTCAATGCACCCCCCATCAGCACGCCAGCGCTCAGAATCTTCTATTTGTTTTCTGGAAGTCAACAAACACATATGTCTTGAGAACAAATTGTACGAAAACTTCAAACGCCTTTTATCAGCACTTACAATCAACTTCTGTAACTCTTTATAAATCTGGAAACTTATAAGACTGCCCTTTTTGTATATTTTTTGACATGAAAGCGGGATAGTCTGTTAATTAACATATTTCCATGCTTCCATCTACCTCTGTAGCGATTTGCATCCTCTTCAATTCTGATTGGCTTTCGGAAATTAGCATTTTCCGCTCCATGCTTAACTTTTGGAAGAGAGTATATATAGCAATTACAAATATATAGATACCTCCAGAAAATAAAGAATTGGTTCATTGTTTTTAATTCAAAATTTTACCACAGTATTAATTCCTCAAATATATGTTTTGATTTTGGTTCTGATAATATTTCTTAAAGTTTTGAATTCTATGAGTATAAAAAAGTTGATTGTTCACGGAAATGTTAAAATTTGTTATAATTAATTAGTACATTGTGTGTGGCACCAATAATACATAGAGGAAATTTTTTGAACTTTTATATATAAACTCTTTTATAACATTCTATTTACATCATTTCATATTCATTATTAATTAATGATGTTATTGAAAATAATTTTCAACAGTTTGCATTAATAAATTACTTCAGCAGTATACGAAAAATATTATATTCTTTAAAATTTAAGATTTAATGCGAACATTGGCAATTTATTCAAATATTTTCTTTATATATAACCAACATTTTCAATTATAAACCTTCAAGTATTAAAATATTTATAAAATGTCATAACATCTTTAATACCTCTCTTGTGATTCATAAAATTAACACTTAAGCTGAGAAATATTGAACCAAAATTGCTTACACTTATGGACAGTCAACATTTAAATGTAAATTAGCAAATTTTGAAAAATCTGAACTGATAAATTTTCTTCAAACACATAGGTAGAAATTTTATAGTAGAAGCTCAAAATTATTATTCATGTTATTTCTTAATTAATTTTAAATTTACGTATTTTAAATTAATTTTAAAATGATCATTCTTAAAACGGTGCTCAAAATATTTTTAAGTTATAAAGATATATTTTTCTGTTACGAATTAAGCAGCTTAATCTATGCTGGTTAAATAACCGAATGTTTGGCTATTCACTTGACACTTATTTGTAAAGAATAAACAAATTACCTTTAGTTAAATTAACATATTTTACTCATTTGTGTCTCATCAGTTAAGTTTTTACATATTTCTAAATAAACACAAATATATGAAAAATACCAAGCATATTCTAACTAAACTTTACAAAAAATATATTTCAACTATGATTTTACATATCACTAAACAATTTCTAAAAAATTGAAGAAATCATTTTAAAAAGAATATATTATTCTTTATAGATTATGTTAGATTAAGAAAAGACTTCACTATTAATTGGACTTTGCTCAAACAATATAAATATAATACTATTTTAGTTTATTTATTGATTTTTCAAAGAATATCAAATACATTTTCATATTTTATACAATAATTTAACCTTTAACTTTTAACCATGATTCATGGCAATTTAAAGCAATTTATTTATCATTTTTTGAATTTTGGAAGATAAACTAATAAGTGTCAATATCCTATATATATATATATATATATATATATATATATATATATATATATATATATATATATATATAAAATAAAATATATATATATATATATATATATATATATATATATATATATATATATATATATATATATATATATATATATATATATATATATATATAAATATATAAATAAAATATATATATAAATATATATATATATATATAAATACAGATTAATACAGATTTTTAAAAGTTGTGAGGAGAGTTTAAGTCTAAAATGAATAAATGCCACATTCAAAATAAATAAATGAATAAGTAATTTTCATCATATGCATTTTGCACAAGAAAGTATTTACTATTTAAAAGTATGCAAATTACAGTTTTGAGAACTGAAGTTATTTTCATAACTCTTTTTTTCTTTTATAAATGAAAACGCTCAGCTTTGATAAAAAAAAAAGAAAACATAGATTTATGCTGAATATTCAGAATGCAGATTTTAAAAATGTAATTTGTATGAAACAAACTATGAAAAATTTCAAAAAGCTGAAAAGCAGCTAAATGAAACCTGATGCAGTTTAGCAAAAATATTACTAAGCGATTTCTGACCCTCAAAAAAATACTTTGATGGAAAAAGATAATGGTTCTCTGCATACCGTTTTCGCTACTATGTTAAACGAAATAAAAATAATTGAGTGGCTTCAATTTCACTTCCTGATTCTTTTTATCATATTTTGATAACACATCGAGATACATCATAAGTTACTAAGATGCATCTGAGTTTTGCTGCTTAAAATTTTTACGTTCATTCTCAAACAGAGTACAAGTTTTTTTTTTCAGTATTTAAATTTTTCTAAGAGAAAATGTTTGAAGAAATATTATAAGAAAAGCTATTATAATTAAATATTATAATTAAAGGATTACTATAATGTGCACTAAAATATTTCTAAGTTAAAATGTAAATTGCTCCTGAATATATTTTTGTAAGTTTTTCCTAATTGCTGAAAACGTTTTGCTCTATTTTAAATTATTATTTAATTTGAAGAAATAATGATATATTTTCTTAAAATAGATTAGAAAATTTTTCGTGAAAATACTGTTATAAAGTATATTAAATATAAACCAAAAGAAATCGTTAGCAGCATTAACCTCTCATATATTAATTGAAAAATTCAAAGATGCCTCAAAACAATGGAAAAACCTTACCAAACTTAGTATATGTGAGAGTACCAAACTCTGTATATATAAACTTACATATGTGAGAGTAAAAGGCCAAATTAAATTACGCAATTAACAGCTTTTTGCATTGCATATTTTCTTATATTCAAAAGAATGAGTCCATTCCACAGCAGTTTTTTTTCTTAATTGTGTTTTGATTGAATTTAGAATAAGATAATTATCTAAATTCCAAGTAGATAAAATAGTAGGAATTATTTTGATCATTGTATCTGTTATGAATTTCAAAAGGATGAGTGATGAAAGTTATGATAACACCCAAAAATCATGACGAAACAACATTTGCTAGACAGAATTTGTGAAAGGAAACTCAAACCCACTGTGAAAGACAGACGTTAAGGAAAAATCATGATTTCTAGAAGGAATACCACAGTAGTTAACGCGATTTCTAAGCTGCATGAATATCTGAGTTATTATTAAAATTCAATCTGTTAAACTCAAAGAATATTGCTCGAATAAAACTTTATGAGGAAGAGCTTACCTTGTGACAACCATACAAAAACTCTTGGGGCAAATGTAAATCTGAAACGGTGAATACAATGGAGCAAGGCCAGTTAAAGCTGGATTGTTCATTAATAGAGACATGTTTTGTTTTTCGATGAAAAATTTTTTCCTGTTTCACATTATGTGATGAATTTACGTGTGGCGACTCCTGCAGATATCCCCAAACAAGACTGTATTCTAGAGTAAAGCATGTGGTTATCTCCGTAGTTGTTTGTAGATTCAAAATGTAGTTTGAACTTATCCCACTAATGCATCTTATTTGGGCGGGTTACTCTCACTGACTGTATCCCTTGCTTTTGGTTGATTAACTGCATTCTAAGGTGGAATCAATGTTTTCTTCTGGAGAGATTAAACCTATCAAATTAATAATTAACCGATTCACAGCATTTTTGGTTACTAAAATACAAAAACTCTGTTCGCAACTAACCATGTCATGTCTACCATCGAATTAATGAATCATAGTGTCACAATTAACTATTTTGGAAGAAATAGTAAGATATCTCTTTATCTTTCTCTTACATATTTCGGAGAATTTGAGCAGTTTATTCATGAGGAATAGTATAAACTTTTTTGACACAAAGAACTATATCAACAAAGAAACAAGTGTCGTTTACTACAAAGATGCTTCCAAATTATATTTAGCGCGAAATATTCGTTTTGTATGACTTTTGCAAAGTTTAGAATAAACCCTATAGGAACCCATTGTCTCAGGTAAATTTACTGTTTGTAATGTATTTTATTATGTGTTAAGATAATTTAATCCTAGATTATAGAAACTATTCTATACTTATACATAATAAACGTTATGTTAAATTTAAGCATTATAGTTTAATAAAGTTTAACTTGATGGAAAACTTTATATTCTCTTTGGTAATGTTAAAAATTTTTATAACTCAAGAATATGTTAAAAATATGTAAAAATTTTTTAAAAAATATAATGTAAAGAAACATTATATAACATGTCAAAACTTACATCCTAATTCTTTATACAAATGTTTGTAAAAGAAATCTCCTTAATATAAAGTGTAATAAGCTGCAAATAGCTACATGAGAAATGATTTGCTTGTGTCTTAGTCATCAGTTTTGGTGTTTGATTGATAATTGTACAGCAGGGAATTAGTATGTTGTAAATCATGAAGAAAACATCATGAATAGAAGTCTGAAAATATTAATATCAATTATTACTTCCTTTATTTCGCAACATATCAATAAATTGAGAAAACACGTGTGTGTTGCATTATTTGCAATCCTTATGAAAACATTCCTATTGATTAAAATTATACTTATAAAACACCTAGTAATCCAATAAAATGTATAAAATAAAATCGATGCTACAGACTTTATGAGAAAATTTTATAAACAAATACATTATGTTTTGTTTATAAAATTTTCTCATAAAGTCTGTAGCATTTTCATACATTTAAAATGCTTATACATTACGTGTAATTGGTTTTCATAATTAGGATTTAATTCCTGAAGTTTTTGACTAAAATTGATAACGATACTATGAATAGTTTAGAAGACATCTTTGTTAGTCACCTACCAGAGAAAAACAAAATTAATACTGATATGGTTACACATCTTTACAATATATAAGTAATTAATACAACTAGTATAGTCTAATACTGATACTTGCATACATTTGAAATTATAATAAATGTAATGATTTCTTATGAATGTTGACTAATGTGATTCACCGCAATTTGAAAGTTTGAGGTAAATCCGAAACATACATTTCTTAGGTGATTTTATTATTTAATTCAAGATATTAACCATTGATCATGATATAATGCTGGAATTGCAATTAAATTTCATACTGAAGACACAAACATTTTAAATATATCTGCTTTAAATATGATATGAATAAGATTAACAACAAGATCTCATTCCTGTTACCAATCTTTATCTTAATGACATCTAACTCTAAAAGATATTCTAGTTCATTAAAAATTTACAAATTTAAAAACATGCCAGGGAATTTCAGTAACGAAATCCTAAAGTTTCAGAAATTCAGAAATTCGGATGATAATATCAAAAACAAAATATTAATAAATTTTTATTAGAATTTTATATCCAAAATGTCTTTCTATACTTTCATTATGCGAGTAATATGTAAAGTTTGCTTTTGAAAATCATTCATTTAAATTATGGAGCCCAATTCACAAAATATATGTTGACATAAAAATTGAAATATTTATAATATATATAGCTGAAACTTTTCTATGTTATACTAAAATCTGAAATTGAATTTCAAAATTTTAGGAAATAAAGAAAATAAAGTACTCTTATTTTATGAAAGCTACATTAGATTCATTAATAATACAAGGAAAGGAAGTAATATAAAGACAAATTCCTGAAAATATCAAAGAGTACCTTTCGTCCCATTAAACACGATTTGAATTGCAAACCTTTTCCAAACATATAAATTGAAAAACATTTGTTTTTAAAGAATAGGAAGATTATTTTACAGCGTGTCAAAATGTTAAAAGTGATCACCAGTGGAGTAATAAAGTTTATACATTTCTAAAAGAAAATAGTTTGAGCAACTAAATGTCAGCAGTATGAAAAAGTTAAAAAAAAAACTTTAAAAGGAAACAAATAAAACAATCTGAAAGTATTTTCATCAAAACAGGAATGAGATACACGCATGCATCGATTTTAAGGTTGAGTTATTTTTTGAAATGTTTGAAAACTTGTGTACCTAAAATCTTGGGAAGTCACGATAAAATAGGTTTCTTCTTTAAAAAGTGAATTTACTCTTGATATTTTAAGGGGAAAATGTCCTTTCAAATTAAGCCTGAATATTTTATTGTAATATTATATTTGGAAGACTAGGTAAAAGTGTAAGTAACAAATTTGTTAACAATATTATTTAAAAACATATAATAGAATTGAAATGATGTAATTTATTAAGTTATCGATAAAAAGTTTTGGAAGGAAACATAATTGACATAAATTAATTAATTTCAACTAAAATAAATGATATTTCTTTTCAAGAACATGGAAACAAATTTTAAATATTAACTATTAGCAAACATATGAAGAAAGTGGTGTTTAGTTAATATATATTTACATGTTGTGGTGTGAGAACTCGGTAATTTTAGATTAACTCCGAAGAAATCCTGATTCGTTTTTAATAACTGAATGACAGAGATAAAATTTCAATTCAATAAAACTTAACAATCTATTTTAGCAACTTAATAACAAGAGAAACGTTCATTTACAATAAAAACATTCTCGATAAAAATAATTAATGAAACTTTAACATTATATTTCTTGTCTCTATGGCAATTATACATTAATATACCATAACAAACTTAGACCAGTCAGTTAAGAATTGAAATGAGAGATCAGACTCAGCCCTTTTGGAAGTGGCATTGTGGTGTCTCCTATCATCAATGGCATCACCGATCTCCGGTGTCGATGATTCTCTTTTCTCATCCACTTCCCGTCCTTTACTCGGCACCTTCAAGTTCCATTTCTAGCCTCTGATATTTCAACATATCACTTGGCTTACTGCTCAGCATCTCGCTTGGCTTGCTCATTCCTCATGAACTCTCTCTCTCTCTCAATATATATATATATGTATGTATGTATATATGTATATGCATATTCTATATGAATATACTATTACATTTCTTTGCATTTTTCCTTAGATTTCACGAATTTCACGAAAGGACATTTTCTTATTTTACCCATAAATTTCTTTGAACTTAATGGTACTTTTAAGAATTAATGGTAATAATAGAACTATAATTACAAATTATTAATTATTAAATAAATTTTAATTTGATATATATACATATATATACATATATATATATATATATATATATATATATATATATATATATATATATATATATATATATATATATATATATATATATTAATTTGATATACTCTTTATTGAATGAGCAATAAACATAATAATCTCAAAATGTATTGCATTGTCTGAACAACGTCTAAATTAAAATTCATTACGGGTTATTAAAATCTTTACAATAGTAAGACATGTAAACAACAAAATAAATTTTATAGAACTATTACAGAGTAAGAAATAATAATCTATTTTTTACTAAACTTAATAGATTTTGAGAAATTGATTTTATAGACAACTTTTCCTGGCAGAAATAGCATCACTTACATGTCAGGTCTTTGAGTCGAATAGAGGCAGGAGAGGATAAATGCACCTACAAAAGACCAGGTAGATTGCGTATTCAACAAAATGTAAAAATTTACTAAACTGTAACTGATGCTCGTTGATGAGTATTTCAGAACTGTTGAATTCATTAACAAGTTTTAATTTCTGCAATAAAAAAATAATTAATTAATTGATAAATTTTATAATCATTTTGAATTTATCATTAAGGATTGGAAAATGTGTCAATATAATGAATAATAATAATTAAAGAAGTGATTCCTTATAGTTAAATTTTTTTCAGGACTGAAATTAGAAGACAAATATGACACATTTACTTACTGTTAAAACTAATATTTAAAACTTTCAGTATAAACATAATAAAAACGCTCATTAAACAAACATAATAAAATTTGTTGCTTTAACAAAAAAATCTTCCTTTAATTAAAGCTTAATTAGTTTAATAAATAATTATTTCTTATTGTCATTATAGTTTTGAAATTAAACAGCATTCGGAAATACCTAAAACGAAAAAAACATTGCTTTTAATTCAATTATACGTTTCTTACAATTTATGTCATTATGATTATTATTCCATGTAACCATTTATTTATAAAGACAAAAGATAAAATACTTTAAAAATATAACTAAACCATATATCAAAGAAAAATTGAATTCTACCAATTAACTTAAATTAAGCTTAAGAAACATAAAGCGTAAACTATAAACACTTAAAAAATAAAAACGAATAAATTTGCCTTCTTTCAGATTTGATTATACTCCCCAAAAATAAAACATAACACAATCAATTATAAACCCTTTTTTTGCTGAGTGAAAAAAATGAATAATTCTTCTACCGTCAAATCAAAGACTTTCATTAAAAACTGAAACTTTTTACGTAGCTCACTTCAAATGAAAGAAGGCAATTCCTTTTTTTTTTCTGCCTTAAACACACCTGAGCTTGAGTTTGTTGACCTCGCTGTTTTTTACTTTTTTAGTTTTCAACTTTTGATAATAAAAAAATCCCACAAATTTAAATTTTGGAACAATTTAGAAATTAAAGAATTACTATCTTCATGAATGTTTGCATAATTAAGCTAATTTAGCTGTCTAACAATTTTAAAGTGATGCAGAAATAAACACAATTGTAAATTTGATATTGATGGATTTATATTTTAAACACAATAATTAAGAAGGTGGGGAAAATGTTAAAAAATTAATGGAATAAATTGAAAATAGAATAAATTGAGGAAATTCTGTATGATAATGATTTTGATATTGAATACATTTTTATTTCTAAATAGAGTCAAACAATAAAAACCTAAACGTTTCTCCTAGATGGGAACGAAGTTAAATTCAATAAAGGAAACGCACATTTTGTAAACTAAAAATAAGTACAAAAATTTGTAAACTTTCAAAAATTTATAATTTTTGGAAACAAATAAGATTGATAATATTAAATCAATACTACAGAATATTACGTATAGATTACATCAATATTATAATTACACATATTTTATTTAAAATTTCCCTCTAACTTTAAGTTTCGTTAAATTAAAAATATATCTTAAAAATTATATTAGTACTTTTTTAAATAGAAATTTTTTTATCAAACTATTTACTTATAATATAACGTAATGGAAATTTGAATGATGTTTTGTAAATTTTATGAAAAATATTGAAATAATAATCTCTGAATGTGAAAAAAAAATTCTTCATTATAAAAAGTTAAGCAAATAATATTTCAATGATAATCTGATATATTTTTATGAAAAAAAATCAAGAAATATTTTCTAATATTATCTTTGTTAACTTAAATAATATTATAAGTGAATTAAATATTTAAATATGATATCTTAGTACACACATACATATAGAAGTCATTATAGAACATAATTCATTATAGAACATATATATATATATATATATATATATATATATATATATATATATATATATATATATATATATATATATATATATATATATATATATATATATATATACATACATGTTAAATAAATGAATAGATATATAAATAAAGGGATAGAGGGATGGTTAATTATTACAGAAATTTATGCATGTGTTTCTAATAAAATGAATAAAACTTATTAATAGAATTTCTTTGTCCTTAAATAAACGTTTTGTAAAATATTTTACGAAATTCTAAATTTTTTTAAAACCAAAGTTTTCTTAGTTTATTTATTTATTTATTTTTGAAGATTTTAGGAATTTTAAACATGAATATGCCTTAATAAATAACTGCCAACAAATTTCAGGAAAAGTTAAAAATTATGTTTGTGGCAACGCAATGCCTCAAATATTTCAAAAAAAATGTTTGTGATTTGAAGAACTAATTTAATATTTAAATTTTTAATAATTATAAATATTTCAATTTGAATTTTTATTTAATAACAATAATGTGTATAATAATATTCTTAATTATAATAAACTGTTTTCTTACCATGTACAAAAATATTTCTTTATATTGATGAAAACTTGTGTAGCAACAGTATGAATATGTGTTTTTTTGTATAAAACGAAATGATTTCTGTGTATTATTTTAAATTTTAAAAAATTCCAAATATATTAGTATTTAATTTCACAATTGTGTTATTATTGTAAAATTAAATTTTTAATTTCTATTTTGCAAAAGAAAAATGATTTGAAATTTAAGATGTTAGAATTTTATTTTGTTTAGTAAAAGGGTGAATATTTTTATGTTTTACCAATTAATGCAATTTTGAAGTATCTTTATTTACTACACCTCATTTTATAACATAATATTTCAGCTTAAATTCAATATTTTTGTTGATAAAAAAGATATCATTTCTTTCTACCTAAGTACGTCCTAAAATAAACCGATCACAGTTAAAAAAATCATGATTAAAAATTTTATAATTTACAATTTGATTAATAGTAATGATATTTTAAATAATGGCTTTATGGATCGAAAATTATTATATGTTTAAGAGCAATATTTAGAAGAAGCTCTTGGATTATTTGGATTTTACGCTAATAATAAGCATAATTAAGTAACAAATTTATACAGTTACTTGTTCAAAATACATTTATGCTTAATTAATTTTTATTTTAAGCATGGTAACTTCGTATGAATTTCAAAATTATTTCATAAAAAGACATGCAAATCTGAAAAAAAATGAAAGCCAGAACATTAAAAGCTAGATTAAAAATTCTATGAAAATATTTGAGCTTTATTATATGTAAAAATCCATATTTACATAATTCTTTTATAGCCCTCTAAAGGAAATGAAAATAAATACATCAATATTCACAAATAAAAATGCTTTACCATGCATTGAGCTCTTCAGAATTTATTCAGAAAGTCATGTATCTCATCCTATCTGTAATCAGAATTTTGTGGTTGTAAACATGGCCAGAATAGGGATGAGCAAATGTATCCTTGAACAGTGACCAGACTCCATAATGTATTATATTTATCGTTGTACATACTAAAAGGCCTGTTGGCTTATAGCCAAGAAATCAGTTTAAAAAAACAAGTAAAAATGTTATTAGGAATTTTAAGAGAATTTATTTTGTCTATATTAAGAAAAACTTTTTTCAGAACTATTGTGTTATCAACAATTAATTTTTTAATGTAAAATTAAATTTAACGCAAAAAATACTCGCATATTTTTTTCTCCATTCGTTCTTGTCCAGAGCTAATCATATAACATTGGTGTAAATAAATATTTTGAAGGAATCATGTAGTTCCTTGTATTTATTTTGTGAAATCTTAATGATTGAACTGTTATTTTTAAATGCTAAATATAATTATTAAACTTTTGAGTTTACTTCATTTTTGTATTTTGTTCATTTTGTTAAATTAATTTACTTTGCATTGTTGAAATCTATTATACATTATTTTAATATATACCATCAAAATATTAAAGTTAAATTTTTAAACATCAAAAATTTGAAAGTAAAGGAAGGATTAATGTTTTTGAAAATTCTCACAGAATATTTCTCTGTAAATGGAATATAATAATTGTTTCACCATAACTAAAACATAAATTTATTTTCTGTTTATATTTTGTTCATAAGCATCTTAATATGAATCAATAAACATCATTTGTTAATATTACATTTAAAATACATTTATTTTGATTTGCAGGAAATTCAAGTATGAATGAATCCAGAGAGTAAATTTATGAATGCATGTTATTAAATTTTTTATTATACATAGAAATCTTTGAAAATTATAAACCGTTGTCTTACAAGTGGAATAATTCGAGAACAAATTTAAGTGTGCAATGATTTAAAACGAATATACATCTTATGTCTGTTTAGGTTTACAAAAGGAATTAAGTACTGCAAGAAAGGATACAATTTTATATCCTTCCATGTAGTATAATTTATTTTTACATATATAATTGTTTGAAATTTTTGTATCCTTCATCTTAAAATTCACATACAGTTGTATATTTTTTACTTTTACGTTATTCTTATTGAAAAAAGGTTTTAGCAATCCAATTTTTTATTTTTAAATTTTTTTAAAATTTAGGAAAAAACCCTAAATAGTAATTCAATTGAGAGTATTCATTTTTTTGATGAATATTTTTTAAACTAAAATGAACTAATTATATTAATTTAGTATCAAACTCACATTTTTACGGGAAACATTTATTTATCAACTTGATAGCTCTGAGAAATTCCTCTAAAAATTATATTATTATTATTATTATATCGGACGCTATTTGATACAGTTAATATTTTGTAAAAGAAAACTATCAACTCATTATTAAAATTTCTTGTACGTTTTTAAATGTGTTTTAAATGCATTATCGTGTAATATTCAATATTCATCATTTTGTAAGTACTGGATAATTTTGCGTTATTAAAAATATTATAGCTTATACAAATTATTTTGAACCAATTATATAATTGTTTTTATCTAGACAATATTTCAAATAGATTTTTAATAATTTTGTTTCCAACTATAACACTAAATATCGTACATAAAAATGCATTTTTTTTTCAAAACAAAAACAAATTTAGAAATGATATGAATACAGTACTGTAATGGAGTTATTGGCATATAATAACGTTAATGAATGAAAGTTTTTATTAATGAAAGTTTGATTTTATAATTTAATTTAATAGAAGATTTTACATTTGTTTAAAACACCTAAAACATGATACAATATTTAGATATGTATATAATTAATGCAACTTATTTGATTAAATAAAATGAATTATTTAAGGTAGAAATTAAGAATATCCTTTTTAAGAAATCTTTTTGAATATTTTTACTGTGCATTATATTTAAACACATATATAATACATTAGTAAACATAAATTTTTACTAAATATTGAATTTATAAGTAAATTATTATTTGGACACTAAATGAAATGTTTTATTATGTTTTGTTTTTTATTTTTAGAAAGTCTTGTGATATAAATTCTAAGTAACAGTTTTTTACTATGCGAATTGACTAATTTTATATTAATTATGTTAAAGATAATTATAATTTTTCATATTTCATCAAATTGTTCACGCTCTTATAAACTATTGAAAAACAATTCAAATAAAAGCATTGATGAATTTTCTTGTAAACGTTGAACATAATTTCACTTTATATGTTTTTGCAGTGAATAAAAAACTGTAAGTGGTTTCAATTTTTATATTGATTTTATGTTTGTGAATTATATATTTACAATAATTCATTTTAAAAACACTGCACTGAAACTAACAATTAATAAAAAATAAATTTGATGGAAAATTATACTTTGTTTCTAATTCTAAAAATGCATTTTCCTACTTTAAATAATTTAAAGAAGATTCTTAGAATAATTCTAAATGTTTCTAATCCAGTATTATATGAACACCAGACATGAAAAAATAAATTACTTATTCGAGGTTTCGCAATAAAAATTTCATCAGCTGTACATTCTATTTTGATAAAATATGTGGATAATCTTTATTAGTCCAAAATGCTTACAAATTAAATTAAAGACCGCTATTGAATGTGATTGATTTTAAAACCTCAGCTGATTTCTACAGAACAATGAATCACTTATTAAAAGTATATCTAATGTCAACAAAATTATAATCATGGATTCATAACTGTAATATTGATATATTTAATTTTATAAAAAGTTACCTTAAGGTTTTCGTAAAGTTAAAGCAACGCAATTATTAATGGGAAAACATTTCTTTCACCTGAAATAATATTAAATATGAAGCCTAAAGTATAGATGAATTCTCGTGTGATTATGTTTGTGTGTATATTTGACTAACACACGATAATTCACACATAAGAATACCATGAATTTAATTCTACGGTAAAAACAGTTTTCTTTATTTTTGTTTCATCTATGTCCACTTATTTCAAACTAAACTTTTTTTTATGTATTTTTCAGTAAAACATTACATTTTTTAAGTAAAAAAATAGTTTAATATTTGGGATTATATTTATTGCAAGGTTATCTATATCAAATCAAAATAGAAATATAAAACTGTTTTCAATTTGATAACGCTGCACATTAAAAGTATCATTAAATATTTTTAGTTCAAATTTAATTCACGACCCAAAATAAAAGTACAAAAGTAAGTTTGTTTCAATATTTTTTTATGTATAAATAATACTTATTTTCTGTAATTTGTATGACATTGTATTCGATAATTTTAGTTATACCTAATTTACTGAAATGGTGCTTGGCCTGAAATTAACATCCAATGATAAGGATATAAGTTAGGAAAAATTAATATTAATTTCTAATAAGAATTATGTTAATGACGTTAGGAATGCGAAAATTGCAATGAAAATCACAGTTTAAATAATTTCTGAAAATAATGAACTATAAATAAAGGAATGTGAATGAAAAAAAAAGATTTATTATCAAGTTTATAATTATTATAATTTATAATTAAATTAATTTTTGTATGCTTAATTTTGTAGTCCTATTAAAAAGAGAGCATGAGAAATTTAAACTCTATTTCTAATTCACAATTCAATACTACAGAATTATTAATGGGAAAATAATTATTTAAAGTTATTAAATTAAAGTTATAAGGAATGTTTTCAAAATACACACTCTGAAAGTGGAATAATATATTTTCTGTGATTATTGATTAAAACTATTCATTAATGAATGCACCTTAATTAATTGATTTTCTCACATAGCTTTAAACAAGTAATTACAATTTTCAAGATAATACTATGAAAAAGATCTCAAATCGATAAAGAAATGAAATGTTCTTCATTGAAAATTAAAAATCAGAGATTATTGCATTATATTTCAAAAATCGTGCAAATTTGGATTGATGCATATTATAATAAACAAAATAATTTGCAAATAAATATCCTTTGTTGGAAAAATATATATTTTAGTTATACAATCTGCTGAATAATAGAAAATGTTTGCAAATGCTAGATATTATATGTGCAGTTACTTTTTAATAAATATCTTTTATTATTTAACTCTGGTAATAATAATTTTTACTTAAATATTTCACAAAAATTTTTTGAAGTTCGTGCATATCCTAATCTTTTAAAGCATACTGATTTTTTAGGAAATGAAGTCTTTCACTTTATAAAAAAAATAATAAAAAAAGAAGATTTCAGTATATCTAGACTGTAGAACCTGCAATTTATAACAGTCTCCCAATTTTGGAACGCAAAGTATGTTTAACTTTTTCTTAAGACTAATATTTATTTCATGAGATAAATTGAACTTCCATAAAAAAAACAAATAAAAATTCTCTTCATAAACAAAATAAATTTCAGCATTTTGAAAACTATTGCATAAACTACATACATGGCTTTAGAAAATATTTACTTTTTCTTAGAAGACTTTTATAACTACGGAAACAGAAAAATTGTATTAAATTAAAAATAATTTTAATTGCCATTTTAAATATTTATTATTTTCTTTTACTTTATTTAAGTAAATAATTTTATACTTCAGCATATACAGCTTATTAATAAGTGTTGAAATTCATGAAACAAAACTAAAGTCCATTGAAAAAGGAATCACAAATAAATATTTAATGAAACACTTAATAAGGAAAATAATTATGCATAAACTAAACTAAAATGATGGAAACTTGGTTGGCTTGAAAAAAATCACAAATTAGAGGTTAGCTTTGCATATAATTGGTGTAATATTTTTGGACGTATAAGGAGACTCCAACGTTACGGAGAAACTAATTTTATATTTCTTTAGGATATTCTTTTTATTTTATATTATATACAACACTTACCTTTAATCGCATAGAAACATGGCATAATAAAACCAGACAGAACCATAAAAATAAGTATACATTAATAAAATCGAAAGATTAAAATATATTTATATTTATAGGATACATGATATAATTTTAATTTAAATAATGGTAATTGTGTTCATTTAATTTGATTTTAGATAAAGATTTTGTAACTGTATCAGCAATTTGTATGTTAGATGAAATATTGGGATTTTTTTTTTATTATGACAATTCAAGGAATTTTAAATAAATTTTAATTTAATGTCCAAAAGCTTTAATAGACTTTTGCTATTCTATTAAGGAATAATAATGTTTCATTAATATTTAATATCAGTTAATTCATAAATAATGTTTTCAGCCACAATGCATCTTAAATGGCTTTACTAAGGGCAATAACTTCCAATTTTTAGCAGATAAGGCAATACAATTTTGTCTTCTGCAAGAGGAAGATATTGGACAACAATTAAACAAAATTTGGTTCTCTGAAATGTCATTTATATCGTTTGTGTTTGTACCTTGGTTACCATTAACACAGATAGTTAAACACGAATTTTTATCCACACACTTTTTATATTCCAGTTTTAAGGTTAAAGTACCATTCAGATATCTCAAACTACATTTTAATGCACTACAGGCACTATCAGAAGGTGTTTTTGAATTTTACTCAAACAGCTTACAGCATAAGTAATATCAAAAAGAGAGCTATATTCTAAGTAAATTAAAGAAACTATTAATTCTGGAAAAATTCCGATAAAAAGTGTTTCACTCTAACAACAAACTGCTGTTGCTATTTCCTTCAGGGAAGTAGAGACAATTTTAGCATCAAATATTTTAAATATATTTAATAAATTAAAAATATATGTTTCTTGATCTACATACCGTTTATCAGGTGTAAATGTTACTTTAATTCCTAGAATTTCAGAAACTATCCCATATTTAGACATTTCATATTCTTTTGATAATAATTTAATTATAATTTTGATTTCACTATCATCAGTGTCATTTCACACAATAATAAATCATCTACATTAAGTGCCATTAGAACTCTTTCACCTTTAGACTGATGAATAAAAATGCTTTTTTTCACTATTCAATGGCTTAGAGTTTAATTTGAGAATGAAATTTAAAACTTTTACATACTATTGACGAGGTGACTGCTTAAGTCCGTATAAGCTTTTGTGTTTTAACCAACACTTCTTGCCACTATTAATATCATATCCTTCTTGTTTATCCATGTGAGTAATTTCTTTTAATTTATCATTAAGAAATTCAGTTTTAACATCCAACTGTTCAATTTTCTTGAAGGATAATAGTAAACAGTATACATAATGTAGGCGTACTGATGATTGTTGAAAATGTTTCATCTTAATCCTACTCTTTGCATGAAAATAAGAAGAATAAGTCGAACCTTAAATTCTCAGTTTCATTTTTCTCGTAGAATACATTTGCATGAAATTTCATGTTTCTCACGTGGTAATTCTTCAAGACATCAAACATTGTTCTTGTCAATCGAATGCATTTCTTAACACATTGCTTTCCTCCAAAGATTATGATCTTCTGGTAGTGAATGCGTATAAATCTGTAAACGACAAGGTCAGTTTAAAAATTACCTTTGCCTCATAAACTTCTGATTCAGGATATTAATTGGTGGTTTCTTTTGCTTTGCTGTATTTCCAAAATTCCTTTTGTGAGATAATTATTTCAACAATATTTTCTTCATCAATAATTTCTTCGATAGTATCTTCATTTTCCAAAATAATGGAATTCTCATTTAGGATACTTTCATCTTCAAAATCCATTTTTCTTCTTTATTAAATACGAAGCTCCGTGGTATCATTATTCGCTTTGTATCTGGATCCATTAAGTGATATCCCACAGTCAAATGTCCCACAAATACCACCCTGTTTATCTTCTTTATTTGTTTCTTCCTTTTAATTTCTTCCTTTGAGTTATTTAATTTCTTCCTTTGAGAGGGAGGAGCCAACATGTGTTCATAGTATCCAAATACTCAAATGTTTTGAAGATCGGGATCTTTACCATATTTTAATTTATAAGGAGTGCAGTTTTCTATGGAACTACTTGGAATTCCGTTTCTTTGAACTAAAATTAAATTCAACAGTTAAAATTGCAAATTCCCAAACTTTCTTGCAATGATTTGATCCTCGTTCTTCCTTTTACTAACAACGAGTGATTTATACATTTACGATCTTCTTTTAAAGGAGCTGGGTTTATTGTGGCACCAAATTTAGCATCACACTTAATAAGTTCACCACAAATACATTTTTCTTTTGCATTGTCTCATCTATTTTTCTCTACTAAAAGATTCGGTTTTAAAAAGAAGCATCTTAATTCATTCACACCATCACATAATTTTCTTTTCTGCAAATGAACTTCCATAAAATATGAATAATCTCTCTCCTCCATTAATATCATAAAATAAAACTTACCAGTAGTCATAGGTGGATCAATTGGACCAAACTTCTGTGTGCTTAAGGCTTCTTTAGAGGAATGTCCGAGTAGTCTTTGCCATAAATCATAATCATTTACTTTCGCATCAAGATAAGTTTCTCAACTTGGAACAAAGTCGCAAATATAGTGTTCATTATCATCACAATAACGAAAATAAATATTTTCTTTTTCATTTTCAATGAAAAAGTTTTATTTTTAAAAATCACGTTATATCCAACTAATTTAATATTCTTTACATAAATTAAATCTCTTAACTGAATTCAGGAACAAAAATTACATTTGCCAAAAATATGTCAATTCCATTAGATGTTTTGAATTTTACACTTCAAATAACTTTAACTTCCTTTGCAGTAGAACAGGATTCACACTAATCAGTTCCTGATGATAGTTTAATAAAAGAAAATATGATGTTGCTAAAAAATTAAAAAGGAATATTTTCAGGATTCTAAAATTAAATTGCAAGCATCAAAAGATAGATCAGAAGAATATATCTGATCAGTCTTATATTGAGATATGATTTACTTACACACAATTCTTTTTTAAATGATCAACACCACAATAATAGAATGTTTTCTTCTTACAGAATTTAGCAGATCCTCCTTTTTGCAGTAGAAATATGATGGACATTTTTTTCTCGTAGAAAAACTGTACTGTCCGCAGTTTGATGCTAATGATTGCTGCTTTATTTTTGTTGATTGACTATGAGTAAATTATGTAATCAAAAAAAATCTTCTGGTTATGAAAATTTGAAAATGATCGTACAAATATATAATACGGAAACTAATTTTCTTGTAATTACGCTTGTTTTGAGATTGTTTCAAATTTTTCAGACAATTTCAGAAAGATTTTTCAGACAATTCAAACAATAAAATTAAAAAAAATAATTTAATATAAATATTTTAAGATTAAATAAAGAGTTTTATTGCAGATAATAAAATAAATGCCCTTATTTACAAAATATTAATTATACTTGCCCAGATTATGTTTATTCTTTCCAAATTGATATTTTAAATCTTTTCCTAGATTTTTTTGCAAGGAACATTCAGATTCAGTGTAATTATACATTATTACAAAATTCATTTTAGTAATTCCTCAAATTTGAATTATGTTTATGTATTAGTCTGATAAAGACGAGATTTTTTATTCTAGAAAGATAAAATAAATTTAGAAAAAACATAAACTGATATAAATTTTTCCCTTAGAACTTCTTTGCAATATGATTAAATACTAGTATTTAAAGGAACAAAACTGGTGATCATGTCAAAAATTTTGTTCCACACATGTATTAAATAAACACATATACTTATAAGAGAAAGTAATATCTAGATTTTTAGATCTAAGCAGAAAATATTTGATTTTTTTCAGAAGAAAAAGATATTTAGGAAAATTATAATATTTAATTTCAACACACTTTTGTTAAAGTTTTCTTACTATGAATTCTAATATGATTAAAGGCATAAATTCTACATTTTACTGATTAATTACTCCTACACTAAACCTACGATGTTAGAACTGATATATTTATCAGGAATTATTATGGAACAGAAATGTTTATAGATTGTTTTCACATATATGAATTAAATATTGTTAAGTTATTTTATAGATTGATATGATACATTTTGTTACATATTACATACATTCTTAATTAGAATGTATAACTTAAATATTAATAAAGTGAAATATGTGATGTATATGTTAAATAATATATTAAAATACTTTATTTTAAATTATATATTAAAAATATTTTTAAAATCTAACCTACTGAAACTTAGCCACTTTTTAATTCTAATTCGCTTATGATTATTTTCATTTTAAATCTAATGTTTGATTTATCATTTTTAGTTTAAGAAGCAATTTGATTAATTGCAAGAATCATTTTAAATATTTTATCTATAATTAGGATAATTTTATATTGTGAGAATACCGATGAAATGTTTAAAATCCATAACTTTGTCACAAAGTTTCCCATGTCAGTGAGATGTTTAGCCATAATTTTAGCTACTATATAATTTAATTAGTCTCACTACCTTCAGCATATTAAATTTGTCTAAAAATTTTCTTAAATTATTGTAGAAATTAAAGACCTCTCTGTTATTTGTTCAAGAACACAATATGTGAACATTATTTATCACCATAAGTATTGTTAAATTTTGCATGGTTTTTGCATTATATTAACTTGAAAATAACCTAAATAATTCTTTTTGAAATATAACTCAAGTGACATATTCAACAAAGTATGCTTATAATTTTGTTACCAAAGCATGGGATATATATTTATATCATAAACTTGTAGTTTTGATTGAAGTTATACTTTAAACAATTTACAATTTTCTAGTAAATAGGTTTCTTCCTAAATTTACCGGCAAATATTCACGCGTTAGTTGCTTAGAATCCAGCTAGAATTTATTGTTTATCTAAGTTAAAATACATTTGTAAACATTTCTTTCATCTAAAATATATCCAAAGAAATATATAAAACAGTTTTGTATAACAAAATACAAATAAAAAAAACACATTTTTAACTCTAATATAATGTTGTTCATTATGTGCTCAATATATTTGTACTGTTACAAGCGAAAGTTATTATGTAACAACTGGATATGTTATAATCCCTGATTAAAAAACAAGTTAAATCCTCAATGTGAATAATATTAAAAAACAAATGAAAATTCATAAAATTTGAGTTCAAAACTACAAAGAGTCCAGAATATTTACTTTACCGTGCAACAACAGTAAATAAGCTAATATAGTCAATAGTAACTATGTGAAACTTCAATTGAACTTGTGACTAGAGTGCTCGACCACATTTAATATTTTCTTATCATACGAGATGGATGTCGTTAAAAATCAATTTACGTAGTTCCCAGCCTCTATTTTTTGAAAATAAACTACGACGATAAAAATGTTTCAAATAACAAAAAATGTAACGGTTGAAAATCAATTAATAAAATATGGTAAAAATATTTTTATTCATAAGCAAAAAAGAAATCAATTTTATAATGTTAATAGGTGTATTTTAGAATATCATTAAATATTAATTAAGAAAAAAAAAGCATACAACATATTTAATTATTTATAGATTACATACATTTAACACAAGAAATTTTACTAATAGTATTATATTCTGAAAATAAAATCCCTACTGCGCGTTTGTTTTACTATATTTAAGTAATAATGTATTATATAGATGAAAATTCTCATAAATTTTAAAAAAATTATAAATGTTAAAGTAAAATATATTGAATATATTTACAAAGAAAAATTTATTCTTCATATCTTAGATTAAATTTACGTAGATAAATCAGATCATATATAAATAAAATATTTTGAAATCAATTGAAATCTCATAGGATACTGAGACAATATGAATTCATATAAAAATTGAGAAAATAACAATTTTGGTTATTTAAAAATTCATTCTAAAATTAACGTAGTTAAGTAAGTTAATATTATTAAAAAGAAAACTCAATTTCAAATAAAAAAATCAATAATTTTTTGAGGAATTGAAATACGTGAATATTATTTGGAAATAATGATTTTCTTAATACAGTGGTAAATATTAAAGATAACTTTTGTACTGTAATTTTTATATAACTTCTCCTAATGAGAAGCCAAGAGAAAACTTCACATTTTATGCAATATTTTCTAACATCCAATATATATTTTATAACGTTGTTTGTAAGTATTTTCCTTTTATAACATCAAAGAAGGGAATGTAAAAGTTCATAAAATATATTAAGCTTATAAAATTTTAACGTTATTTAAATTGATATTTTTAGAATTATTACAAGATAATAAAATAAGTTACATATTTTAAAAATGCGATAACAATTCCTTAGTTTTAACTAAATTTTACATGTTATTTTATTAATTCGTTCAAAATTTATCAATTGTGTGTTTCCACTGAATTAATTATATAATAGAAGCATATTTTTGTTATGTGCCGTTGAATACTCTCACTGTCTAGACAATCCTAAACAGGGAGAGTTCGATGACATGTTGCGTTGTTGTCCATAAAAACAAATTTATCACTGACAGCACCACGGGAAAGAGGAACATGAGGAAGTAGAACTTCAATAATCTATCGTTGGCGCGTCATAGTCCCATTCGCAACCACATGTAGGGGCGTGCGGCCATTGATCATGATGCCGGACCGCACCATTACACTACGTGTCGGATATCGGTCCCTTTTTTGGATATTTTCTGGACGATAAGCAGTACCACTCCCGCGCCAGATTAGTTGGCGTCTACAATCTGATGACAGGCTGAACCTACTCTCATCTGAGAATAGTAAGCATGCCCAGTCCTGTTCAGTCCAATTGCGATGCTCACGACACCATTGCAAATGGGCAGTATGATGCTGTCTGAACAATGGGACACACACAACAGGTCTGCGGGTGTATAGTCCTCTTCCCCTCAAAAGTCTGGTAACAGTTTTTCGAGAGATCTACTTTCCTGAGGCAGCAAGCAACTGATTTGACACCTGATGATCTGTGGTGCGCCTGTTCCTTTTGGCTGATAGGACAATATATCTGTCTTCTGAAGGCGTCGCATTTCTAACACGACCTCCCCCGTGCCGCCTACTGCACACTCCAGTAGTTTTAAATGACTTCCACAGCCGTGAAACAACGCTGTGAGCTATGTCGAACTCCCTGGTAACATTTGTTATTTTACGACCTTTTTCGATATTTCCAATAATTCGGCTAAGCATAAAATCATCTAAGTGATATTGAGAAGACATGCTAAAATTTCAAGTTCGTCTATTAAATCTTTCCTGTAAAACTTAGACTTGAAACAACAATTGTCCACACGCGTCAAAACCTGTAAAGCTCTTATAATGACGTGATGAACCGACGTGGAAAAATTTGTAAACGCATACTTCTTACTATATCTCGCACTTATTCTAATTTTCCGCATTTTGCTTCCTTTTATTTTGTGGTTGCTATGGATGATAGTGTTATCCGTCTTTAGCAATTGTCCAGCAGTGTATTAAAGCATTAAAGAAAGGTGTAATAGAATATTATAGCTTCTGAAATCTCTATTAACTTTTAAAGAGTCATTGGAAAGCAAAATTAAGAAGCTTATGTTTTTATAAGACTTTATCATTGCAGACTGTATATAAGAAATGTAGACTAAATAGACATTTGAAAATAAGGAAATCCATTTAGTGTAAAGTATAAATATGTAGATCGCAGAGTAATATACATTTGCAAATAGGAGAATCCCTTCAGTAAATGGCATACATTTTTGAAAATGGAACTTTTGTTGCTAAGAGAGAGCATTTTCAATGATGAATAAGGACACAACTTAACTTTTGGAATAAAATTATATGTAAAATACCAAATATAAAATGTAATTTTTTTTCGTGTATGAGAAATTAATCATTATGGCGACCGAAATAACATAGAAAAGCAACTCACTGAATACTTGAAGAGTACACCAAGTCCTTGATTTCTAATTAAAGCAGGAATGAAATGTTAAAAAATTATTTTCTCATTTTCATGTCCGAGAAAGACTAGTTCACTTTGAGATAGGACAATGATCGAACACATTGAATTTACTGGTCAATGATCTCAAAAAATCTAAAAATTAAAAATATTCGCCATGTGTATTGCTAAGGAAAAATAAAATTTCCGATCTCAGCCACTGACGATATATGTAGGACCCTATGGAGAGTAATTATAATCGAGAATCCATTAGTCTATTGAAACAATGTCCTTGAATGAGTAAAATTAATAGTCATAGGAATACAAAGACGCGAAAACACTGCAGAAGATTAATATTTTCTAAGAAAATTCTGCATCTCTTAAATACAGATTTGTTTCAATTTTTTATCACAGTTTCATATGCTAAATCTCCGGTGATCACTTTGCAAAATCATGCGTGTGTATTGAAAAAATTAAATGATTATTTTGTATTAACGATTATTGTTATTTATTTTAAAAAAGAAGCATTTAATATGCTTCTTTTTTAAAATAAATATACCGAGCTATACTCTTTATTATGATTTCTATGCAAATCCATAAAATTATGACTTGTATGAGGAATTTAATACTTAAATGCACTTAAATATTTGACACAATGTTTTAAATGCATTTAAATATTATACTCAGGATATAAAATTTAAAGCAAAACGTAAAATATTATTTAAAATAAAAGAACAATCTTAAATTCTATATTTAAAATTAATGTCACCTAACAAAAAAAAAAGTATCGACTATACATGCTAAATTGATTTCAGAACATTCAACAGCTATTGGGGTAATCGTGTTTCTCTGTTACCATGCTTTATTAAAACGTTACTGATCTTTAAACTTAACATTTTTTTTAATTTTAAGGAATTAGTATTCAAAAATTATTTTCCTGCAACTTTAAAATAATTTTGCGAAAATAATTTAAAAAATAATCTTTAATGAAACAAAGAGTTCGTTACTGACTTAACGGGAAAAAAAAGAATGGAGGACTTAATATAAAATAAAGACTGGTAATACTTCCTTCATTTGCCATCTTCCAATATTTTACATTAAATATTTTCTTATTTAATTAATTTACATACATATAATACTTTAAAAATAATTTACTGGCTTTAATCAATGATATTGACCAAAACTTATGAGATTATCGCTTGACACAATCATGCACAGTGTCAACGTATTCATCTCAAATTTGCAATGCGTATCGAGTAAAATGCGTTCCCTTTTAGAAGAATCTTATTTCTTTTTAGTTAGTATAACTAGCAATTATACATTATATACCATAATATAATGTTTTAATCAATTTTAAAAAATTCTCTATTTAAATAAATCTAATAATTAACTTTCTCTATTTACAGATTAATGATTTGTAATATATTAAATTAACAGACAAATTTATTATTAAATAAATCTAAGTATACGCATAAGTTCAAGAAAGTATTTAAGTATTATCTTAATATTCTTTTTAAGAGCAAATTAAGAAAATTTTAGCTACAGAAAATTAACTTTCTTTATAAATGTTTATCAAAACTTCAATATATATTTTACTTGATTAAGAATTTTCATTCTGAGTTTCTGAAAAACAAACTTTCTCAAGCAAATGTTTTTTTAGAAAATTATCATAGATATTGACCATTTGTTTTCAAAATCTAGTAGTCCAAATAAGGTGACAAAATTTAATTTTTCATTAAATCATTAAGTTTTTTAAGTTAAAATTTATTCAATCCTATTGAATTATAGTCAGTATTTGAAATTTTTCTTTGAAAAGTTCAATGTAGAAAGGAATTTTAATTTTCAACATATTACTATATACCTGGTAGATAGATATTTAATGATTGATTAGTTTTTGAATTTATCGTAAAAAATTAAATATAGCTCTTTACTGGACAGGAAAATTAAACTTCTATTTTATTTCCTGGAAATATAAATAAAAATTTAAACTGCAATTTAATGCATTGCTTTATTAAAATTAATATAATACTTATATATGGGAATTATATTTTCGGATTTAATATTAAAAACTGATTTTACTTTCACAATAAATTATTTATCTGGATTATTTTGCTGTATTTGCATATAATACTTGATTACGCAATTTTTCTTCATTCCTAATATATTACTTAATATTATCATTTTAGTTTCCTCTCGCACCTTTATGTAACAAAATTGCATCGTTTTAGAAATTGTTCAAATAGAAAATTAAATTTTAGCATTAATTCTGATAAGAAATGCTTAAATCTTAGTTATTTGATATTATTCATGAAAATATAGTTTTTAAATTTACGAAAGAAAATATTGAAATTCATATCAAGTTGAAGGCTTGTGAAATAATAGTTAGCCTGGAGAAGCCGTAGAGAACTGTGCGTTTAATTTGGATAATAAAAAACATAAATATGAAATTTTTTTAATTTATTTTATATAATATTTATAATTAATAAAATTATTTATTAATTTTTTTTTATTATTAAATTATTTATTATTAAATTAATAATATAATAAAATTTTTTAAATAATTTAAAATTTAAATACTGAGAAAATAAATTTAAAACTTTTTTATTCTTAAATGTAAATCTAAAAAATATGTTTAAATGTAAAAAATATGCAGTTTAAAACATATGATTGTAATTATGTAGTATGTAGACATCGCATCTTTAAAATATATATTCTAGAATACAAAATGTTTCACTGTCATCAATTTTAAACTATACATTTTATATTAAAATATACACATATTGTGTATTTTCATGCTACCATATCAATATGATTAGGATTGCTGTAGACAAAAATTAGATTATGAATTTAAACTCTTGAAAAATTATCAACTGCATTTCAATAGCTTAAATGTATTAAATTATTTTCATTTTATTTATCTGTATTTTATAAAATGGCACAAAAATTTAACTATATTTTATTAGATTCGAAATGACGTTTTTATAATAATGAGCATAAGAAAATTCTTTTTCTCCCATTTTGTTTAATCTATTAGAAATTAAAAGCTATTGCGCAATATATTATACGGTTATATAAATAGTTACCATAATGATTATGAATAAAAATTTTTATACACATGCAAAATTTATGTTTTAAAATATTATGTTGATTCAAGTATATGTTTATTCAAGTATAGTTAAGTTTTAAAATATTATGTTAATTCTATTATAATCAAGAAAATGTCTTTCATTAAATAAAAACAAAATAGATATTTGAGATTTCAAATATTCAAAGGGCATTTCAGAATTTATAATTATTATATGAAGTATTTTTTTTAACATTTAAAAGTTAAGAAATTTTATATATTTAAAAGAGTTAAATATATATAGATAAAAGTTAACAATTTTAAAACATTCTATTATTTATTTATTTCAGCTAGTAAATAAAGATCGGCTTTGGGTATTTTTTTAAATGCACTCATGCAGGCGCAGACATACATAGGTACACGATATATATATACATATATATATATATATATATATATATATATATATATATATATATATATGTATGCATGTATATACATATAATATATATATATATATATATATATATATATTAAAGAAACATTTTTTTTCATCCTGTTAATATTTTGTAGAATACTGTTAATGAATTTTATTTCAAGGAAAAATATATCTTTCAGAATACATAAATGCATTACAATTCAGTTGCTCAGCTGTTTTCAAAAATGCATTAATTTCAAAAATGCATTTTTTTTATTCTTATGGAATAATTGTTCCTAATGATGTAATCAATGTAATTAGATACTCAAAATTCCATCAGTTATTAGTAAATTAAAATTATAAATATATTAAATAAGAATCTAAAAGAAAAATTTAAACAAAAATTACTGTAATTAAATAAAATTATAGAACATAAAATTTTCCTGAGCCAATATATCTGTATGATGTTTCAACAATGTGAGATCCTATATTTATAGTTATGTCGTTGGGATCAAAAATGGAGATTTTAAAATGTATCTTCAATTAATTTAAACTATACAAAGTATTTAATAGGTAATAACAATTAGTAAGGAAAAAACATTTTATAACTAAACCATCGGAAAGCATTAAGTTTTATGAGTATAAATTCATAAAACAGAATTTTATTAAAAATAACGTACATTAGTTTTACCTGCTTTGAAATGATCAACACACACTCGATCTGATTTCTTTTCTTAATCTCTGATTAAATTAGTTGAGAGGTATTTTCAAAAGGAATATAAAAAGAGCACGATAAAAGTACATCGTTTTTAAACTTAAATAAAATGTTACTTTTACAAGAAAATAATAAAAATTGATTATTTTTGCAAATTTTACAATTACTGGTTTGTAATGTTATGTTATAAATTAAAAAAAATATGGTAAATATTAATTGCTTACAGTAAAATTTGCTGCTGAATGTCTACAGAGAAACTTCCTTATATCTTAATAACTTTCATTGACATCTGACTATTTTAGAGCAAAAACTGCGCAAATGGTAGCCTGTTTCAAAAATGGCTTATTTGTTAAGTGAAAGACTAGTGCCACATTCACCTTCTTATTTTAAAAATGGTTGTATTTTGTTTTGATTTGAAGTGACATTTCATCAGTTGATTGATGTTTCCTTTTATTCAAATAACATTAGCTCTGAAACAGTCACCATTACTCCTTGAAATACAAAGCAAATGAGTTTAATGGAAAACGATTCCATTATCCTCATTCTTTTTATAGACTCTATTAAGTGTTGTTCTAGTACTCAGTGATAGAGTTTTTGATTACTTTTAAGCAAACATTATCGGAGTGATAGAATTGTTCACGTGAAAACTATATTTTAATCTTTTATCACAATGAAATTAAGAAGTATCTTACATAAATATCCTTATTATTAAAGAAGTATCTTCTTCAAGCAAATTAACTTTTCTGAATGAATATTCAGAAAATAATTAGATTATAGTGATGATTTAGTGAAAGTTAAGTACCATTTTCCTTTGCAGGAGATAGCAAGGAGAATCTTTCATTAATTGAATAGCTAAAGTGGTTGTGACTATTACAATAATATGAATAATTATTATATTAAATAGGAAATTATTACTGTCAAATTTATATCTTAGAAAAATTAAAAAACGTAATGAATTTTTAAATATTATTAGTTGTGAGAAATGAATTAGTAATATTTATGGTTTAATCATAAAATGATTATTTTTACTAATTTGTTAATTCAGAATATACTACAGAGTTTAGCTTCATTATATTAATTTTTACTTATTAATATAAGGAATGAAAAAGAATAAAAAAGAATAATTTTCTTAAACAAGATATTTATTTAATAATTTACCGCTAATTTAATTTATTAATTCGTTAATTTTACCGTTAATTAAATCAAGTTTTTAAAAAAAGTGGGCATTAAAATTATGCTTTTAAAATTTACTTAAAAATTAGTATTTATAAATGAGCTGCATTCCTTGTTATTTGCAAATAACCAAATTAAGATTTCATATGTTAATATAAGTCTAACTAAAACAAGATTTTTTCCAAGTTTTTATTTCCCTCGATAAAGAGCAAGTTTATAAATATTTGAATGAAAATATATTTCCTGTATGAATCCTGTAATCAATTAATTTAATCAATAACTTTAATCAATAATAACTGAAAAATTTAAAAGAAACTGGAAATTCAATACAAGGACACAACTCGAAGGTGGATTTTTCCAGCAAGAAGTGTTCCCCACTTTTTAACACAATAAAAACATGAAAGAAAAATGCAATGATTTTAAAAGTGGTAAGGAATCATTAGTTAAAGAATATTTTTAATATTCTCATGTCTAGAATAACAGTTTAAAGTGCATAACACTTGATTTAAAAAAATATAAGAACATAGATAACTCCAAAAATTTATTTTGAAGAATAAAGCAATTACTTTCATTAACTTAGGATACTTTTCCGTTATCAAATGAGACTATTGGTTTTTATATGCACTAGGAATTTCTAAAGCTATTAGGGAATTTTAAAATTAATATCCGCAGGAATCAGAGTAATCTATTGTCACTAAGCCGCACTATAAAAAAACACATTTTCTACCTAAAAAATACATTTTCATAGTAAATTAAGTATTCCCTGTACTTTAAGTATGTGGTGAAGTATTAAGTTAACCTAATTGTTTATATATAAAAGGGTTATTTACAAAGATAATAGGGAATTCTCAAATTAATGATCACACCGAATCAGAAGACACATGTTCCATTTGAGCACACTATATATAATTACATTTTCCTGATAAAAACTTATTTCTATAATAAGAAAAATGCCCTCTATAGCTTTAATCTGTTTTCCAAAATTAAATAAGCTTACCTGTTCTTATATACTCTGGGAATTTCAGAAGAATTTGTGGAATTTCGGAATTAATGTCCCTCATAATCAGAAGTCATTTGTCACACTTAAAAGCTCTAAATAAAAACACGTTTCCTACTTAAAAAATACATTTTCATAAAAAAAAGTTTTCATTTTACTATAAGTATGTTTTGCAATGTTAAGTTAGTTCAATTGTTTTTATATATACTGGGTATTTGCAAACATAATGGGGAATTTTCAATTTAATGTTGACACAGAATCAGAGATCAATTTTGCCATTTGGACGCACTATATAAAAAACACTTTTTCCTTATAAAACTTATTTTTATAATAAGATAAATATTATGGAAAGCCTAAACGTGTTTTTCAATATTAAATAAGCTAACTTGTTTTTATATACAATGGGATTTTCAAAAGAAATTGGGGAATTTCGAAATTATGTCAGCCATAACCCAAAATCAGTTGTCTCACTTAGATGCACTGTATAAAAACACACACAAATTCTCTACCAGAAATATATTTTATAATAAAATAAATACTGTACTTAAATTTAGTATGTTCACAGTTATAAAATGAGCTTAACAGTTTTCAAATACACTCGGAAGTTCCAAATATATTCGGGAATTTTCAAGTGAATGTTCACACCCAAATAGAAGACACATGTGCCATTCGCACTAATTTAGAACACATTTTCCTCCAAAAACTTATTTTTATAATAAAAAAATACTCATTATTGCTTTATTGTGTTTTCCAACGTTAAATAATCTCAGTTATTTTCATGTGCATTGGGAATTTTACATAAGACATTCGGGAAATTTGAAATTTATGTCCACCATAATCAGAAGTCACTTGTCTGAATTAGGTGCTCTATATAAAAACACATTTTATACCAAAATAATATTTTCATAAGAAAACAAATACTATTTGTAGCATATATGGTTCATTATATTAAGTGAGCTAAACTGTTTTTATATACATCGGGATATTCCAAAGATATTCTGGAATAATCAAATTAATGTTCACACCGAATCAGAAGACACATGTTCCATTTCGGCACATTAAATAAAAACAAATTATCCTCCTAAAATTATTTTTATAATTAAATATATAGCATTAGAATGTTTTTATAAATTGGATGAACCCATATGATTTTATATACACATGGTTGTTTACAAGATATTTGGGAATTTTGAAATTAATATTATATTGATTGAAAATTCTTAAAATTGAATTCTTATATGTCACTAGGTCTCACTTTATAAATACATATTTTCGGATAAAAAGTATTTGTTATAATAAAATAATTAATATGTTTGGCTTTGGAACTCTTTTGTATGGTAAATCTGCCCTTTCGTTTTTATATATATGGGAATTTCTAAAGATATTTGGGTATGTAAAATTAATGTTAACTTGAATTCGAAGTAACATGTGTACCTTTAGAGGTCAATATAAGAACACAGATACATGCTAAAATTTATTTTCAAGAATAAATCAATTACTTTCATTAACTTAGGATACTTTTCCATTATAAAATGAGATTATTGGTTTTTATATGCAATGGGAATTTCTAAAGGTATTAGGGAATTTAAAATTAATGTCCGCAGGAGTCAGATCAATCGTGAGTCACTAAGCCACACTATATAAAAACACATTTTATACGTAAAAAATGTAATTTTATAATGAATAATTATTTTCTGTAGTTTAAGTATGTACTGCAATTTTAAGTTAGCCCAACTGTTTTTATATACATTGGGAATTTCGAAAGATATTCGGGAATTTTAAAATTAATGTTCACAACCAATCAGAAGACAGATGTTGCATTTGGGCTCACTACGTAAAAACACATTTTCAACCATAACTTATTTTTATAATAAAATAAATATACTTTATAGTTTTATTGTGTTTTCAAACACTAGATAAGCTCGGTTGTTTTCAAATGCATTAGGAATTTCAATTAAGATATTCGGGAAATTTGAAATTAATGTTCTCCATAAACAGAAGTCACTTGTCTGAATTAGGTGCTCTATATAAATCACGTTGTCAACCAAAATAATATTTTCATAATAAAATAAATACTGTTTGTAGCTTAAGTATGTTTTCTTATATTAAGTGCGCTAAGCTGTTTTCATATGTACTAGGAAGTTCCAAGGATATTCGGGAATTTGCAAGTTAATGTTCACACCCAATCAGAAGACACATGTGCCATTCGGGCGCACTATGTAAAAACACATTTTCCTCCTAAAACTTATTTTTATAATAAAATAAATACTCTTAATTGCTTTACTGTGATTTCCAACATTAAACAAGCTCAGTTATTTTCATATGCATTAGGAATTTCACATAAGATATTCGGGAAGTATGAATTTAATATCCACCATAATCAGAAAACACTTGTCTGAATTAGGTGCTCTATATAAAAACACATTTTCTACTAAAATAATATTTTAATGATAAAATAAATACTGTTTTTAGCTTAAATATGTTTCTTTTTATCAAGTGAGCTAAACAGTTTGTATATACATTAGGATTTTTCAAAGATATTGGGGAGTATTCAAATTAATGTTCACACCGAATCAGAAGAAACATGTGCCATTTCGGCGCATGAAATAAAAAAAACGTTTTCGTCCTCAAATTTATTCATTTATCAAATTACATTAGAATATTTTTAGTAATTGAATGTACCCATACGATTTTATATACACCTGGTTGTATACAAGATATTTGGGAGTTTTGAAATTAATATTATATTGATTGAAAAGTCTTCTGTCTCACTAGGTCTCACTTTATATATACATATTTTCCAGAAGAAAACTATTTGTTATAATGAAATAAATAATACTTTTGGCTTTGGAACTCTTTTGAATAATAAATGAGCCCTTTCGTTTTTATATATATATGGGAATTTCTGAAGATATTTGGGTATGTATAATTAATGTTTACTTGAATTAGAAGTAACATGTGTACAATTAGAGGACAATATAAGAACAAAGATACCTCCTAAAATTTATTTTGAGGAAAAAAGCAAGTACGTTCCTTAACTTAGGATAATTTTGAAATATAAAATGAGACTATTGGTTTTTATATGCATTGGGAATTTCTAAAGGAATTAAGGAATTTTAAAATTAATGTCCGCAGGAGTCAGATCAATCGTGAGTCACTAAGCCGCACTATATATAAACCCTTTTTCTACATAAAAAATGTAATTTCATAATGAAATAATTATTTTCTGTACTTTAAGTATGTATTGCAATTTTATGTGAGCCCAATTGTTTATATATAAAATTGGTATTTCCAAAGATAATAGAAAATTTTCAAATTAATGATCACACTGAAACAGAAGACACATGTTCCACTTGGGCGCACTATATATAAACACATTTTCCTAACAAAACTTATATTTATAAAAAGATAAATGCCTTCTATAGCTTTAACCTGTTTTCCAATATTAAATAACTTCACCTGTTCTTATATACATTGAAAATTTCAAAAGAATTTGTGGAATTTCGGAATTAATGTCCAACATAATCAGAAGTCATTTGTCTCACTTAAAAGCTCTATATAAAAACGCGTTTCCTACTTCAAAAATATATTTTGATAATAAAATGGTATACTACTCACTTAAAGTATGATTTGCAATATTAAGTTGGATCAATTGTTTTAATATATACTGGGTATTTCCAAAGATATTCGGGAATTTTCAACTTAATGTTGACACCGAATGAGAGGTCACATATGCCATTTCAACGTACTATATAAAAACACATTTTCCTCATAAAACTTATTTTTATAATTAAATAAATACTCTGGAAAGCTTTCACGTGTTTTTCAATATTAAATAAGCTCACTTGTTTTCATATACAAAGGGATTTTCAAAAGAAATTGCGGGATTTCGAAATTAATGTCCACCATAACCTTAAGTCTCTTGTCTCACTCAGGTGCTCTGTATAAAAACACATTCTCTATCAGAAATAAATTTTTATAATAAAATAAATACTGTTACTAACTTTAGTATGCTCTTATATATAAAATGAGACCAACTTTTTTTATATACATTAGGAATTTCAAGAGATATTCGGGAATTTTTAAGTTAATGTTCACAACCAATCAGAAGACGCATGTGCCATTTGGGCGCACTATGTAAAAACACATTTTCTACCTAAAACTAATTTTTATAATAAAATGAATATTCTTTATAGTTTTATTGATTTTGAAACGTTAGATAAGCTCGGTTATTTACATAGGCATTAGGAATTTCAAATAAGATATTCGGGAAATTTGATATTAAAATCCTCCATAATCAGAAGTCACTTGTCTGAATTAAGTGCTCTATATAAAAACACGTTTTCTACCAAATTAATATTTTCATATTAAAATAAGTACAGTTTGTAACTTAAGTGTGTTTAGTGAGATAAACTGTTTTTATATATTTTTGGAAGTTCCAAGGATATTCGGGAATTTGCAAGTTAATGTTCACACCCAATCAGAAGACACATGTGCCATTTGGGCGCACTACGTAAAAACACGTTTTCCTCCTAAAACTTATTTTTATAACAAAATAAATACTCTTAATTGCTTTATTGTGTTTTCCAACATTAAACAAGCTCAGTTATTTTCATATGCATTACGAATTTCACATAAGATATTCGGGAAATTTGAAATTAATATCCACCATAATCAGAAGTCACTTGTCTGAATTTGGTGCTCTATATAAAAACACATTTTCTACCAAAATAATATTTTTATAGTAAAATAAATACTGTTTTTAGCTTAAATACGTTTTGTTAACATAAAAACAAGAGAGCTAAATTTTTTTATATACATTGGGATTTTCCAAAGATATTCGGGAGTATTCAAATTAATGTTCACACCGAATCAGAAGACACATGTGCCATTTCGGCGCAAGAAATACCAACACGTTTTCGTCCTGAAATTTATTTTTATAATAAAATAAATATATAACATTAGAATATTTTTAATAATTGAATGTACCCTTACGATTTCATATACACTTGGTTGTTTAAAAGTTATTTGGAAATTTTGAAATTAATATTATATGGATTGAAAAGTCTTTTGTATCACTAGGTCTCATTTTATAAATACATATTTTACGGAAGAAAACTATTTGTTATAGTGAAATAAAAAATACGTTTATCTTTGGAACTCGTTTGAATATTAAATGAGCCCTTTCATTTTTATATATATTGGGAATTTCTGAAGATATTTGGGTATGAAAAATATGTTTACTTGAATTAGAAGTGACATGTTTACCTTTAGAGGACAATATAAGGACCTAGATACCTCCTAAAATTTAATTTCAAGAATAAAGCAAGTACTTTTTTTTTAATTTAGGATACTTTTCCATTAAAACTTTCACTAAATTTACATTTTGGTAAAGGACTGGAAAATGATATTAAAATACACAAAAACAGCTAATTCCAGAAAAATTACTGAAAATATTCCCTTAAATATTTAAGAAATTCATTTGTGCTTCAGAAACACTATAATATGATTTCACCATAAGCAAATGATCAAATTTATATGCTTAAAAAATGTTTGACTTTAGTAATCACAAATTTTGCACTAAACAGAAAACAGCGGATAATTATACAACATGTTAACAGAAAACAGTGTTAAATTATTTAATGTTTTTATTGTGTGTTTTCAAATTATTTCAATATATTTTTTTAATTAAGGATATTTTCAACTAATATTTTGTAAGTATAATTTAAAATCATTAAATTAAATTTTGCTACATATAAATTCTGTAAAATATGAAATTTCTTTTATCATGGTAAAGAAATATTTTCATTTACTAATTTAGTGATTACATTTTAAGTATTTAGCTTTTTTCTCATATACTTCAATATCTAACAGCTTTGCACTAAAGATTATTCTTTCAACTTCTTGAAACAAAATATCTCAAATAAGTACTATGTTATGACTTTTTTATTCCTTCAGTATGTTTTCAAAATCAAAGATCAATGACTTAATTCTAATATTAAAGATAAATAATTTAACCTTCGATAAGAAGTATCCAATATAAGAAATGAATTTTATTTTTGTGATAAATTAATAAGTTATGATATGTATTTTTAACAGATTAAATTTTATGTAAAATTAATTCTTTCGAACTAGATAAAGTATTGTTTCTGGTTATTGAATTTATGCTTACAAAAATTAATTTTGTGAATATTTACTTCTTTAATCAAAACAATTTAAATATAATTGATTAACCAAAACAAAAGTAGCTAAATATTTTCATTTATAACCATCAAAAGAAGAATGAAGTTAAATCATTATTGTACTCAAAATTACTTTAAAAATCTTTCTCAAAATTCATAGCTTATAATGATTTGCATGTCAAAGAAGTTCTGATTCTCTGAAGGCAAAAAATATTTATTGTAGGTCTGATTTGAATGTGTGAAAAAATGTGATATTGACAAGTTCTATATTAAATATTCAATTATTAGACTACTATTGTAAACAATAATGTTATGGTGTGACCCTGCATTTATATTTTGATATTTTTCTCCTTTTGCAAAACAAATATTCATACGAGAGACTCATTAATTTTAGTATTTGCGTAAACCAATTTAAGAAATAATAAAAGATATATAATAACAATACGGGTTCTTGTATGGAGTAATATTTTCTACATAATTAGAAACGGAAATCTTTTAGTACAAAGAATTTAATATGAAAAATTTGTTTTCAAAATTTTCACCAAAATTTCATGTTGCCGGTAGCTTACTATATACTATAAAATCTATTTTTAGGTAATGAAGTTAGCTTTTTATTTTTTTAAATTATTAAAAGTATACAACAGATAAATTTTACAATCTGTATGTATTTAAGCAACAGAGACGTTTCTTTTAATGATTTTAAAGATATGATATTGAATTTGAAAAGTTTCAGCAAGGATTATCAATCGCAAATAAACAGCAAATTAACTAATTATCACAGATATTTAAAATCAATACATTTTTAACTATTCGGGAAGTTATAAACAATTTTATGATTTTTAATAAAAAGTAGTTATTAAAATAATTTATATATATATATATATATATATAAATTATTTTAATAATTACTTTTTATTAAAAATTATAAAATTGTTTATAACTTCCCGGATAGTTAAAATGTATTGATTTTAAATATCTGTAATAATTAGTTAATTATATATATATATATATATATATATATATACATATATATATATAACATTTAAAAATTATAGTACGATATTTATTGTGTGATGGCTATCTTATATATTTTTAATTGTTTAAGATTTTTTTAAATACAAAAACTGCTTAGAAATAAATTAAATTTTCTGATAATAATTTAAAAAATAATTAAAAAATTCATATCTAGTGTAATAAAAAATTATAATAAGAACGTGAAAAAATTTGCGAGCAGAATATTCACACAAGGCAAACTGCGAGCACATGTGGGTTTCTACAGTTGACAGCTTTTGATGGGCTAACCCTGCTGTAAGCCATTAGAATGTGATTATTGTGAAGTGGTCTAGGGTACAATGGAAATACGTCCCATCAAGATTTAGAGACTTTTGTTTTCTTGACAGGTGCTAAAGGGGGAAAAAACTTGCATTGCAGTGAAAGCCAAAACTATGTTATCACCGAGAAGCAAAAATGATGCACTTTCTTCACAGAACCCGAGACGGTTAAGTGGTTAAATTGTCTTCTTGTTTCAATTAAAGATAAATGGTTTATAACTTTAAATTTTAAAAACCGAGTTTCTTCTTAATGAGATGGACATGAATGATCATCTGAAACATTAGATACTTTGCAGTTTATACAATGAGACTTTGGTTGGACAAGCATTACTATTGTGATGTGAACCACATAGTCTGCATAAAGCTGATTGTACTTTACATTCTTTGTTGCATGTGTAAATTTAAAGCAAATTTCCCATTGACAAATTTTATCCACACAAATCTTTACAGCATATAAAATAACTTTAATATGAGAGATTGGTTTGTTTGTCGCTCAACGGTCATTTTTTGCACACGTAGGCTAATTATACCGGGATCTACGGCTTAAAGTGGATTCCGAACCACTACATACATCCATGCCCAAGGTGGGATTCGAACTCACGAACTGTTGAACCGAAGGCAAGAGCGCTAACCATTCGGATGCCAGCTCAGCTTAATTTGAGAGAGGATTTTATGACCGTAAACTCTTACCAGGATAGGGATCTTCAGAACTTTCAGAAACTTTATTGAAACATTTGAGGTACAATAAGACCATTATTTTCAATTTCTAATGCTAGGCTTTCCAATTTCTTTCGTCCATTGATATGAACGGGAAAATTAATTCCATAGTGTATTGTTTAGTTTGTATTTAGGGAATTACAGGGACATTTAATACTATTTCAATTTTATAAATTTTTGCTGCAGTTTTATAATCATTTGTAGTGATAATTAGCTTTCCGTTTCGGGTATGTCTGGCTTCTTCAACCCCGTTCTTGTTTGAAATAGTGTTTAACAGTTCAGATTTTAATTGTGAAGGCCTCTTAGGAACAAAAACATATCATGGTGTAGGACAAAAACGCTGAAATTTGAAATTCTAGTATCTGAAGCTAATTATATAGCTATAGAGGTGATGTATTATAGTTTAATACAGATTTCGATGTATATTTCGGTATGCGATATTTACATTCAATAAAGGGTATATCGTCTTGTAATTTTTTTTATGTGGTGAATGTACCATCTTGTATGTACTTGATTATCTAATTTTAAATTAATGTTATTGGAATTCGTAAATTTATACAAACATAAATAAGTGAAAATAAATTGCTTGAGTTCTTCTCAAAGCTAATAAAATTCAAAGAAGTAAGTACGTATGGCAAAAGTCTGCAACTTTTTCTGTTACAAATTCTGAAAAATTAATAACACTCTTGACACTTTAAAATATAATTCTAGGATTTAGTAAAACACCAGACTTGAATAAAGTTTAGTTTTTCTTGACTCTTGGTATTGAAGTATTCCCCTCGCATAAACTTCACTGCGCATACAATGTGATTGTTTTTCTTTTCGGTTTTTCTCCACGGGCTGAATCGCCAAATCTACTTACAATCTGTTACTCGCACCCTCCTTTTTTAATGATCTAAACGGCACATCCAGTTGAGAAACCACTAGATCGAAAAGAGGAAAGTTTATATCGTTGTAAAATAATTGCTTTTATTCCGATTCTCTAGAAATTTTTATGTTAGAAGAGAAAAGTTAGCTTTTAAGAGGTCCATCGTGAATACATATAAAATTCTGACTTGTGGAAAAAGTGGTGCTAATTGAACATGCTCACCATCTTGGTTTGCTCAAGCAGTTACATAAGACTTTTTTGTTAAAGAAACAAGATACGATCACTGATTTGTTTGATAATGAAGTAACTGTACATAAAACTTCAATAAAATCTTGCTCAGAGAACTACCATTTGTATTATTTACAACTTTAAAATTCTTGCAAAGAAAAAATATAAAAGATAATATTGTAGCTATTCATAACGTGAAAACACCCTCGAACTCAAATTGAGCATCAAATGCATATGTTTACTGATACTGAATTACATGCGTTCTGTCAAATAACAAATTTGATTTGTTAGTTGAGATTATAAAAATGTTCAGCATTACAGAAAATTATTGAAATAATGAATACTTATCACTTGAAATGTCATTCCGTTTTGTTAAAGTAAAAATTGTTAATTTTGTAAAAGTCTGCAATTTTTGTGAGTCGCGTTTACATAGTTACAATGACACAAGTAGTAATCTGTTATGTGATGACTACAAATAATTCAGTTTCTTCTTAAATTGAATAAACTTACTATATTTCTACAATAATCTTTTAAACTGAGATAAAAAGGTTATTGCCATTTTATAAAATATCAAATTCATCTGCTTAATTTACAAATTTAATTGATAATATTGACTTTATTAGTGTATTGACCATGATGTTGTCCACTTACAGGATACATCAACTTTTGTGTGTGTTGCCAGAACTTTACTTCATAGTAATGTCACATATACGGTCAGACAAGTCATTCAAATGGGAGAAGTCACAGAGCTGAGCGAGAAGTCGAACAGAGAGAATACTATTATGACATTCTGCAATATATTATATCTCAGGATAAAAGTCAGAGATGCTATAGCAGTTAAAGAACTTGGGGAAATAGATCAACACCGTGACTATAAGGAGTATCATTTTATGAAACTGGTTCGTTGCACTCAAAACTCTGCCCCAGTGTCAAGAGTCATTTATATCATGTGGCAGCAGAAACCAATTCCAAATCCAGGGATGTTAGCACATTATGAAGAAATATGATTAGAACAAGAACGAAATATATCTCAAAATTGAGAAAAAAAATCATGAATTAATAGATCGTCAAAAAATTAGAGTAGATAAATAAAGGCAAAGAGTGGAGATCAGAAACACTTTGAGAAGAAAGAGCTCAAAGAGAATATATGCAGGAATATTTTAAAGAATTACATCTGGCTTTGGCAAAGCAGAAAATTAACGGTTGATATGTTTTTGGTTGAAAACGTTCAATTAACAAGATTAAAGAAAATAGTTTAGTAAATTTAAGTATGTCTCAGATAATAAGGGCAGGTGATATTGATCATTATAAAAAGCAAGACAAAGAAAAATCACATTATATGGATAATAATTTACGTTGAGAGCATTAAATGTAGTTAACGATGATGCACAAATAAAAACTATTAAATTATGTTAGAATCAATATTAGATTTGTTTAGAATTATTTACAAACCTTTTATACACGCTGTTATATAAAGTAGCTTATCAAGATTATTAAGTCGATTTACAAGTCTCAAGCAAAGTTTTGAAATATCTACTGTCTGAGCTGGTTACTATAGCGTTGCATGGAGACACTCGTCATTCCATCGATTCCACAACTTCATCAGCATCATTGATGACTTGTTGAACTTTGAATCAGCCATAAGGGTTGAGACACAACCAGGTAGGACACATCCATCATTGAGAAATTAAAATTAGTTTCTTTGCGGATTCTCCTCTAGTAATGAAGTTTGCTGGATTGACATGTTCACTACATGGATTTCAACTCTCTAAATGAGTCAGTGACTGCGCCTGAGCTAAACTATTTGCCACAGTAAAGACTTCCATTACTTTGGAGATCCTTTGAACCAAAGAACTACTTGAGAACCACCCCAGAGAAATTAATTTACTAAAGTTTAGAAGATGATTTTGCAAGTAGTTTCCTAATCGAGCAGCAAAGAGTGTTTCCATCAATTCTAATCTTTCAAGAGTCAAAGGCATTAAAGGAGTTGTTTATTAAAGTGAGTACTATGTATAAATGTATTCTTTTCTACAGTCACATACGGTAGGTATGGAATTAGCTTTAACACTGGTGTTAATTATAATGGAATTAGCTAACTTTAACATTAGCTTTAACACTGGTGTTAATTATAATGGAATTAGCTAACTTTAACATTAGCTTTAACACTGGTGTTAATTATAATGGAATTAGCTAACTTTAACATTAGCTTTAACACTGGTGTTAATTATAATGGAATTAGCTAACTTTAACATTAGCTTTAACACTGGTGTTAATTATAATGGAATTAGCTAACTTTAACATTAGCTTTAACACTGGTGTTAATTATAATGGAATTAGCTAACTTTAACATTAGCTTTAACACTGGTGTTAATTATAATGGAATTAGCTAACTTTAACATTAGCTTTAACACTGGTGTTAATTATAATGGAATTAGCTAACTTTAACATTAGCTTTAACACTGGTGTTAATTATAATGGAATTAGCTAACTTTAACATTAGCTTTAACACTGGTGTTAATTATAATGGAATTAGCTAACTTTAACATTAGCTTTAACACTGGTGTTAATTATAATGGAATTAGCTAACTTTAACATTAGCTTTAACACTGGTGTTAATTATAATGGAATTAGCTAACTTTAACATTAGCTTTAACACTGGTGTTAATTATAATGGAATTAGCTAACTTTAACATTAGCTTTAACACTGGTGTTAATTATAATGGAATTAGCTAACTTTAACATTAGCTTTAACACTGGTGTTAATTATAATGGAATTAGCTAACTTTAACATTAGCTTTAACACTGGTGTTAATTATAATGGAATTAGCTAACTTTAACATTAGCTTTAACACTGGTGTCACAGAGCCCCTGAGTGAAACTTTCATCACATTAGTACTTGCACATGGCAAGTGACCAAGATTTATTGAGTAGATATACTGAAGTTCCGAAATTCATGTTATCACTTCTTTCCTAAATAATTAGATTTTTATTCCATTTCAGTTTTGTCTCTCATTTCTTGTATAAGAATTTTTTATAGTAATTACAAAAGAACTAAAAATTCCACAAGGATCAAGTATTCTTGAAATAACTCTCGGCACCTATCTCTTGGCGATTCCAGTATATATATTGATTCCATGACGTAATTTAAATTTAATTTATTCTCTTTGTACCCACAAACTTATCCTAAAAAACTGCTCTTTATTCGGAATCAGTATGTCCCTCATATCAGTTTTCATAGCAAAGTTTAAATTACAGACGATTAGACTTTAGTTTTATTAAATGCAATTCAGCAGAATGAAGCATATTTATTGCCATAGAGGTTAATTGATAAGTGTATTTAGTGGTTTTAGCCCCATAGTAGAAGTCATCGTTATAAAGAAAGAAATTTAACATTACAAAACAATCTGGATGGTCTTCCTTAAATTTCGGAATGTGAAACTTTAAAGTGCAAGCAAAAGTAAAGGGAGACGTTATTAGACCAAAGGAAATCCAATTTAGTTGAAAAGCTTAAATTGATTCATGCATATCTTCGGGAAACCACGAAGATTTTAGACATTTTTTTCTTCCTCAGCAATTTACCAAGAAATGCTTTCTCTTAATATACCCAAAATGAGACTGGATTTTCCCCAAACCTAAGTATTACATACAGATTTACTTAAAAATTAACTCACAATTCGAGACATTCGCTTAAAGATTTTTCATTTTCCTTATTATTTTAATCATAAAAAATAACTCGATTTGTTTTTTTTATCATCCCTAGTTTTCACTCTATAAGGCATATAATAAACCGAATTTTTTATCCTTATTAATACATTTTCTCACAATTTGATTTTTAATTGATATTTCTCAAGTTGTTCTGCATAGATATCTATTTTTAATTTATTGCTTAATGCATCAAAATGATTTTTGAAACATCAAAATTAGATTTTAAACCTATTGGAGGTTTTCTTTCTTCCACATTGATTTACAAACATACCTTCCCCCCTAAACTGCAAATAATTTTCGAAAACTTTTCAATTAACACTTAGTCTTTATCAGAAAATTTTGGTTTTCATTTGGAAATTCTAACTCCTAAAACTTTTATAAATCAAATAAGATAGTATAAGAGTACATATAACCAAGCATATATTATCACAACTATTAGTCGAGATTTTACATTTCTTTATTCCTGCAAGAAGCCAAACGAAACACTAATTAAATTGCACATATGATTTCCAAGGTAGCAGAAGTAGATATATTGTTATATTTTGCAAAATTTCCTCGATCTGTTTGATTATTCAAATTATTTTGAGGAATTGTATGTTTAAATTTGGGGAACGCATTACTGCTTCGCAAATTTCACGAGATTCAATTTCATTTCTGAAAAGTTTCATTATTTCCAAATCTCACAAGTCGCATTTTTATCTCTGGTAATTCCAGAACTAAAACTGGGGTTAATGGCATTAATGAGAGATTTAGTAAATGTTCACAAGACCACTCTAACATTTAATGAGCTCAGATTTCTAATATTAACCTATATCTCACTATACAGTTTACATAAAAATTTTACAAAATATAGATTAACTGGTTATAAATTCAGCAATTTCATCATGCATCCATTAATATATTTTTCTTACCATACTTTTGATTTAAATGTTCAAAAATACAAAAATCATACTTTTCTAATTTATTTCAAATCCAGATGGAACATTACTTGCAAGACTATAAAGAAGAGATTTCAAATATTGGAATTTCTCAATTTTTGCTATAACATCATTTGAAATACCTGCAGTACCAAAACAATTTAAAAACTTAATTTACTGGAATAACCAGAGAAACGCATTTTCTAATTTGGGCAATTTTAATGCAATGTCAGTTTTTCTGAAACACATTTTAAGAGAACTATCACTCAACATATTGTCTTGATTCAGTTCATTGATTTATACATTGATTCATACAGGCACCCTGCCACTTTGGGAAACTAAATTTTTTAAGGATATACAGTGGCGGCAAAAAGTATTGGCATATCTAATTTTTTGTGAATTTTGAATGTATTAAGTAAAACAATTCATTATAAACAAAATGCTTATGATTAAAAAACAATGTGTACTTCACAAAATTTCTAAATTTTAAATAATATATATAAATATAAAAAAATACATAAATCTACTTGGAAAAAAATATTGGCACATTTTCATTAGTTGACGTTAAACATCGTTTAATTTAAATATAATACTTAGTAAAAAGTCCATTTGCATCAATAATGGCATGGCTTGTAGACGCCTAGGCACTGAGTGAACCAAGTTTCGGATCAAGTCTACGCTTATTTTGTCCCTTTCTTCAGCCAAAATTTGTTTCAAAGGATTCTTTCCTGTAATGTGGTGTTTTCTCATCATCACATCTAGGGAATGCTATAATTTTTCAAGTATACTTATATCTGGTGATTGGGGAGGAGTGTGAAGCAGTTTTGATACAGTAACCATTCTTTGGCTCTGAGTGCAATATGTTTTGGGTCGTTGTCCTGCTGAAACAAATAGTCCCTTTGAAGTCCCATTTTTGTAACACTTGCTTTCAGATTATCACGCAAAAATTGCTTTTAATTTAATCATAAAAATACCGAACCCATTACATACAAAATTATTTCAAAAATTTAACCATTACTAACAACATGGTTAATACATATATAATATAAATAATTTACACTAATTAATTAAAGTAATTAAATAGGTGGTACCAAAAGAAAACTACACGCTGGGAAATGAACTTACATAAAAAAAAATACTGGATAAAAAATAGTTCATGAAAAAAATCATGAATTTAAAGAAGAAAGGCCATTACTATGCCGGGCTATTTTAAGGACTTCAATAAATTATTTCGTCAATTCTATCAACATTGTTTTCATTATCTTGGTCTACGTTAAAGAAGCATTTGCCCCTTTCTCAGTCTGAGTGACAGGTTTTTATTACTTCAACTTTGTGATTTTTCAGTCTCTTAGATTCAGTAGTGTATTGAGACTTCAACAATAAGTAGTTTTTCTTGCAGCATGGGATTCAGGCTCTTGCCATTTTAAACAATCGTATGTCTTCAATTTTGCCCTCTCGCTCTTTCTGGAACCAGTTTTCCACAAGTCCTGCCCTAGAGTAGTGTACTTCGTGAAGGAGGGAAATTATTCGTGATTGAATCATACGAGAGAATGAAATATAAAAAGAGACTTCCAGCCAAGGAAAAAAGGTAATTTAATTAATTTTCAAAAAAAATACCAACCAGTGAATACGACGTGTGTATGTGAGTGAGAGAGAATTATATTGCCATAATATTGCCCATAAAAAATCTCTGGAAGTCTCTTAAATATCTTTGTTTTAAATGTTTCCTATAAAACAATTATTGTGGTTAAAATAAAAAAAGATTTTTATTTTAATTGATGTTAATGTTTCTTTTTCTTTTTAAGAAAAATTATACTATTACCTAAAGAAATGGCTGTTTACACATCAAATATATAAATATTCTACACATTTTAAATTCTTAAATAAATTATATTTACTAAAATAATCAAATTCATTAATAAGAAGTATTTCTTTTTCATATAATTAATTAAAATAAAAAAATGTCTTATTTTTACATTTCTAAATAAGTTAATGTCTCTAGCATGTAAATAACAACTTTATAAAAAAAATTCCATTTTTAAAAAAAAAACATTCATGCATATAATTATTATTCTAAAAAGAAAATATATTAGAAGTTCATAAACATATTAGGAATATATACGCTCTTCAGCATGATAACACATATTGATAGTGTAGTTTAAACTATTCCAAAGTCTTCATATAATTGTTCTGGTTGAGAATATTTCATAGTTACAAATAATAAAATCTAAGAAATTTCCAAACATCCATTCAATCAGATGTGCATGCAAAATCAAAAATTCTTTGATTTTAGATATTATTGTTTTTAATGATACATATTATTGTTTGTAATGTACAATTGTGTCTACATTACTATATAAAACTATTGTGCTTAACTTAGCTATTCTGTATTGGAGTCTCTGATCTTTAATTTAATAATCTGATCTTTAATTAAATCAAGAAACCTGAGTTAATTCGGCTTCCCCTTGAACTTAATTTTCCAAATGTTTCTGTTGATAGAAAACACTGTTTAAAAAAACACTTGTTAATTTATGTAAATAAATATATGTAAATTTTATTTTACTCCAAAATTTATTTTATTTTTTTTTAATTTTGCAAGCACATTTTTATCATACACACACTGTAAAAAAATTTAAAAGAATACAGTCATACTTTATACATTATGCTTTAAATTTTAGCGAAATAATTTTTATTTTATTAAACCAAACTATTTTCTTTCTTTATTTTATTAGACTAATTTCCCTTTTATTTTTAGCGAATTAGTTTTAGTAACCACTAAGAAAATATTACAAAATGGTACCAAAAAGTTTTGATCTGAAAAAAAAAAGTGTTGCAGTTTAATTTGTTGAAAACAGTGTTCTTTTAAACTGTCTTTTTTTTTTCAAAAGATACACTTTGTTGAAAAAATCCTCAATTTTTGTATACTTAAAATACATAAGGGTAAACCTTTAAATGGATTTCAAAAAGACCCAATTGTGGCAGTAAAAATGTTGCTAAAAGTGTGAGAGGAACTTCTAAGCACCTACACACGAGTACAAACGCTGTTTCTAACATGTTGTAAAATCTAAAAAATCAGAAAAAAGCAACGATTGGCAGACTTAAAAAACTGACTTTACGTAATAAAAAAAATCTTTAAAGAACTTACAAAAACGTGTAGAAGCACTGGAAAAGCACAAAACCCATCTGTTTTCACGCATGTAACCAGAAAAACACTTTACAATTGCATAAAAAGATCGGATACGTTCATATTCGAGATATCAAAGCACCATCCTAAATTGAACGAAAGGCACATTGAGTAACGGCTGCGGTGGATCAAATAACACATAACTTGGAACTTCAAATGGACTTCGCTTATTTTTTCTGATAAAAATATTTCAAGTTAGATGGCCTAGATAGTTGTCATTATTACTGGCATTGTTTGGGTACACAAAAAGAAACATGTTTTCCATATAGATAGGAGGAGGCCGTTTAATGATTTGGATATCATATGGCTACGTTGGAAAGACCAATCTAGTGTTTATGGAGGAAAGGCAAAAACATACAGATTATATTAAAAATTTCAATTCAGAGCTTGTCCTCTATGGCGCTGAGCTAGGCGGTGAAAATTGGATATTTCACGAATATGGAGCATCAACATACTCAGTCAATGGAGTTAAAAAATGGTTTGAAAAAATGTTTTTTCTCTCTGATTTTGCCGTAGTCTGTTAAAAGAACAGACCTCAATAAACGTTTAAAATATATGGTCAGTAACTGTTCAGCGTGTTTACGCCAGAAGCAAGCAGTATAAATCTTTGGTCGAATTTTGAGATGCTTTGAATTGTGTTTTAGACAATTTTATTAAGTCAAAATTCATAATTTTTATGATTGAGTGGAAAATAGACTTTTTGAGATAGTTAGAGCAAATGACAGAAGAATTCCTTATTTACAAGACTTTTATTTGCATTATTTTAAAGTGTCCTACTTTTCCCCACAGTATGATGTGATTGAAATAAATTTTTAATTATAATAAGCAAATATTTTATTTCATGATACAGATATTATTATCTGATTGTAAATAAGTTTCTAAAAGAATTGTAGTGAAATTACTTTGTAAAAATTCAAAGTTCTTCTCTTATTTGAAAAAAAAAACCTAGTTTCCTACTTTTTTCCAGCAATGTATAGGAAAGTATTACAGTTTAGCATAAATTGGATTTCATAGTTTAGCATAAATTGGATAGCATAAATTGGATTTCACTAAAAATGTTTATCACTTTTGGTGTTGAAATTTTTGTAAAACATATTAGCTCTTGATAGCTCTGTTAGGTCTTGTTGTATAATTTAATTGTATTTTTCCCTTATTAAGTCCAACACATTTTCTTATATTGGAAACTTATCAAATATTATATTTGGTATCACCACCGAGCTGGTAGCCGAATGGTTAGCGCTCTTGCCTTTGGTTCAACAGTTCGAGGGTTCGAGTCCCACCTTGGGCATAGATGTTTGTAGTGGTTCGGAATGCACTTTAAGTCGTAATCTCCGTTCTAATTAGCCCTCGTGTGCAAAAAATAACCGTTGAGCGACAAACAAATAAACAAAGCTTTCGTATCACCTAATATGAAGGCTCGTATTGAAATTACATATAAGCAACATTTGTTTCAAACATCATTGTGGCGAAAACTATAAAAGTTAGAACAAAAATAATTAAAGACAATATAAATTAAGCTATATTATTAAAATTAATTATTGAATAAAATACATATTCTTGAAATAAATACATATCCAAATAGTCTCTTAATACGGAAAAAAACTATTTACATTTTATTTTGCTTATATAATGTAAAAGTTAATATGTAAGAAATTAGGAAATGTTTTTGCTACTGGAGAACACTTTATTTCCACTTTACATTTTTAATTTGATTTTATAATTCTAGCTCCAGATAAATGTTAAATAGTTTAAATTAATTTTACAATGTATTTGAAATGTTTTAATTCTTTTAAACAGAAATATAATTTTTTGATAAAATATTTTAATATAATCTCTTTATAAATTAAAAATTAATAAAATTATATTTTTTTTACCTTTCTTTAGCATTTTTTAAACTATTTGTTATTATTATTATTATAATCAAAAGCAAGATTGTCTGCATACTTTATAAAATACTTAATGCTAAAGATGGAATGTGCTTAAATCAAACTATTTAATATTTTAAATGAAATTTTTACTGATACTTTTCCGAAAATTTCTACTTATATAACTAAGCATTTTTCATTAAATGTCTTAAAGTTTGGTTGCACAAATTTTTCAAATGTTATATTCTGAGATGTTATTGCAAAAATAACACAAAAAAAATCTTCACACACACAGACCAAGCTTTAAAAAAAAAAAAACTCTAAAAATTTTTATACAAAAAAACAATGAAAAGAAAAAGCATCAATACTTCATTTTCCAAATTTGCATATTATTTTATTTCCTGTTTTCTGTTTTTGGAAATTGAAAAATGGATTTCATACTTTCACTAAAAGGAAATTGCTTTTATTGTATTTTAAATATTCCTATTATGATAATGGTATTTATTACAATAAATTTAAATTTTCCTTTCAAAAGATTAATTTACATCATTATTGATTGCATATTTAAGGATCAAGATAATATTTTTAGTGTACGTAAAATAAATATTTTAATCAAATTAAATGTGTAACATTGATATGATTTTTTATTTAAATATTTTTTAAATTATATAATATTAATTTAAATTATCATTTATGATATTAAAATATTTTTTGTAAATTATATGAAGTATACTTTTCAAATATATTAAACTATATTTTAGTACGTTTTTAGATAAGATATCAAATCTGATAAAGATTTTCCATATAAAAATAAGATGCTTCTTAAAAATATTATATAATATTTAATTATAAAGTTTTGCAGAAAAATCTGTGATATCAGCTAATAGGTGTGATGAATTTATTTATGATCTGAGATTGCAAAACTATTTTACATACGATGACATATCCATATTATTGCAATATAGCCCATAATAAAAAATATAGTCAAGAAATCTTGAATGATGCTGAAGTAATTTAAGTAAACATATTTATACTTTTATCCTAAAACAACTCATTACTTACAATAAATGCTATGAATGGATACAAAAATAAGATAAAATCATGAGTTTTCAATTCTAGTAACTTATTTTATGCATTGAAGAGAAAGTATTTTATGTTTTAAATATAAATGTAACCTCCACCCCCCCCAAAAAAAAAAAACATCTTATGAAATCTAAAAAAAGGAAAATAAAAGACAATCAATAGCATTACATGAACTTAAAATTATTTAAAGAAAGTATCATTTAGTCTCATAAGTCTATGCTGAATATTTTAGTATACGATGACAAATATTTTCACTTCATAATATTTCTGCCCAGTTCTTTTTACAACTAGTTTAAAATTAAAAAAAGGCATGTTTTTTTTAAAAAACTACTATGAAGTTGAATGAATGAAGCTAACTATATTTCTGTTCAATTCCCTGAACTATTTCATGAAAAAGAATTCAAAACAAATTAATATCATATCTTCGATTACTGCTATAATATCTGTAATTTGTATCCTCTAATTATAGTCCAATTTAAGAAAAAATAGTAACAGTAACTTGTCAAAAAAAATTTAATTTCTGTTACCTAAAGCCTTACCTAGAATAACCTATACTTAACATTTTAATAACCTCTTGGTGATTGCGGTAATTGAAAGACTTCTCTTCTCATAGAGCCCCAGTGCATTTCTTCAATAGCATATAATTAATTTAATTAGCATTCTTTTCAATTCAAACTTTAAAGAAAGAAAAACTAGATAAATACTATGAAACATGCTATGCTGCCTAGCATACTGTATTTTATTTTTAAGAATAAGCTATTACATATAACTATAAGATTTTAGAAAACAAACTGCAATATTTCCATAGCAAATAATATTCCAGTATACTTTTAATATTTAATAATCATATATCTTTAATAATAACTTTTGTTCTTTTAAAATTCATAACTTCATGATATCCTAGAAGTAAAGAAATAATGTTCCTTTTTTATAACGTTCATCAAAAAATATAATTTATATTCTCTATTTTAAATTTTCGACGTGAATTTTCACTCACCAAATATTTATGAATGTCTCGACATTTTTTTTTTTTTCTAAATTCACACTTGTTTCTGCAATTGAAGATTTTGGATATTTTTAACTTTCGGTTTAAGTGCATTTTTATAAAGTATTACAATTTATATTAGTCTTAAAATTTAGAAATTAAATATTATATCATATTATTCTCAAGTTATATAGAATTCTAAGACGTTTTAAACATATTTATTTTGAATTTTTTTATGAAATATTATTGAAATTAAATATATTTCATCCTTCTCATAAGGCTAAAATGCTTTCTCATTCTTGAAAAGATAATATTATTTCATTTCATGCATTTAGTTATTTATAGAAAATTTAGCATATGCTTTTATAAATATTTTGCTGTGTGAATTCATCTTTCATTATAGAATATAAAGCAAGATTTTGCAAAACCCGGTTTATAACTAGTTTTCATATTCTGTTTTTGCCAATCACTATCTTTATATGGAACTAGATAATTCGTGATAATTAACTAAGTAAAAAATGGTCAGTTAATTTCAATAAAATTTTATGATTAAACACTACGCAATTCTGTATACATAACTCTATATTTTATATCACATACAGTTTAATAACCAAATAAATACACCTTTCACAAATAATTCGTCGACGCTGTAATGAATAATTCCTCTGGTCTCTCGTGCTGATTAATTTTTCCTATCATTTCTGTCCACTCATTTTGCCATGGATTTTCCATTCGTTAACAATTTCCTTTCTCGAAACCCTTTTAACGTGCAGACCTTTAGAGATGTCTCCGTTCAAAGGGCACTGTTTCACGCGTAAATTTGTCATATTAGTTTTGAAGCCCTAAGGAAAAGTAGTTTTCCCTTAACATCTTAGTTTAAATTACTCCAAGAATAATGATTGTTCCAGATATATATATTTCATTCATGTAAGTAATTTTTAAATGACTTCTGTAACAAAAATTAAATATATTCTCGGGTAATTTTATCTTACATTTTTCATTCCTTATTAAAACATCCATTATTTTAAACTTTTTTACAAATTTAATAAAGTTGCTGAAATGGCCGTTCATATCAGAAAAAATGTTGTGCATCATTTGAGTTCTTTTGATATACTTCGCAGTATATTGTGTTACTTGGGATTTAATAGTGGTGTTATTAGTCATAATTTTGTCATTGATAGAATTAAATTTTTTTTTACATGAATCGCAAAGGTAGACTGATTATACTACTAGCATTCATATATCTATAAATATCGAAATACATTTACTGCTTTTATTGCTAGCAGGAATGATTACAACTGATACAATGTTGTTTTATTTACAGAAAAAATATTCATTAAGTACGAGTACATAATAAATATGAGAAATTTTGTTGTGTCTTATGCTAACTACGGCAATACGGGGTGTGCTGCTCCACTTTTCCAATTGAATCGTAATTTGGTGTAGAGTTCAGATTACTCAGTACACGCATGCCGTAGATAGATATTTATAGGATAGGAAACCATTCCCAATCCATTCACAGAAGGATAGGCTAAAGGCAGGAGAGAGGGTGTGAAAGTACATCCATACCCGAACTAAGAATTGAACGCAGGACCTCCCTATCCTTAATCAGGCACTCTGTTCACCAGAAATGGGTGGGTGGCATATTAAATAATGGTTTTATTTTTTGTGTGTGATTTATGTACTAGGCTTTGATAAAATGACAAGAAAACATCTAAGGCATTGAAAAAATACTAATTATTTCTTTTTCATATATTCAAGTCCCTGTAGATCCAGCACAACCCAAGAACATTGAGAAAATAAATCTGCTCTGGTCATGGCAATAGCCAATGTTTCAGAAGTGTCATAACTGAAGGTCCTGCGAGTATGTGTTCCATTGTTGAGTAGAAAAAATTCATTGTTATCCATCATTTGAAGTATATCGGTGCCTCTTTCACTGTCACCGCTGCAACCCCAAGTAGTGCGTTTTGCATTTAGATCTCCGAGAACAATAGAGTTCTTAACCACAAAGCTAGCAAAATAGTCAGAAATATATTTATGAATAAGGAGGTGTTAAACTTCGAAGATATTTAGTGGCTTTCGTTTCTTAATACACAGAATTTTTAGATCTGAGATCTGGTTTGAAGGAATAACAATGCTGTGGTACTTGACATCTTTTATGAAGAAAGCTAATAATCCTCGACTCCCAATGGGTCTGTCTTTACTAAAGATATAGTATCCTTTATACCTTAAAGTTTTATTCAACTTGAGCTTCGTCTCCTGCAGGGCGATAACTTGAATAGCATGTGTCTCAGCTAGTTCCAGGAGTTCATTTAATTTGGCTCTAGAAGCCAGCGTAATTATGCCATTAATGTTTCATTTCAAACATTTTAATGCTTTCAGAAAATATAGAGACTGTCATTCACTTATTAGGAGAGTCCCTCTGCCTAAATCTCGCTTGTGTCCCTGATTAGGCTGCGCAACAGACGATGCAGCATCTAAAACAATTGTGAACCGGTTAATGGGTAGAGATGTGCCGCTTCTGCTGATCCGAGGATCTGAGCACATTGAAGATAAAAGACTGTCTTTGCTCAGGTGTTCTTTTTCATCAGGCGCCTACCCTTAGACCTGTCCGGCATGGGAGATTCAACCAGTAGCAAGCTACCACCGGCATAGCCCTCCGAGGCATTGGTACACGCAAGTCTCACCACCAAGACAAAGCTAGAACACCATCGGGAGCCGTTATTTTAAGTAAACTAATAAATAAACCTAAATTAAATAAATAATTAAAAATTGCATGATATACATGCATTTGTTGTTGTTTAATACCACCTACAAAAATTACCAGCTTTCAGCACCTTGCATAATGTGGCACATGGTGGGTGTGCCATCTTAGCTACAGAACAGGGTCCTCGTAATTTAGAAGCAGGGAACTAGTAGGAGACATCCAGATTTGGCTTGCTACTTACAAAGGAATCATTTCACATGCAGGACATTGTGAGTTGGATACATTTAACAAGCCTTAGACACCATAATTAAATGCGGCGAATCTTAGACATGCATCAATTTTAATATCTTTTGTGGTGATTTACAAGATGACTTATAATTTTTTCATAGAAACTTTTTATGAAATTAATTATTTCTATGGTTAAAAAAAGTACTGTATAACTTTCTTACAATAAAATGTTCAATTAAATTATTTTGTTTATATATTTATGTATTCTGTCTTTTTAAAAATGTTTACCAATGTCTGTTTAATATTCAGTGTTTGCATTAATCATATCTCCATGTATCAATTTTTAAACATGATATTTTGAAACCACAAGGTATCAAAAATTGTCTAAGTTCCATGCAATACGAAAAAATATTACTTTTACGAATACCTAAATTATATTATATATTGAATTAAAAATACATAAATTATATATTGAATTTAATAAATTACTTGAATCATATATATAATATTTGTTTTATTGTCATGAAATAAAATTACAAACTTATAACACTCAATTCCTAATAACATTACATAAACACCTATTATAACCACACCTATGTGACTTTGTCCGAAAGTATAAAAAGTTATTGCTAATTAAAATCTTTTATTTATATTCTTAAATCTACTTTATGCTCTACAAGAATTAATATCCTCATATTTTTAAACTTTTAAGCAAATTTTGGCAACATAAGAAGAGAAGAGAAGTTTAGATCACTTCTCCATAAATAGAATTATATTACATTTCTAATCGTAATTGCCTATTTTACGAGTTCTGTAAAATACTTTAGAATTCATCTATGCGCTTGATATAGATTTACAAGATGTTAATTAAGATTTATTCCCTCTATCAACTACGTGAAGAATTATTGCTTTTAACTAATGAATTTTCATGTGACATATATTCTGATTTTTCTTATCAGGTTGTTTGTAACTCTATTCTTGTATCTACGTCATTAGAGAATGCATTTATGAAATAAACTAGAAATTTGTTATGTATTTCAATAGTTCTTGCATTCTCCTTTGCGTCTTAAAATCGTGTTAACTGACCTGGGAGAAAGATGTGTGTAAAATCTAATAAAGTTGCTTTCTCTATACGTTATTACTATTTATGACGTCTTCAGATATTTCAAAAGTCAAATCTATTGATAGTGGTAATTTTGTTGTCATTTTGAAATCGTTAAAAGTATTAGTTATAGCATATTTCATATGATTGTTTTCAAGCATTGGTATACATTTAAATTTTAAGAACATTGTTTGTATGAAAATTTTTGTCTTAAAATATCATTTAATAAAAAAAAAGAGTACATGTAAACATAGTGTAGTAGTGTTTTAAGATAGAAATTTCCTCTATTCAATAAGATATATAATTATATTACTACAAAATACATTTATTTTAACAAATTAATTTTCTGTGATAACACCGTGTCAGTAATAGTTTTATTCAGATCATAATGATAATCTGAAGACACTTTTCGAAACAGTAGTTTTATTAATTAAAATTGCTTTTTTAAATTGAATTTTGAAATGAAAATATTTATAATTAGGCGAAAATGTTTACTATTAATTTTTACTTTCTTTCGTGTACCTTCATTTTCTTGTGTCATAGTTGATTAATTATTATAATACCACAGTGTATGAGTAAGTACATTTTGTTTTAAAGAATTGCTTTAAACTCTAATTTATCTTTTATTTATAAACCAAGTTTGATAGTCGAGTTAATTCTCATTTCTAGCTTATAAAATACAAGATGATAAGTTCTTCATTTCTGAAAATTTTTGATTCTGTTGTTATTAATAGTTTTGTAAATGTTCTGTTTAAATAATCAGTTTTAAAATTTTGTAAGTTCAGAATATAAGATCATAAATCTTTTTATTAAATATTTTTTTTTTACAAAAAGCAAAGTTTCTTTAAATTTAGCTTATAGTATTATTGTACGGTTCATAAACTTATGTTTATTAATGTGAAAAACTAAATCTTACTTCTTATCCAAGTAATTGAAGGCCAAGTCTTCTATAAAATAATGGTTATAATTTTTTTTTGTGTAAAATGGGAAAGGAAAATCATAAATGTAAATTTTCCACATTTTCAAACATCAGAGTATGCAAATTTTGCATTCTGTATAAATATTTTAACGGCAGAAAGGGATATTTGTTTTTCATCTTGCTAAAAGGCAATAACAGAAAAAAAAGTTTCTAATGTTCAGAAATTACTTTCGAATGTTAATCAATGAGCATTCTAAAGTTCAGTGATTAACTCTCAGTCACAAATCTTGATTTCTATTTCTCAATCACGTCTTTTAACTGAATTAGATTGATTGCTGAATTTGGAGAATATCCAGTAGAATTTCATATATTGTATAATATCCAGAATTGTAAAATAATAATTTTTGATATTATATTTTTAAAATGTTATAATAATCGTAATTCTTAAACAGCAATGTGACCAATTTTAGCAAATGTAGATCCGATAATAGGGCAATGACATATAGGGAAGGAAAGGTTAAATGAATAATAATATTTATCTATAAATATCCTGGAAAACACCAAAATATGTGTGCAACACTTCTTAACCAACACATTCGCTTGGTCAATACATCACACAGTTTCATTCTTATCTTATATAAAATGTTATTTATTGTATGTTTATATTTTGGGGAGTAATAATATGCTAAAATCAAAGTACTGTGATAGCCACATTTAGTTGGCAAATGCGCATATAAGCTAGAAAATCAGTGGATAACGCAATACTTTTTTATGATGAGTCCTAATTTTCTGTTAATCTAGATTATAGGCTTGTTTTCATCTGGAGGGAACTTGACACTTAAAATAATCTAGTATTCATAAATTAAGAGATGACATTTACTGTGAGGAAGTCATATACTATTTTATTGAGCGTTGATTTAATCTCTGTGATAGTCTAACTCAACTCAACAACATTCGAAATGGAGCTGTGATAAGTTGATTATGTACTATGTAAATGTAAGTGACTACGAAAATTCTGAGTATGAATGTGAGGATAACATACTGAGATCTTTTGTAGTTACTTCATTGCAACTAATGGAGAAAATTTCATGTTAACAAAAGGAAATTTCAGACTATACCATGCTTCCTTACAGACAATTTCCTTTTATAAGAAAGAATTATACGAATGAAATATCTATCATTTTCTCCAGAAGACAAAGTGTGTTTGAGATGTCATAATCAAAGAAGTTGTTGATCAACCACAAACCCCAAAAAGTTTCCAAAATCGAAGAAAACATCTTTTTAATGAGTTGGACAGAAAATTCAGATTCTGTTCTTTGGTTTCATTGTATTTTTCCCTAAAATTTGCTGAATGTTGTTGGTCAACCAAAGAAATCATACTCCTTATTATAAAAAGGATTTTAATAAAATTAAATACTATTGTTTCCATATTTTCTAAATCTTCAACAAAATGCATGTTTTATCAGTTAAATATGCATAACTGAATTTTCATTAGGCTATCACATCTGTATCTTATATCAATCATCTAAAGATTACTCCAGTAATAAGATTTATCCACACCCTCAATATCTTTCCTTTGTGTAGAGCAACTTGCATTTATAAAACTGATAAAATTAAAAGCAATTATTTTCTGTAGGAATACATTTTCAGATTAAAAAAGATTGAAATAAATTGATTTAGCTTTATCTTTACATAATTTTGGCAAAATTACATATTTTTTAATCTGTCTTTTCATTATCTTGAATTTCATCAAAGATCATACACGTTTAAAATTCTTAGGCAAATATGATTATTTTTATTTATTACTTCGTTATATATATAAGTATACTTTCTCAAAGCTATTTTAATAAAACATGTTTTTTTTGTCGGAAATGCTAAACTTGATCCAAGTTTTAGAAAAGACACATTAACCTGATATTGGTGTTTTGAAGACATCTAGTAGATATTAGATATAAATGTAATTCCAAATTTAAATTCTATGACACAACTAAAATTTATTTTATTTCTCTCAATATTATATAAATTTAATTTTAAATATTGTGAAATAAAAAAAGTCATATGTATATACTGTTTATATATATATATATATATATATATATATATATATATATATATATATATATATATATATATATATATATACCAAACCACAATTTGGTAATGTATTGAAGCAGAAAAATATGATAATTTACCGTAAATACTTATAATGATTATTACAGGAATCAGTATAGTATAAAGTGCAATGACCACAGTTTGATTATAGCAAACCATTTATTATGTCAATTATGTCTTCAAAAAAATGGTCGAGAAAAGTGATTTCATTGATAATAAAACTCTTTGGTTTGGACATTAACTCGATTATACGAAAAATACACAAATAGTCTCATATAAAGTAACAAAAAATGGCATTTTTAGTGACTGTAGATTCTTTATATTACTAGTTTTGTTTTTTCTTTCTCTTTGTACGCTGAAATGTGATTAGAGGTAATAAAGGTCGGTGTAGAAAAGTTTAGAAATTTGTCTTGTTTAGCCCAAGAGCTTCTTATCATCCCTTTTATTTATCTTTCCTTTGTGGGCAAAATTTCTGTGGTTTCATTCCTTATTAGAAGTGACACCTACAAAAGAAACTTTTTCTCTTAAGGATGCGCGTATCTTTTTTTTATCTTTTCTTTAACTTGGCTTACAACATTATCAACATGGTTGCTTGAAAGCTCATGCTTTTTTATTTATTTATAGAGATATGTATGAGTAAATTAAATATGTTGGCTAAAAATTCATACAGTTGAATATGTGTTTATCAAAAAATTTATTTACTTAAAAAATTATTTTATTTCTGAAACAACCCTCCAAATGCAATCATTTACATTCATTAAAGCATTTTCTCTAATTTTTACGTAAATGCAAATAAATTGTAACAAAAAATTACATCTTATATAAGCACACAATTTTCTTAAATTTACAAATTATTTTTATAAGTAGAATATCAGAAGTGTTATTTGAAATTTTGACAGACAGTATAAGTATACATAAACTTTCCCTTTATATTTTCCTAAAATTAAATGAAACTTATTATATATATATATAAAGAGAAAGAGATAGATTATATATAAAGAGATAACATAAAGAGATATATATAAAAAGAAAGAGAGAGATTATTGATAGATCTCATTACAGTAAAATAATGAAGATAAATAACACGTGAAACAAGAGAATTTTCATACTTATTTTTATTTTCCTACCTTATAATATGTTTTAAAAAGCACGATTTTCATTCACTAATATCTTTCGCTAATTAATAACAATAAATTTCTTATAAAATGATTTGTCCATTAATAAAATATGAGATACGTACTTGTTTCTTAAATTGAAGGAATTTTGCTCATGGAAATTGTGAAGTAGAAAAGAAAAATAACTCTTATTTACGCTTTACTTTATTAATACAAAAAGACAAATTTTACTCAAAAAAATTATTTGATGTAACTTATGTTTTTGGTATTTTATATAAATTATATATATTTTTTACATCACTGCAAACATTCTCTTAATTAATATTTTCTAAGTACTACTTTTACAAACTATTCTTCGAAAATTTATAGATGTCTTTTACCAATTCATTTCAGTATATATTCTTCGGTTAAATTTTATTTTTGATTACATCTACCCACATGTTCTTGCAGCAAATGGCTTAAAAACTTCTAATTATAATGAAGAAATAAATGCTCCAAGATTCATAGACACTGGTAGAAATTGTCAGAATTGTTTTCAAATTCAAAGATATAAAAATTAAAGCTTTAGTTTAGATTTTTTTTAACTAAATGCATGAATGAGACTATTTACTTATATCGCTACTTATGCGTACTTATAACGTATTTTTTACCTTAAATTTAAAAATTATTTTTTTAATTTTTAAAATAAGAAAGGAAAGATATTTATATATTTATAATGACATTTGGAAGTCTTAGTTTGATATTTTATAAATTTTAAAAATTACAATTGCCAACATAAAAATTACTTTGACATTAATCAACATTAAAAGTTAAAGATTTTGTAAATATTATTAAAAATAAATTTGCTATTTGATAATCAAAAAAAAGCTATAAAAGCTTTTAGAGTTCCTCATATTGAGTAAAATAAAATAAGAAACATATATATATATATATATATATATATATATATATATATATATATATATATATATATATATATATATATATATATATATATATATATATATATGTATGTATGTATGAATAAATTAGTGCCTGTGTGTGTGATGTTTTATTAAAAGACAAATCAAATATTGACAGAAGTTAATTTGTTAATCAACAGAACTTAACTCCTAACAGCAGTTTTCAAAAAATTCTTTACTCAACCTGCAGTTTAAATCAATGAAAAATAGTTCAAATATTATGCCTTCTATATTTCTTTGAAATACTATATTTTATTATAATTTATTTAGTTTCTTTTAATATTTTATTAAAAAGCCTAGTTATGTTATTACGGAATTAATATTATGTTTGGCGCATTGTAGGAACCGCTCATCGACCCGAAGAAGTGTTGCTGGCAAAGAAAGATTGATCAGGTGACATAATAACTAGAAATCTTTGCAGTAGAATTTTATGCTCTATGAGCTCAAAAACTAAATATGGCATGGAAAGTTTTGTTTACAATCGAAACTTAGTTTAATTTAGGTGATGGGGTCACACGCAATTTTGTTATTTGGGCAATTAAATCTACATATGCGCTTCAGAAAATTATTTAACCTATCAACACGCAATGGTAAGGAACAACTTTAATGATTTATTAATTCTCGGCCATTTTGAATTTATTTCTAAGATTCATTCTCAAGTCGATTTTTGTGCTCAACGACTCCGGGATGACTCTTCATAATAACTCACTATTCGTTCTTCATTTGAATGACTCTTCGTTTTCCCTTAGATGCCGACTGCTTACCGCGTTTATTGCAATGACCTTGCTCTTTGGATTGTAAGGTTGAGGGTTCAATCCCAGCCACTGTTGAACAACGAATTGATGGAAGTTACGGTTTTGCATGCATTTCTATTAGTTGAATGCTTTGAAATTTTCTACATTTCCTCTTTTGATGTGAATAAGATCCAATATCTGTAAAAATTCCTCCCGGAAATCAGTTTCACCTGCAGATATTAAAATGAGTTACAAAAGGTTTAAACCATTATGCTGTCAACAACTTTGGGTCAAAATGTCCTAAGAGTATCGTAATTATTGGAACAATCTGGGATTTCGATTTTTCACACAAAGTAATGATTTACAATAGCTGTATTCATGAAAGAGAAAGTTTGCTTTTACATTACCAACTCTATGAATCAAATGCGCCGATATTTTTTTCCGCACAAAATATTCAATTTTTATTTTCGTATCACAGGAATTTTAAAGTCACTGGACTTATAACATTTAATACAACGTATTGGGCAGTCTAAAGATTTAATTTAGAAGTAACACATTTCAATATCTACTGCCTAACTTGTCTCATTTGAAAACTTTTTATAGACAGTGATAGATTTTTAGTAGACTGTATACACGTTATACAATTGAGGAATCCCAGAAAACTCGGAAGTACTTACTAGGCAAAAAAGAATGCTAAAAGTGAAAGCGTAACATCTCTATCAGGTTGTTCAAGGTGTGATAACAAGTGTGACAAGGATCAAACTTTCGACCTTTTCATCTAAAGTTCATTGCCTTTAAACTCCAAATAGACATATTTATAGAATAGATATCACGTAAATGACTGCATAACTTTTGACCGACCACATTATTTGATTTTTGAGAAAATGTTTCCTAAGAGAGCGAGCCTGCTCACGCGCCGCGTGTTAAACCTGGGAAGATGTCAAGCACTTCCTCAACAAATATTTCAGCAGAACACAGAAACTCAATACCATCGTCAAGTTGATAACAGTGGTAGGGATGAAACTCGAGACCTTTTACTAAGAAGTGTTCTGCCTTACCACTAGACCAGGGAGAGCTGAGACTTAAAGTTTGAAAACTTTTGGCTATGGGAATATATTATATAAATATTCCCAAAGCCAATATAAACATTCCCATAGCCTAGTGGTAGGCAAATATTCCCACAGCCAAAAGTTTGAAATACAGTCTACCATAATCTCATTGCATCTGTTTCCATTCTTAAGAGCAGTCTGATATGCCACGTGTGCAACATTTCAAAGAATACACATTTTTCTATAGTTGGACATGTTATTTTACGCTTTCAGATAGTAGCAGATAATTGTAGCTGTAATACTAAATCTTCTTTTTCAAATTAAGATTTGTGAACTGTGTATTTTGTTCTGCATGACTGTTTTATTCACAATAGAGTGGAGGAATTTGAAATTTTATTTGCGTTTTGACTCAAGATAAATCTCCTCATCACTTTTAATGTTTTCCAGTTTTTATGTAATTCTCTTAAATAGTTTAATGTATGACATTCTGTGTATGTCATGCAATTTATATCAAATAATGTCTCATTTTTAAGAAAATTATATTACTGTCATTTCTAATTCGTACATTCTTCATTACAAAACTAAAAATATTATACAGTCTAAAATTTCTTTTCCATCAAAAGTTGAAGAGAAATGAATCATTATTTTTATCATAAAATTGCATGTGACTTCAAAATAAATAGTAAAACATTAAAGACCTAGCATTTTTAGGTATAATGATATCAACTTTCTAACCAATTTTGTTAAAAGGTTTTTCGATCATCATCTTTGAAAACATAATTATTTTTATATCATAACTAAGAACAGAGTATTTAAAAAAACCTTTACTTGTTAACATTACTAATCATAAAAATAGAAATAGTTTTCCAAAAATATTTTTACAGTTCAGATAGAAAATAGGAAACAATTTATATGGTGAGCTTATACTCACAAATAAAAATTACTAAAGAACAGTACTTGCAAACTTTTAACATTTATTATACTACCAATTGATTCCGGGACATTTCCTTATCCGGAAGTATCCATACAAATACTTCCTTTCCAAAATAGTTTTCGATTAGTAAAAACAAATAATGCTTCAGCCAACAAACCAACAAAAAAAGATTTATACAGATGGAGACCACTCTGATTTTATTAGAAATATAGAAGAGAGAGAAAGATTTACTTCATAATCGATTTTCCAAGTTGCTTTAAAGGAAAGCATAATTAGCAAAATAAATGTAAGTTTAATGGTGAAAATTTCGATATTTATTATTTTAATACAAAGTATTTTTTACAAATTTCACTGTAACAAATTTTTTTCCGAAAAGGATATTTTTAAGGCTTTTAATTGCTCCTCATAGATTTCTTAATATTTTTTACTTGATATCATATTACTATGTGTGATTTTTGAAGTTGATGTTTTAGCATTAGAAGTTAAAGCAACACATAAGTCCTAAAATTGCAAAAATTACATTAAGAATTATTAATGTAATGCATAATTATTTATTCTATGTGTGAAAAAGTAGATATGGTACTCATTGATAAAACTAAACTAATAAAGTATACTGATAGTAAAAAATAGTAAATTAAATATTGTATTATATATTCATTAATAATTAATAATATCTTTAATATGTTATTTCTTTGATTATTTATGATTCTGATATACATTCTGGATAATGTTTTAATAAATGTCAGTTATTAAAACATTATCCAGAATGTAATGTAATGATTAATTCTGTAACATAAAATTATTTTTAATAATAAATTGTAAAAATATAAACATTTCACAAGTTTATGAAGACATTCCATACTATTATTATTATCATTATTATAAATAGCCGTAAAAGTCTAACAGAATTTATTTTTTAACAGTTCATTATAACAATTTTGCATATTTAATGGAAATGCATATTTCGAAACATTTTATATATTTTTGAGATACAAGCTGTAATAAGATCATGATTAAGTATTTCGTAAAACAGTAATAGAATTAAAATTTAGTAAAATTTAAAAAATTAAAAATATTATTTAAAACTAGTAAAATATTTATACAATAAACGTTAGCTAATAATCGTGTAAGTAAATATAAATGTACGTTAAACAAGTTATTACTCTGGAATATACATCCTGAAATTCTTTGCGTACTTGCATATGGACTTAATTATATTTAATAATTTTTAAGTGCATTAATTTTGAGTAATCAATACATAATTAAGTTATTGCTGAATTTTATACATATGAAATAAAATACAAATATTTGCCTAATATTTGTATTTTATTTCATATTATTATGTATATATTTTATTTCATATTATGTATATATTTTATTTCATATTAATACATAAAAATGAGATAAAATACATTTGTATTTTATCTCATTTTTATGTATTTAATAAGATGTGTTTAAAATGCTTTAAAACCATTCTATCTGAAGTTTACTTATTTATGAAAATGTGATGTCAACTAAAATGAATTTTAAATTCTTAAGAACAGTTATGGAGGGGCCATAAAATACACTGAACGGCTAAATAGTCTTTACATAAAACTCTCTCTCCAGTGAATAACGCACATGAACTAACTTAGATTTTACAAGCTAATTTAAATCATGCATAATGGAAATTCATTAGGAAATGAGATAATGCCTTGTTAGCGGTGAAATACTATCCTAAAATATAAATGAAAATTTTGATGTTTGTGTCTACTATTTATTTTCATATCAAAAATTTAAATACATGCAAAAGTTTGGCTCATAATTGAAATCCCTATTGAAATTTCCTTAGTGAAAACTATAAGGAATACTTTTTACTGAATTTAATGTGTTAACTTTTATAAATGGTATAATTTTAGAAAAATATAGTTTATTTGTTTTTAAGTATATTAAAATCAAGTAAATTTAATAACCATGCATATTCCATTAAAATTGTAAACTAAATTATGCAAATTTTGTTTAAACATTTGTTCAAGAAACTCTCTCTTTTTGTGTAAGGAATGATGAAATTTATGAAATTAAAATTTTTTCTCTTAAAATGCAAAATTTACTCGAATTCTTCTAACCGCAAATATATGCCTTAGTATTCGGTACGTTGTATATTTTGCTGTTTATTTTTATTTTAATATAAATAAATAATTATTCATTTTATTTTTATTATGCTACAAAATATATACATTAAATTAATTTTAAATAAATAATTTTTTTAAAATTTATTTAAAACAGTGAAAGCAAAGAGCCTGTAAATATTTCTGGAAGAGCCGAAATTGTGTCAGGTATGAGTTTGTCACATTTTCTAAATATATTCTCGAGTGTAGATTAACAATAAAATTCATTTCCATTTCGGAACTATGTTCATTTACACATGAAACTTGTTTATTGCCAAAATAATATAGCTTGCTGTGCACAAGCGTGACTGGATGAGAGCAAGTATCTTTTTAATAGAACTTTTTGGTCACGATACCCCCAGTTATCATAAACTTGATCAAAAATATATGGTATCATTTTAATCACAATTTTTCCTAGCTACTTATTCTAAGCTGCGAATTTAGTGAAATTGGCTATTGTTCAAAATCCCTGAAAATAATTTACAAAATCATAATCATTTGCTCCATCTCTCATCGCAGAGATTTATTCTGCACAAGAAGGTTCCCTTTATTAAAATTTATTGGCTTGGACTGAATAAATCATCAACTTAAATCTTTATTGTATAAGTCACCATGTCAAGATATCATGTAATTTTCGATTTATTTATATTCAATTTATATTCTTGTAAAATATTTTAGACACCTATAAGCAATTATTTTAAGACATTTCAGATTCCCATAAAAATAGTATATTTCTTTTTTAATTTTTCTATCGTACCATTATGAGCTGTACCACGTAGTTGTCCTGGTATAGGAAATGTTGAAGCATTGTCCAGGTTTACGCCTGGGTACTAATAAATAGAGGCATATAAATAATGGAATTGCTATCTCTTCATATAAAATCATTCAGGGTTCTACGTCAAAAAACATGCAGATTTGAAGGTTACCACAAGAAATACAGTACCAAATGTAGGAAATAGCAGATCGTTAAAAATGTATTTTAAGGATTTATTATGATTCATAAATAGTTTTAACTCCTCTCAATACCAAAAAATGCTACTACCATTCTAGGGGCTAAACTGGGACTTATCCGTAAAAAGAACAAGTCTCCAGTGAACGGCCAACCAGTCGACTTGTTGACGTCTTATTTCCAGTATTCCTTTTTAAAATTGCAAATAATGAAGATGTCAGTTTCATCGAGATTTTTTTTTTATCTACAGGGTACATTGATAGCAACATTTCGGTACTTGCATCTTATAAATAGCTGAATTCAAACGAAATTCATTGTGTAGTACCATCGTGGGAATAACAAAAATATGATTTAGCGACGCTTGTCATAGTATCCTTGTACAACATCCTTTGCTGATCCTCCTGGTAGAAAATTGTGGTTTCAAATGTTTGCCAAATTTATTAATTTTAGAATGTTTAATCAAAACCGTATGATAATTTCTGTCTAGTTTTGTCCTGCTTTTGTAGCACAGTTATTTTCCATCAAAATGTCTCTGGAAAATGATTGCTGGAGTTCATTGTTACGAAATAACTATCACAAGTTTCGTAATGCAACAGTATTGTAAAATCTGCAACATTGTTCTCAAATATTCAATTTTATGGCTCTTGATGAAACGTACTCCTATGGCGGAAGCATTGTTTTGAATAATGCAGTAGAAAGATGGAGGTTTGAAGTCATAAATATATTTTCATTATTTCCATTGATTAGACATAAATGTTACATTCTTAAAAAGAGAAGTACTCTCTTTGATGGTTTCGTGTGGCCAGAAATGTTTCGGAGCGTAACGTTACTAATTATAGACACTGTAATTAAATTATTGAAATAAAACATATTTTTAATATAAACATATTGAATTTTCAAATATTAATTCATTAAAAATTTAATTAACTAATTTTAGTTTTGTTTTAGACAAAAAATATTAATCTTCCTTGTTAACTTAAATAGGAATTGACTTTAATTTTTTTAATATTTAATTTATTTTAAGTAACATAGCGAGTGATATCTTACTATAAATTTCACTCCATATTGTACAGACAATTTAACCATTCCCAATTCAACAACGATAAAATATGAGAAAATTAAGGTGTCAAAATATCAAAGATTATATGTCAAAATATTAAAAACAGTTTTAAAATATGCCCAGATTACTTTAGAAATAAAATCAAGCAAAATTTTTATGTATCTAAATAATATAATAAAAATATTTCAAACAAATAATCATACAAAATTATTAAAGTTTTTCTGATATTATTTAAAAATATAATTTATTTAGTATGGAGAAACACACTGATTTTGAGTTTTCAAAATTCAATATTTCTCTACTTAAAGAAACGTTTTCCCTTGTAAGTTTATTGAAAATATTATTGAAAAACTTAGAAGTAGACCCAATATCACTAAAGCTTATTGTTTTAAAAAATAATCTTCAAAATTTAATATATTACCTAAACCTCAATTGAAAACAATGATTCGAATATTTTCCTGAAATAAGTATTTGTTTAAAATAAGATAAATTGAAAGTTTCTGTTTTAAACTTTTTTGTGGATTAATCTATTTATCAGTTAAAAATCATAAATTCTGAAAAGAGAAGTTTATAGTATCATTTCACGACAGTTGGCAAATATTAAAAGAATATTTAAATCAATTATATTCCCATCACTCTCATATAATATTGAAGAAAACTTTACTTTCTTAAGATTGACCTCGAATTTTATGGTTACCTTATAAGTTTCTAAAATGAAAAAGCAGATTTTAATGAAGACAAAAGTATATCCAGTTTATCTTCATTAAAATGTCATCTAATTATTAAAATACAAGAGGTGATGGAATTCTTATCTGAAATAATATAAAAGAATCTTACACGTAAGGGATTAATTTATTGTTAAAAATGTCTAAAATACCGGCTGTAATTTAGAAATAAAATTAAATTAAAGAAAAAGCAAACTAAAAAATATGAATAAGCCAATAATAATAATATATATATTTGTGTCTCTTTCTCTCTCTCTCTCTCTCTCTCTATATATATATATATATATATATATGTTTGTATATAATGTATATACGTAAAGAGAAATCACTGAAAAGCATTGTTGAATGTTTGATAATTTATTTTCATTATGGTACCGGAGTATGTTTAGTTCCCGGCAATACTCATAACATTTTATTGTTCTTCAAAGAATTTCTTTGGATGTTTCATTCGGTAAATATTTCTTGTTGTATATGTCCATTCATATATCGAATGGTGAAGCAATATACCGGGAAATTGTGAATTTGCATTCAGAGATAAAATGAAAGTTGATACACAGTTGTGTGTGTGTCTCTCTCTCTCTCTCTCTATATATATATATATATATATATATATATATATATAATATATATATATATGTCCACAAGTGCAGTTTAGATATGTAAGCATCGCAAGGAGGAATATAATATTTCATAACAGGTGACAAACGTAACTTCATATCATAAGCGACATAGATAGATAGACGAGACCAAATGTCGAGTAGACACTGTGTATTGAATGGGCGGTTGAATTATTTTTCCACTCTGTTTGCACTTTTTGGATAATTTTCATATTTGCCTGATTCTTGAGGTGAGTTTCCAGAAAATTGAGTCTGGAAACCAATTTACCTGAAAATGTGGTTTCTATAGCAGATTATCCTTTTTTTTTTTTTTTTTTTTGGTTTCCTTAGACACAAATATGTGTCTTTACTCTCTTTAGATCATTAGATGAATGCCTGCATAGGTGTTTCTCAATATCTTGGACTATGAACTTGTCACCGTTATGCAAATAAATTCAGGACACAAGTAACTATTGAGAAAAAACTTCAACAATGATGTTCGAAAAATGAATTGGTCAGTAAATATAGTTATTTTACATTATAATAAAATGTAATTCATATGATAAAACTCCTAAATTTTTGCATAATTTATGTTAAATCAAATTCAGAACTTGAAGAAACAAAAAACATTCTTTCAAGAAACTTCCGTGAATGACGTTTTGAAACATCATGCTAAGTGCAAAAAATATGATATCAACTTGCCTCTCACATCTAATAAATTGAGAGTCTTTTTATAATACAATAGATATGGGTTTTATCACTGATATGTGTATATGTACTGTTATGTACTGATATGTAACACTGATATGTGTATTCAAAATGTTATTGAGCAAAACAGGCCCAGTTTCGGCTGATTCTTGAATTATTTTCGCATACCAGGACTGACTGACTTTGACCCATTAACTGACTTTGAATTCCAATGAAAATGTTTATTTTTGGGCAGCAGATTTACTAATTTGAAAGGCATTACTTTGGTAGTTGATGTATGTTTATATCTATGTAAGGAACATTGACTAATGTGCGATATAAATACGAAATTTTCAAGTTTTGGGTTTATCTTCTTAAGTATATATTTGTACCCCAATGTGCCTTTTAATGAACGATAAAATGTGGCTTTATATGTTTCATTTGGTCAATCATTTTTAAACGTTAAAATAGTAAATGATGTATTACTTATTTATAGTTATTAAGATATCAGTTTGAAAACAGCATATTAAAACACTAATAATTTTGAAATCATAGAATATTGATTTTTGTGGAGTATAGAAATATAAGTGAAAGTGTTTCTCATATTTTTAATAAAATTAAATTTCAAATATTAATTCGTTTTCTGACATATTTGAGAAGATATTTATTTTTTCATGCTCATTTTCTTCCTATTTTGCAACATATTAATGTCAACAAATATGACACTTTTTTAATCTTCATAATGAAAATAAATTATAGTTTTTTAATATTCCAAGATTAATCATACTTACAATATTACTTAAATTTTCATGGTTTTCTTAATTGATAAAAACCCATATAATCTATACTATTTCCTAAATCCATCACTAAAGAGAGAAGTAAATGATCTTACCTTAAAATTGTGTGGTAAATGAATTAGCCTTATCTTAACAAGAGAAAACTTAATTAAAAGAATACTCATTTCATGGAAAAAATAGTCAATTAAGTGAATTAATTAGTATATTATTACACATATGAATATTATTTTTATGTATATTACCATTTTAAATATGCTATCTTCAGTAAATTAATAAATGCTATGTGAGGAGATTTTTATAGATTATTTTAAAATACGAAGTTATGTATTAAATATAATAAAAACTTGGAAGAATAAGTTATAAAAATTTAATACAATTGGAATAAAAGTACTTTAAACAATTTCTATAACTGGCAAATTTTCAGACATTTTTCAATGAAACGAATATCTTCTTAAACGAATATCTAATAACGTAATTATCAACAATGAATTGTATTTCAATTATTTCCATATCCAATAAATTTCGAAATAAGAAAGACATACTTAATAGTCAAATAAAATATTTCATTTTCAATGAAAATACAAATACAATTCAGAAATATAACATAATTTTTTATTTATAATTTAAGAATAAAGTTAAAATATTAAGTCGTTAATTTAATTATGCTTACTTTTAGAAAAATATTTAAAGCCTCATTACAAAATAAGCAATGATAATGAATATTTTGTAAAAACTTGTGTGCTTACTAGATCAAACTTAAACATACTATAATTAACACCAGTAATTGTGCAATTTCTTTAAGACTGCATTTCTGTTTGTAATTATTTAATTATTTATCTTAATAAATACTTTGGTAATTTGCTTTATTACGCTTCCCAAAGAAATAATTAATTTATTGATTTCTTATTTCTTAAATCACTCATTAAGCGTTACATTTTCACTTCACATGAATACCTTCCTACCATATCTTTCTCTCCCCTCTGTATATATACATACATACATACATATATATATATATATATATATATATATATATATATAGATTGTGATAAAAAGGAAACGTATATTTTATTAAATTCCTATTTATTTTGTAGCTAAAATGTTGAAGTATTTAATAGATAGATGTCCTAAAAATACTTAAGGAACATAAAATTTTCTTCAATCAATTTAAGCATTAATTACAAGAATAATATTTTTGAAATAATATATCAAAATAATCTATTTTGGAAATAAATTTAATAAGGATAATATTAAATTTTTTAAACACAAAATTGAAAAATTTTAGCAGATAAAAATGTAAACATAACATTCTGTCATATATTTACAGTCAATTAAGTACCGTACTTTTAAGGTTATAAAAAGGAAACTCGATTTAATTTAATTGGCAAGAAAACCGTTAACACTAAATTGAATTAAGTTGACCTTACGATAATTTGTTTTCAAAAGAAAAGCAATTTTGCTTAGTTTATTAGATTAAAAGTAAGTGATCCTCAACTAAATTACATGAAAATTAAGTAAGTAGTATGAAATTGATGTATAACATAAATAGTGACTTATAATTATCTTTCCCCTTAACATACATATTATCATAATATTTTGCAATAATTTTAAATGTATGTGTGGATTTGTCACTTAATTTTAAAATTTTGTATGTATAATTGAATTCTTCAAATAACAATGAATATATAAACTATTATGCATTAACCATTAATTTTGAATCAGAAACATAATTTTTAAGGGTATCTATATAACTGCGAGTTAAAATTCTGAGGATTCCCTCATATAAATTATCATGTATTCCTTGTTTTTTATTCTTTAACAATTTCCAAATGCTTTCCCATTAAAATCATTCATTTTTATTGCATTTTATGCTTCAAAGTTTCTCTGTAGCTATTGTAATATTGATATGCATTAGATAAAAATGTATTCTAAATGATATTGTAGTGATAAATGCCAAAATCTTCCATCATAAGCAAATTATTTTTTTCAGAAAGAGAAAATAAACTCTAAATTAAAAACTAATGCCAGAACATTTATTTAAAGCATATTTGCTAGTATAAAGTTAATTTAGATGTGCGTTACTTTGAGTGACTGTATTTCTATATCTTCTTGTATGCAATTTATGTACTCAAGTGAGATTAGTTTACGTTTTGTTTTCAAAACAATAAAAATTATCATTCAGATTCATGATGTAATATTATACAGCAGATAATATTTCATGTATTTTTACTACATTCCCATGGTAAATTTCTTTTCCTTTGTTTTTACTATCCGTAAATCTGCTAATTTTAGAGAATAGCTATATATACTATTTTATGCTATGCTTTAATATATTTTTAAAAATTGATTGATTATTTTTGTAAATATAAATAATACAGGCGTTTATAAATAAGTAGTTAAATATAACATAACGGTTAATATAAAAATATAATAGTTTTGATATTGCAGAATCAAAATGTACTGTTCTACCTGTTTTACTACTATGGAACACATACACTTAACTGTTTTGCTAATTTTATGTTGATATATATATATATATACATATATATATATATATATATATATATATATATATATATATATATATATATATATATATATATATATATATATATATATATATATATATATATATATATATATATATATATATACACAACAATCTACCTTTTTTTGTGGAATTGAATAATATCTCGTTTTTATCATTATTATTCATATTAGAAATCAAATTAATATAAAATATTCACACCAATATTATTGTATATAATGTATATAGTTTTTAGATGTTGCCATGTACAGAAGCTACAGAAGTCAAATAAAAATATAAAAAACAAAAAATTATTATTTTAAACGTTGTTTGGCTGCATTTTAGTAATATGACAACCAATATTTTCTACAGAGCTTCTAAATGAGAGTCTTCAAAGGGTCAAAGCTCAATAAAGCATAATAAAATAATGAAAGTGTATTCTTGTTTTTCCTTCAAAGCAATTATTTCTTATTTTACCTTTACCAAAAGAGTACGAGGATTAAACTTGAACAATCTATGGACATTTTGAAAAATATATAATCTGATGTAAAATACGTATGATCATAAATTTGGTTCAATCAAAGAGAAAATGAATAAATATTTTGACAAAGAAGAAAAAATAAAAAATGAAGGATAAAATGGGAGAAAGACAAAGAAATGGAAAAAAAGCATAAAGCTAATACTCATAAATAGACATGAGAGAAAATTGGAATTTGCAATACTGACATGATTTATTTGCATAAATTATAAAAGGAATTTCTCTTTTTAAAAGTTAAATACTAATGAAATTCTTTAATTCACTTTAATTGTTGTTAACAGGAATTTCTATACATTTTTCCTTAATTGTCAAGAATAGGATTTGAGAGTAGCGTCTGTTAAAACGGAAAAATATCTTGGTGAAACATTCATAACATTTATTCAAAAATATAAATGTATTAAATATTAGTATAAGGAATATCAATTGTATATCTAAATTTTACTGTGTTTGATAATTAGTAAATTTAAAGAATTTTATAATAAATAATTGTTTAATTTAAATAGTTAGTTTAAGAATTTTTTTCTAAATTTTTAAGAATATTAAAAATTATACATTTTTAAAAATATATGATCTTAATTATATTTTATCCCTCTTTAACCTTAAATCCCTTAAATATTAATGTAGCCATACAAGAAGATATCATTTCACAACAAGTTGAATTAATTATTTAATATTGTCATAGATTCATGCATATAAATACATGCAGTTGTATGCATTATATTTTTCAATCTATTATTGTTACAAAATTATTTCTACTTGTTATTTTTAATTATAACATTTTGCCCATTTTTATAAAAAGTATAATACGATAAAAAAATAAATATTACATGATTAACAACAAAATGATCAAGGAACAAGGAACCTGACACATTATTGAAAAAATTATGTTTTTGTGTAGTCTACGACAACGTCAAGATGACTTTTTCATAAGCGTCTGGGACATTTCTAAAACAATTTAAAAATAGGTTTTTTAAGGAATATGTAATGTTGTACATAGTATTTAACAATTTTGCTATCTGTATTGTTTTAAGCACAATATTTGTACATTTGTGATCATTTGACACCCTTGGTATATTTATATATAATGATAAATAGTACCTTATTATTTATACTTTGAAATTTAAAATAATTTTTATTGATGTTATTGTATAGTAGAATAAGAAATATAATATATTTCAATATATTTGTAATGAAATCTCTTGTCAGATTGGAATTTATATTCTTAGCATTTCACTTTTACTTCAAATTTTCATTAGCATAATTAGATAATTTCTTTAGGCGTTATTAAACCACTTTTTGAATTATAGTTTTTAATTCAAGAAACAAGGGGAGTTAGATAATGAATATTAAATCAACAATGTGATTAGTTATATTATTTACCTATATAAAAGTTATATAATTAAATACAACATTTAAAAATCGTTCTTAGTTAGTAACAGAAAATACTGTACTCCGTATAAAACTATTTCAATAGTAAAGGAAACAATTTTAGCCCCAAGGTATACTTTGGCATATAATGAAGGGCACACATATGAATGAATACAAAGAATACACAAAAATTGTTTATTGAAAAATCCCTGAAAGTGATTATCAATTAAGTTTAATATTGCATAAAGTTGTATATTATACATAATGTTGCATTTTGCACTGCTGAAAGTGCTTATAAATTATGCTTAATATTGCATATCTATCAGTTAAGACATCTGAACCTATACTTTACTTGTGATTAGTTTACAACACGTAAGCACAGGATTTACATATTTTACATGCATAAGACGTGGATAAGGTTCATAAATTGAGACTGTTTGTTTGAGTTCATAAGTTAAACGTTATTATAATAAAAACTGATCCTTGTTTGTTTATTTTTAAAATAATGTGATCTGCCTATCCCAGACAGTAGATAAGCAGCATAGACTTGCAACAACGAGTCATCTGAATATGTTCCGATATGATGAGTCAAATATAAGTCAGGAAAAAAGCTAATGTTATTCAGAAAAATATTTCAGCTTAAAAATGTTTAGCACAAGACGAATTAGAAAATATCTGATTTTATTATCACTAAGAAGAAAGACACACAATTGCAGCGTGGAATGCTGAACAAAGCTTTAACATTTTACATATCTAGGGAAAATTAAGAAATTCCAAAAAACAAATGGGTTCATAAATTGATTCAAACTCATGTCATTAATGTATCTTGTCTGTAATTTGACATTTCAATAACAAATTTTAGGTTATTTGGAAGAATCCAATCTTTATTTTCGAAACTTGCCTTGTGTCACACATGAAATTCATTCAGTGCATGTTGATAGTTAATATTATGATTCACCTTTTTGTTACCAATTTTAATGTTTTACAGTCCCCTGTCTTTAGGTAGCTTGAAGTAAATGATAGATTGTGCCCAAACCACAATCAAGATGCCTGGCACAAAATGAATTCAAACTGTGCAACTGAATATAACTTCATGTTTTAGATTGATGGCATGACTAGCTTTAATGTTGCATCTCAATGAACTGTATCGGATATCATTTACTATGGTAATACGTGAATAACCTCATTCTAACTTATATCAAAATTTATATTTCTTTTAAGCTGTTTCAAAGAAAATTAAGAAACTTCTTCATACCTTAGCTACACTTTTTACGCTCCCTTGGATTAAATTTTTCAATAAAATTAAAAACTGCTTTGCACAAATATAGCTTGACATTTCGATGTCGAATTGATTAGTGGGAAAATCTTTTTTGTGTTATTTATAATCTGTAATCATAAATATTTTATTTGACTTCAGTTATAAGTAAAAATGTTATGGTAATTTCATTAAACCATTCTTACCTCAAATATTTGAGCAGGGTATTTTTTTAACAAAAATCTGAAACCAATAAGTTTAAAAAAAATGCTATTTTCAATATAAGTATCAATCATTCCTGTAAGAAAGAAGGTCTTATATATATATTTAAAACTTAAAATATTGTTCTTATTCTATTTTTAAAGAATTTCCTTCTTTATTGTAATTTGAAATATGTAATTTAAATAAAGCGGTATAATGTATACAAATAGATTTTTAGTTTAAGGCAACTGTTATATCCTAACTTAAATTTAATGCAAATGGAATATTAATATATATCTACTTATGATCACAAATTTTGAATATAAATGCATTTGACCTTTACATAATCCTCTTTGATCTTGTTAGAATTCAAGTATTGATAGATATTTTTTGTCGTATATTCAATATATTTCGTTCATATTCTGATAAAATAATGTCAGGCGATCAATCTTCTCTTATACAACAGAAAAGAAAATCAATTTATGTAAAAGTTTCTTTGGAAAAGTGTATGAATTTGATTTTTTGATAGAGAAAATGTTTTGACACAGTTCATTTGATTTGAGTAACAATAGGATTTATAGTTACTGAAATCAAATAAACTGTGTCAAATTATTGGTGTTATTATATATTTTTTATTATATTACCCTATTTAAGAGACGGCAATTTTGATATTTCTAAACAAATTTATTAAATTTCCTTTGGTTGTGTTGGCTTACGTACCAACCGATTAGACCTTCGTTCTCGTTAACGGTAAGTAGTGATTTCTAATCCAGACACAATCGCAGATTCACCATGTTCTCTAACGCTAGAACACGCTAAACTTATCGTGATCACAATGTCTTCAGTATAGAATTGTGCCTATATAGAGGTGGCAGGTTAAGTCTGAGATAACTTATGCTTGGACTCTGCTTCTAAATTACGAAGACCCATTTTGGAGACCACGAGGACACACTTGTTGAATGGCTTACTATGTAAGGTGACATAACTTCGAACCCTTGTTGTAATGTAAGATGTAAGTCATAGTAAACTGACATTATACATAACAGGAACAAATTACATAACATTACATAACAGCAATATATTACACAACATTACATTACAGCAACATATATCATAGCAACGAAGTTCCTCCATTTCACTATTTTTGAAATTATTTTAAGTTCTTATAAATTATGAAAATAATCGAAAAGTAGTGCGAAATGCATTAGCATATTTTATAAGAAGTTTAATTGAAATGAATAATTAACGTATTAACTACAAATTAATTTTTGTTTTCAAATCACATCATATAACCACAAACGAAAATTTTGGTTAAATCATAAAAGAAAGAAGAAAAGGAAATAAAAAAGGACTTTAGCGCAAAGGAATTAATAATTCCAGATTCACACAACTAAGTAAATTAATTTATTAACCATTTTATATTAATAAAGAATACGCTCTGCATAATGTTGATGCGTTATACAATATTTTTTTAATAAAACGGTATTTTTTAATATGGATCTAAAATTGACAAAAATTTATAGTGTTTTAATGCAAACAATCAATTTAATTGAAAAAAAGGAATAGATTTGTATATGAGAATCATTTTCATCCTTTTATTACAAGACATTATTTTACTTATCTCTATGCATTTGTATTCAATATTGCAAAATTTTAAAGTACCTATACGCGACATTAGCAGAAACGTAACACTTTCAAAACTTTTAACGTTTGATCAAATAAACTCTTTGGCGTTTATTCTAGAAATTCAAGTAATGGTATTGTTTTTTTAATAATTATTTATAGCAAAGTTACTTAAAATTTAAGGTCACTTGTAGGATAAATTATTCTGTAATTAGAATCTAGATATATAAAATTTTTTATTTTTAAAATAACTTTAGATACCATATACTATGGACATTTTAGGCAGTTCCATACACTAAATTTAACCTAACATTAATTTAGTGAATGACACTTATGATAAATATTCTTGCTTTGCACCTTATAAAACTTATAATATCTATCCATTTATAAGGAATATAAGATGTCTATCTTTAATAAATTATTTTCTATTATTTATCATTTTCTTGCTCTAATATGGAAATAAACTCAAACATTAATAATTCTTTTACATACTGATAAGTATTTTAATTTTAGCTGATTGCTTTTAAAAGATTTGTCTCAATATATAATTTAAATTTAAGATTTCATTGCATCATTTAATTGCTAATATATTTAAGAGAATGTTTTTATTATTTTAATCTATAGGAGATTAAATCCAGTTAAAAGTACTCTTATATCGTGTCTAACTTAATTTAGGTTTAATATTTATACTTATGATAAAGCGTTATTTTGCACTTAAAAATAATATTCAAATGACGGTTCTACATATTGCCTTAAAAATTATTTTTCCATCAAATCATCCTTGTAGAATAATTCACTTTATTCTTTTAAAATATATTAAATTGATTATCGTAAGAAAATTTGATTATGTTTTGAAAAGAAAAATTTAAAATTTAAATCACACTTATAAGAAGAATTTTTTTTTTATTTTTCACACTCATTTTAAGAATCCTTATTTTAAAATAATTAAAACCATATCTTGTTAATAATGATAGAATGACACATTACTCAAACTTTTACAAATAAATATCAATTATAATAACTTTAATAAAATATTTTAATAATAACCTATTATATTAAATAATTTTTTTGTTATAGAGAGTGATTATTTATTAACAAAAGACTACTTATAAATTCGATTAAAGGAATGAAAAAAAATGTGAAAATGAAGAATTATAAATGAAGTGATTCATTAGGTTTTATTTCACAAGAGATGGATTCTATATTTTTTAATTCAAGAATCTATCTGGTTTGCATTACTATGCAATAGAAATATTATAAGATAACTTGTGTTTCTTAATAATAATAATATTTAATTTTAAATTTTTATTCTCTTTTAACAATTATATTTACATATCACACTTATAGAAATGGAAGTACTTAGTTATTAATATAATTTACAAAAGAATAACGAATTCCAATGGCATGTGTGTACTGAGGAATTAGGACTCCATACCTAAATATTGTTCAGTTGGTAAAGTGGAGCAGCGCACCATAATGACACCCTAGCTGGCACACCACAACAACAACAAAAGAATATTTTGAAGAGATTTCAGTGTGTTTTTTCAATACATAATTATCTTTGTGATCAAATTAAAGTCTGAAAATACCTTTCAGTTATTTCATGTTTCCTTTGATGTATCCTTTCACGTTTTTTCTCTCAATAAGAGAAGTTTTCCTTTATAATCCGATTTATCGTCATGACATTATCATTTAATCTTTCATTGTTTTCTAATGCTTGACCAAAACAAAGGTGATAGTGTTTCTTTTGAATAAAAAATAGAAATTTTTCAAAGGAAACAAAATATGCTATAGTATTTTTTTTGTATTAGATTGTGAAAATAAGATAAGTTGATTTTATTATTTGTGACAATAATTATATTCTCTAGAGACAAATAGGACCCAATATCCAGACAAAAATAACCTCTTAAAGAAATTACTTGATGACAAGTTTTGAAAGATATAATTTTAATAAATAAAATTATAATAATTAATAAAAAGAAATAATGGTTGTTTCTGCCTCTAGAACCTTAAGACGGATCTCTTAAAGTAATCAGAATATAAATATCTTCTGAACTTAATATTGTTATTATTTTTCCTTATAAAATAAATTCTTTTAGTAATTTTCATAACAAAAATTCTTGAAATGGGGAAAAACACAAATCTTATTTTAAGCTCGTATCCTACGCGAACACACAAACAATGGTTATAAATTTCAGGGTAATAACTAACTTTACTCTCCACTATTGTGGTAATCTTTATATTAAATCATAATTATCACGGCAAAATTATCTTATTACTTTTCAGAGATTGAGCGGTTGCATTTCTTGATTTTCGAGAAAATATAAAATTGTATTAATAAAATTAAATATTTAAAAAATTTAAAAATAAATAAAAATTATTTTTTATTTATAACATCTTACAGAGACTTTTAATAAATTTAATACCAAATAATTAATTTAATTAAAAATAAAATAATATTTTAATTATGTGTTAGTTTAATTAAAATATACATAAAAACTAAAGGTATTTAAAACTATTTACTGAGAAAATATATAAAAATATGCGATACAAGCGTAATTATTTTACACGATATAAAATTAAATTTAATTGGAGAAGTGCATAAGTTAAACTCTTTAGATTAACAAAGTGAATTTTAACATCTTAAGACTTGGTAATCCTATCCAAATTAAACTCTAATCAGATTTAGATGCCTTGACGTGAAATCGCTATTTATTCTTGGTAGAATATTGGTAGATTTTTGGAATAATTTGGAATTCAGATTAAATTGATTGAATATCTTGTTCCTTTTTGGGTAGATGAGACTAGAAAAAGTCAGAGCAAATCATCTTCATGCAAAAGATGTTAACTGAAAATTATTGCTTGTTAATATGGAATTGATATTCTGTTATAATGTGTGTAAAGTGCTTTCGCACTTTATATGCATTTTTGAATTACTTTAAAAACAGCTTATCATTTTAGATTCACTGTACTTACCCCAAATCCGAGAATCCTGTTGAAAAAAATACATTTTTTTTTTCATATTTTGTATACTATGTTACACAATTTCTTATTAATAAAATTAATAATTGGATTCCTTTACATTTCAGGGGTATTTCATCACACATCTTAATAATGATTTTTACAAAATTCAGTTAACCTAATTTGTTGCGTTAAAATTTACTTTCTTTACAAGTTGTTTATATATATATATATATATATATATATATATATATATATATATATATATATATATATATATATATATATAATCATACAAATTATGACGCATATTAATTAACGGGAAATAATTCCTTAACAAGAAGAGTTTTTTCACATTTTTTCTTATAACTAACCAAAACTTTACAAAGAAAAACAGGATAACATATTTCTTTCTTTCTTACAATTTGGAAGTAAAAAGGAATTCTATTGACGCGAAGAATCAAAACTTCATATTTCTTTCCGCTAAATCAAAAAACATTGCATTAACAGAACTAGTACTTCAGAATAACTCTTTACTTATTTTTCACGTGATTTGTCTAGTTTTTTTCTTCGCTTTTGTATCATTAAGCAATTTATTAAGCTTTCTGAGACACAAAAAACAGAATCAACAAGCTTAACAAATTTCTTAGTAAGAAAGAGCAAACAAATGAAAATAATAAAATGAAAAATCCGTAATTGTTGAAAAACCATCGATTGGAAAAATGAAGCAGTGCTTTTTTACATTCTTAAGAAAAATTTGATAAATAACTCTAATTCATTAAATTTTGTTTTTGAGTATGAGTATCATATCCAAAAAAATTAAATAAAATATTGCTTTTATGTACACATCATTTGTATATCATTCTATTATTGCTAATTATTATGCATTTAAACTATTGTTTGCAGTGTGAGTAGTTTATTATATTCATTGATTTTATAGTTTTATCTTTATATATGTATTCTTGGTCCCTTCTCTTTACAGATGTTTATTTATGCTACATTTTACGGAAAATTAAACTAAAATTATGCCTAGGTCTCTGCGCTAGTGTATCTGAGCTAATTGATCATAATATGATGGTAAAAAGTGTGAGTAATACTTCGAAATTAAAAGAATTCATTTGTTGGAAATATAAAATTAAACCAAACAGTGTCTTGAGTTTGAAAACGAAAATATTTATTTATTGTTGATATTTTTTAATAATGAAATAAGCTTTTGTCGAATTTTATTTTTCAGTGTATAAAACTATTCATTTATACTGAAAAGATAACTTTTAAAGTTCTAATCACAATTCAAAAAATCAAGACCATTCTCTCCAAAAAGCATTGTTATTAATCATAAAATGTCAATAATATATTTCACTTAAAGTTCCAACTCATAAGCTGTTTCTTAAGTATTAAACAATGGCGAAACACAAAACCAAAATTTACTTCAAAGTACAGCTATTGGAATAAATATTGTCTTTCAAATTATTTAAATTTTTTCTTATCTTAATATACATATTATGCAAAGTATTTTGGTATTATCAAAATGAATCTCCAAACATTGTTATAGCAAAAAAAATTATATTAGAAAAATATGCATGAAATTGTATTTGTGAAAAATATACAGGAAATCAAAAACGAAATTTAACATCAATTTATTAAAAATATGAAAAAAATACATAAACCTAAGCCATTCTTTCAACAAACGCTCATTTTTTTAGAAATATGTTATGAAATATGTTATGAAGTATAGTTGTTATATAAATAGTTAAAAAATCAAAGCTGCTTATATAACAACTGTAATTTTCGATAAATGTGGGCCATTTCAAGCAAAGAATTTAAAAATACATATATAGCGTAAGGTGACAAAATTTTGCATGAATACATCAACATATTAGATGTTAAGATTAATTTAAATAATTATTAGGTCTTCTTAAAAAAAATTGCAAACATTTATCATCTTGATCAGAATGTAAATTGTACAGATTATTTGATTACAACTTATTATGACGTAGAGTATTGAGAATTTTCACTTAAATTGCAACTATTTACTATATGGTTATTTTACTCAGCTATTTAATAAATTTTTATTTATAGATATGACATTCATTATGAATAAGTAATTATAGGCAAAATTATTATACACTTGAAACATAAATATTTTAAATAACTTTAACATAACATCTTTAACATGAAAGTTATCCTTCAAAAATGTATGTGGTGTAAAGCTTGTAAAAGTTGACAGAAACATGATGTAAAAATTGTATTCTAAATAAGCAACAAAATTAATCTTGTATAATATTAAAGAAATATTGTGAGCATTTTTAAATAGCCAACACATTTTCATATATGTTTTTCAAATATATAAAAATGGTGTTTTTCTTTTCTCCTAAAATGCTTTAGTTACTCGCATTTCATAAAGATGAACAGAAACGTTTTTAAATATAGTAAATGATTTATCATTTAGAAATACATCATCATTTAAAACAAGTTTTATTATAATATGAAAATTAAATGATCTCTTATCATTAAATTGTTATCAATCATTCAGGTTTAATCGTAATGTTTTTTTTCATCAGTTTTGTTTATAAATGATGGTGGCTTTCAAAATGGTTTCTAAATTATCATACATTTATACATACATACATATATATATATATATATATATATATAAATGTATATATATATATATATGTATGTATATATATATGTGTATATATATATATATGTATATATATTTATTTATATATATATATATATATATATATATATATATATATATATATATATATATATATATATATATATATATATATATATATATATATATATATATATATATATATATATATATATATATATATATATATATATATATATATATATATATATATATATATATAATATATATATATATATATATATATATATATATATATATATATATATATATATATATATATATATATATATATATATATATATATATATATATATATATATATATATATATATATACATAATGTAATTAAGAAATATACATTAATATATTTTTATTAAATTACAAAATTACATTTATATTAATTTATAAATTCAAAACTAAATTAAAAAGATATTTTTACAAAACTGTTCTTTATCAAGTGTATAATATTGTAAAATACTGAAATTGACGATATAAGATTTTTCACATAAAATACAGCACAATTTTCTTTTTTCTCTCTGTTTTCCTATAGTAAAAATAATCCTCTGTTGTATTTATGTCATTAAATATGTTTGATATAAATAGCTCAGAAAGTGAAAATTTCGAAAATGATTGATATTCTTCAATCCGTTTTTTCATAAAGATTTATTGATGCTTACAAGTAACGCTATTCTTAATCTCTCAAAGTTGAAGATAATATATTTTCAATATACGAAATTCTTAAGCAATAAAAAGTGAGTTTAAAGATATATTTTTACGACACTTAGTTACCAAAAGACCAGATAAAAGAATTTTAAGCTCACTTTTCTTCAATCTTGATGTAGTGATAATTATTTTAACTTTACAGATTTGTTTTCAAAATAAACTTAGTTTCTCTGTGATAAATTATGATCATGGTAAAACTAAAATTGTTCATTTAATAAATTTATTTCATTTTATAAGATTTACTATTCATTATATGTATATTTCAATAGAAAAGGTAACAAAAATCAAATACAATATTTAATATTTACAGTTATTACTCCATAAACATTATTTCAATAAAAATTTATTTTAATTCTTTAAATATACAACCATATTTAATGACTTAAGAATCTTTGTGGTTGTTGAAAATGACTAAAAGATCGTACATCTATTTCACGAATATTTTCTTTCATTTTAACAAACTCAAATGATATGTTTTAATACATTTATTCTATCTCCAGGAAAATCACTACTTTTTATAATAACTATATATTAAGTTTATTAAAGCAAATTAGTTAGAGAGGAACAAATTGTTTCAAACAGAAATTCGCTAAAGTTCACGAAGAGAATAAATGAAAATTTAGTTGTTTTGTACTTTATAATATTTTACATAATTAGGTAAGGTTATATGTATATAGCTTAAAAATTTGATTTGTATTTCTTGTGTATTAAATATCTATTTTGAATAAAACAAAACCTTAATGTTATTGCTTAATTCAAGATTCTTACGAAAAATAATATCCAAAATCAATTACATTCTCATTAAAATTAGGAACGTGGAAATGATAGTTTTTAATTTTGTATCTAATATTTCATGATGTAATATGAATTTCCAATTATGGTTGTTATGTGTTGACCCTAGTCAACACAACTTTAATAAAAAATAAGAAAGATTCTTCTGAAAATTTAGTTGAAATTTTCATAAATTTTGTATAAGAAATCAACCTGCTGAAAAAAATTATGACGCTTAAAAGAGATTTTAATATAAGCGATGTTGTTTACGCCTTTTATATTCTTAACCATAGGAATTAATGACGTAAAAAATACATTGCGATGCTTGATATACAAATGTAGACACTTTTCAATGAAGTGAAGAAGCCGATGAAAAGGAAACCACTTTTGGTGTTTCGATTACCAAACATTTATTATTTTTTTCAATACGTAAAAATATATACATCAACTTTTGATTTACTTTGTTTTTAATCTCTTTTCATAATTTTTTTCCAAATGTCTAATGGACAATTTTAATATAAAATACTTGCACATCAATAACATTCGCTGAAAGAAACTGATTCTTTTAAAACAATTTTCCAGAAGCTCATAGTCAATGTATAATTTATTTATACTTCCATATAATCAGGTATATTGAAAAGTTAAAGAGTTAAAGTCATATTTTCCTTTAACCTTGAATATGTGAATCAGAATAAGTATAAATTATTTTTCAAATGATTGAATTTTCTGACAATTTTCATGTGTATTATCGCAAAGAAATTAATTGATGATATTACAAAATATGAATATTTTTTGTTTATATGTATGCCGATATTTTACATTTTGCAAGATGTTTTCAATAGGTTTTTTAATATATTAACAATAGACCACTATTTATAGAGAACTATATTTCCATTTATAATTCAAAATTGTTGAGAAAAAGAAAAACTTAAAAGTGAATCATCAAACGTTGTACTTCTGGCCATTAAATATGTATACCAAAATAGGAGCCTACTATATATTTGGAAGTTTGGAGATAAGAAGAATATTCTGTGATATCCAAATATCTAGCTCTTAAAGCATTTATACAACATTGGACAGGATCATTTATGCATTTAAATGTAGAAATTACAAAACCTCGTAAAATAATAAAGGTATAAAGCTAAGATGTATGTACAAATAATTATATGTTACCATTAATGTTTGGTATATATTTTTGTGATGATTCGTGTACAAAGAAGAGGATCTTACAATGTAATTCTGATATTTATGTAAAACAAATTTTACTATATATTTATGGTATTGGAGCTTTTATGAAATAGAAGTCTTGCATTTTATCTGTTAATATTCCAAGAATGTCTGTTAAATTTTGAATCTACGGGGCCTGCATGGTCACTCAAAATATAATTTTATTTCTTAGCTACCTATTATAGCTAAAAACAGGAAAAAAGGAAAAATAAATGTGTGTCACGAGCCTTAATTAAATAAGTGGTTGTTTGCAAGAAAAATATCTCTGCTAGTCTAATATATATATATATATATATATATATATATATATATATATATTATATATATATATATATATATATATATATATATATATATATATATATATATATATATATATATATATATATATATATATATATATATATCCTTTATTATATATATATATATATATATATATATATGTATGTATGTATGTATGTATGTATGTATGTATGTATATATATTAAGAGAGAAATATGGGAGAGTTTTGTTTTTTTGTTCTCTAACTACTTGTCATTTAATTTCAAGAAAAAATTGTTTTTATTATGATATAGGTAATTAAATATATTAAAAGTCTTTTACATGCAAAGTTGAATAAGAACTCTAGATATCATGTTAAGATGAATATTAAAAAAATTCTTACAATTCCATTTGAGAAATTTTATATAATTGTTTGATTCAATTTTTATTCTTAAAAAATGTTAGTGTACATTACGTTGAATAGAGAAAGAAATCCCTCAAAATCTTGAATGACCCAGACATTAAATTATTTTTAGAATTCTCTTATCGATTAGTAATTCGATTTTCTTCATTTCACTGTCTGATAGATGACTGGTACTACTTAAGTGTGTTTCGCTTTCTAACGTACGACGAAAGGATTTCAATTTAATATATTCTCTAAGACACGTCTTTTTTTTGATAAATTCACTTAACTGATTGGTCAATCATTTATACACTGATATTTGGAGAAACTCAAATGACTAACTACTTGTTGAGTTTTAATTCTAAATTAATGCATTTTCATTTTTGTAGGAAGAGAATATAATTTTTATATTCATTTAGGAAGAGAAAATAATATAACTCATCAAACGCTCTAAAGCTTTTTTTTTTAATTCAAACAATATAATGTAATAAATTTAGTTTTTAAATATATAAAACATTCAGAAATGAGATCCATGTTTTTACAACTATAGTAAATATGTTTTTCCTAAGAATTTTTATTAATGGTAAGTTTGTGAGTCAGAAAATTAGTTCTTACAAATATTTAATAAAATTATTCTTGAAGCTAAAATTCATGGCTTTCTTATAAGAGTTGAACATCTTTATTAGCATTAAACAGAATCATACTGATAACTTTTATTTTTAAATAATGCTAAGCAAAGTCTATTTTAAGAGTTTTAATCGTAATACGAGTTCTTTATTTCTCAATTTTCTTTTCACTGTAATTGTTTTATGAAACTAATAGAAATAAAAATTGTTCATTTATAATCTTTACATGATTAATATATCACGGAGTGCCAGTAAGCAGAGAAAAAGTCGAAAAAAGAACTCAACCAAAGTACCATTGAAGAAAATTCAATTTTATGAAAATATATAAATTAAAATTGAGCATTTAATAAGTAAAACTTAATTTGTTTCTTTATTGTAATTTACGTTAGGTACTTGTTTTTTAACTAAAGTTCAAAGGCAATATTTTCTAAAGAAAAGAATACTTATTTAAAAAACAGAAGCCAAAGCAAAGTTAACATCCATTTAAAAGGAATATCTCGTAATGTTTAAAGTTCGATTGTATGTCAACCAGGTTCAAATAGATTCACACATATCACTTATAAATCATATATATTAGAAAAAGTTTTCTTTATAATTTATTGTAATTTTATTTTATCAAATAAAAAGTTGATGGCATTAATCTGCATTATTTCATAACGTTAATAATTAATTATTATTTTTGTAAAGTTTTAGATAAATTTTTTAGAATTTTTTAAAAATTTAAATAAATATTTAATTGATCTTGAAACAATTAATGCACATAAAATTATTACTAAAATCAGTTTACTTTTTTTACCTAACTTCCATTTTTGTAATGATTGTTTACTGGAAAATTTCTAAACATACATTTGAATAATAGCATTCATTTTTATTAAATAAAATAAATAAATTTCTAATATGGGTTTATTTTAGGCAATTAGTTTATGCTTTATTCAAACAAAATCTTGAAAAACATATATAGTTTTTTTCTAATCACTGATTATTTTTTAATCTGAATTATTTTAAAAAATTAAGTATAATATATATATAAAATCTAATAAACATTGTTGCTTAACACTAATAAAAGCAATTTAAAAAGGTCAAGAAAACTGTTCAATAGTGGTTAAATTCTGCTATGATCTTGAGAGACAAAAGAGCAAATTGTATTCTATCTTTGTCATTAATTTTCTCTTGACGTTATAAGAGCTCGTTAACTTACAGTAATTCTGAATGACATATTTCTAAATCTATTTTAGGTCTAATGTATCGATCAATAAAAGTCTTACTCTGATGCCAGATATTTTTTTAAAGATCAGAGTTACAAAAGTATGTTTATGCATGTTTCACCCTCTCTCTCTCTCTTTTTCATAGCATATATTTACCTGATTAAAATATGTTTATGGTTTAATAAATTGATAAATAATTTGGCAAATGAATATTTTTAGAAATTACTTTAAATTGTTATAATGAGTAGCTCGAAAATTCTTTATTATATATCAGATAAACTATGGTAAGCTAAATGAGCAGAAAAAAACTTATTGTTATCGAAATGCTTCTAAAACACAAGGACTTACTTTCAAATGATTTAATTTTAATATTTTAATGCTATATTTCATTTTAGTGATTGTAGATACATAATTAAAATTTGGAAGATGAAAAACATTTTGTTTCCATTTTTCAACACTAAAGATGAAAATATTGTTTAAAATGTCTTTGCTAATAATTAATAGTGCAATTCCTGAAAAACATTGGTGAAATATTAATTATTCCTTTTAAATTTACTTTTTAATTTTATATTTAGGTGAAGAGATAAATCTGATGACTATGAAAACAGTTTTCTTAAAGTATCTTATTATATTCTATCCGTATTGAAGAGAAATATTATTTAAAATCCATATTTCTAATTTATTGCAAATTTGAAAATAATAGAACACACTAAAAATATCTTGTCACTATATTTCAAATCTAAGATTAAAATTAATTTAATATGTTGAATCATGATTTCTGAAAGGTTTTTAATCATGAGTTTATGTTTGATATATAAAAATAATATATTGATAACTATTTATTTATCATGATTTTCCTGGATAAAGTTTTACATTTTTTTTTATTTTTTGTGCAACAATTAAAGTATTCTTCAATTAAAAAGTAACATTAAACTTAATACAAACAAAGGATAATTCATTCAGTTTCTAAGTACTTAAGATAAAATGCCGTGAATTCTCTTTCAAATTATTAATCATGCTAATCCAAGCGACGAAAAATCAAGTAAAACGGAATATAATAGGAAATCTTGAAATGACTATATTTAAATATTTATTTATCATTTATAAAAATTATGTATATATACTTCACAGGTAAGATATATAAAACAGATAAATAAGAATATAAAGTGCCCATAAATGCAACATAAAAATATTGAAAGTATTATTACTATGACAATTTATCTTAAATCATGAAAACATTGCTTTTATTAATTAATTTTTTAATCCTTAAACAACTGTAAATGAATTGAGAGAGTAGCTTTTTACATGATTAGTATTAAACATTATAATGTAAAGAGACTGCTTGTTAAGATACACGATATTTAAAGTCCAATGACTTTTCTGAATTGTTTCCTCCAATTATAATAAATTGCACTTGAAAATTTTTTTTCAAATCATTTTGCTTTTTCTGCGCCTTGTATTCGAAGCTAAATAATTTATTTTTCTTTAATTTAATGCATTATCAGTAAAACTATTTCAGTTATTTTGCTGTCACTAAATTTTAATGTAGTTGAAAAACTTATGAATATGTAATAAAACAACTCATAATGAATGCTCATGAACTCAACGTGTATCACAAAAAATTTCTTTAAAATAAATATTTTTGTTATTGTTGTTGAAACGCTTAAATGAGTGTTTTAATTTTATTTGTTTTTTAAACATTTCCCAATTATTGTCTTGAGAAGTAAGGACATTAAACTCTTTATACTATAATTATAATTTATAATTACAGTATGAAAAATAATTATAGTATAATGAATTAATTATGGTAAAAAATTAATAAATTTGTAATAAATGTAAATATAATTTACAATACACTGTTTCTGTCCCGCTTAAATATTCTGTTTTCTAATTCTGTCATACGAGTTTTAAATTAATTTTTAGTCCATAACTAATTGCATTCTAATACACATGAAATTCAAAATCAAAATTCTGAACCATCACTATATTTTTCTACGTAAGATTGCGGAAATAATGTGAATTATTATAATTTCTTGTTCAAAAAATATAATTCCATTAACACGTTAGAAGTTTTGTGTGTATTTAATGTGCTTACTATTCTATTTGTCCTATATTTGTAATTCAATAAAGCAAGCTTGGATTTACTCATGCTTTGGAGAATTAATTTTCTCCATTATTACAGCTTCAAGATACTCGAATTCTCGAAAAAAATATGAACTTAATTGGTTAAAGATGTTTGTAAGGAATTAGTTAAAGGTAATCAAAAAACAATGATTGCATAATTTGTGTACTTTAAATTATACAGGAATTAGAGCTAAACTTTAGTCTTCAGTGTCAAATATTTTACTCTCAACAATACTAAAGGAGCATTTACTCCGCAAAATACTAAAGAAATATTTACTCTGCACAATACTAAAGAAATATTTACTCTGCAAAATACTAAAGAAATATTTAATCTGCACAATAGTAAAGAACTAATTACTCTGAAAAATACTAAAGAAATACTTAATCTGCACAATACTAAAGAAATATTTACTCTGCAAAATACTAAAGAAAAATTTACTCTGCAAAACACTAAAGAAATATTTAATCTGCACAATACTGTAGAAATATTTACTCTGCAAAATGCAAAGGACAATATTTACTTTACAAATATGAAAGGAAATTTATTAGCACAATTTTGAGTTTCATGCGGATATAACTAGTTTAATACATTTCAATTACATTGACATGTAGGAAAGAGCTACAATTTGCGAAAATATTATTTTTTAAATACTCTTTTTCTCTAGTGAAAGAAACAATTTACACGAAAATATTTAAACATTATTTTTAAAAAAATGTAAATCTGAATACAATTGATTTAGTTTTATAGTACATAAAGAGCTTGTTTTTCTGTTATTATTTTTATCATTTAGTTCTACTACAATATTTTAAGAACATTGTACACATAAGGTCATAATGTCAATAAAGCATTAAACTTAACACTAATTTTAAATGCATAAATTATTTTATAATTTTAAGAATAAAAATAAACTTTTCATTTCTAGAGTAAAATACATCTGTCACTGCTAAATTACTTATGTTTTTTTTTTTTTTTTTTTAGTTTTTAAATAAAAAATTTTAAGTTCAAATAATTCTTTAACAAAAACAAAAAAGTACAAATAAAAGGAACAAATTTACATAAAATACTAATTTATATTGTATTAATAATTGTATTTGATGTCTCACTGTAAAATTTCAATGCAGGAGAAAAATTTTACATTGCATACAATTGTTTTAATTTATTATAAAATTATTTTTATTATTGAAGTATAATTTTTATTGCAAATTTTTAATTACATAAAAAATTTAAAAAAATTTCATGTTTCTGATTTCGAGAATGCCACATCAAGAAATTTTAATCCATTATATATATATTATTGATTCACTCTACACATATATTATTAATATATGCATGTAATTATACTTTAGTAAGAGTGGAAATGATTGTTCTTATGTAATAGTGGCAATGATAGTATCGTCACTGATACGTTTTACAGAAATAAAATTAAAAATAAATTTGCAGTTTATGAAATAAATTTATTTGCTTTTCACTTCATTACTTTTGTGTGCTTTCACGTTCACTGTATGTATTGTCCTCAACCCGATCAAGAATGTATCTACAATGGCTGAAAATTATTCATTTATGAAATCAGTTACTGCATCAAATGTAAAAGCAACAATCAAATAGAAATTTATTGGTTAAGTTTACAAGGAACCAATGAAGAAACTGCAACCAAATCGTCATACACATTTAGGGAAAATCATATAGGCTCCTTGGAAATGATAGAAAGATTTTCTAGATTCCGAATCTATGATGATGTTGTTGCATACAATTTTATCTTCTGATTATTATTTAAGTTGTTGCATACAATTTTATATTCTGATTAATATTTATGTTGTTGCATACAATTTTTATGGGATGAGGAAGTATCCATTTTATTCAATCACTTCCGAATTCCTTCCAATGGTATAGTGAAGATGTAAAAAATAGGATGCTAAATCAGGTGTTAAAGCATCACCTGAAAGTAAGTAATTCAAAATTACGAAACGCTTGGAGATGGGTGAACTTTTTAAAGACGTTAATATTAAGGTTATACCCAAGGCTTGACCTAACCAAAACGTATGTATGTTGTGTAAAGCTTAATATTGTAAAATATTATAGTTCTAATCTTATGATATTGGCTTAGAGATAAATTTCAAGTAATATAGCGTTTTCACAAAAATATCTCAAGAATTTCAAATTTCCTTAGAGATAAATTCTGATCTCTCGCAAACATACTGTTTTTATTAGAAATCTATATTAAAAATGCATCATTCATTTACTGATTTGAGCAGATAAAATTAAAATACATAATATGCTAATTTTAGAAAATTTATAAAATTACTGAATAATTTAAAAAAATTAGATATTAGCAATCAATGTACCAATTATTGTATAAAGCAAACTCTCAGATATTTTGTGATCACATCAAATTGTGTATCATTTTGCTATTTTAACAGAGCATATCGCTAATAAGTTTTCATATAAAATGTATCCATTTCTTTAAGTGCCCAACGTATAATAATCTGCAATTATCAATTGGTAATTTTTTTATTATTGCTGTAACTCTGAAATAATCCAAATAACAATAATATTACTAATGAAGTCTATTCTGTTCTACTGCACTTATTCCAATATAATTAAAATGATGAACTTTTTATGAACTGTAATTTTTTTTTCATAAAAAACTATAATGAATATTTAAAACACACAGCACAAACTGTTTAAAGAAAACAATAAAAAATACTAATACTGCAGGCAAATTATAGTATTTGGAAGTATACTTGAAACGTCATATGCAATGAACTTAGGGAAAGTTATATTTAGTTACAACCAGTTCTTAGAAAAAAAGTGTATTAAGAAATATTTTGAAAAGTAAACATTCTATCTTTTCTTATAACTATGATATAATGAAAATCTAAATTAGATAGGCATTGCGAAATACCCAATTTTTCATTTTTGTTCAAGCTATTTTGTATTTATATAACATAAAAAATTCATAAATATTAAAATACTCGCAGTAAATTGTTAACAATTTTTTATTAAGATCTTCAAATCATAATTGCAGTGTTATAAGTAACATTACTTAAAGCATGAGTTGTTTATTACTCTAAAAGGAAGTTGTCTTTATTATTGATTATATACAAACATATTTTATATTATTCTATAAGAAAATAAACTGAAATTTAACATTATTTGCCTTTCTGAAATTTTGTACATTTGTCTTACATTTTTTCAGTTCCAATTTTATATGAGCATTTGAAAACTTTGTTTGTTCAATACTTCAAAGAATTCAATATTGTTCCACTTTCAAAAACACATACATTCCTAAAAGTTATTATGAAATTGAAAATTTGAGTAAAAAATCGAAAAACTGAAATATATTGTTATTATGCAACCATACTTGAAAATCTAATATAGTCTAAACTTTTTTTAATTTAATACCCTTTTATGTCATGTTATGATAACTTTTTTTCGTCTATATACAAATATAATAAAACTTTTTAATTTCCCTACATTATAAATTATACTCTGCAATTAATGCTTGTTAAAAGTATTAGGATAACACCAATTTCAATATTATAAATATTTGTAAAATTATTTTATAATTTATGCATTCAAAAGAAATTTTGCTTTTCATTACAATAGTTTAAATTCAATGAAAAGCCGATAAATATAAATTTACAACTTTTAATCCATTATTATATGAAAAATTTAGAAAGAAAAAACTTATAAATGAATTTCAGTGTAGTGCATTTAAATAAAATTAACTAAGTCTCAATCTTCTATAAATTTTTGTAAATAATTATTTATCTAATTTTAATCTCAAACAACGCATGGCTTTAAAATCTAAGAACTTAGCAAGTAAATAAGGGTACTTTATATGGAAACTGAAAGATAGAATTGGCTTTATAAAATTATGAAATATGGTATTTAATCAGAAAATTAATATTATTTGGCAATGATAAATTCCCTATTCTACTAGTACTTCATAATGCTGATCATGATAAAATACGAGAAAAGTTATTATTTACAAAATAAATAAAAGGTAAAATTTTACATCATTCAATTTTTAACGAATTTATAAAACCGTTATCTACTGAAATAACTCCTTATAAAAGAGAAACTTGACAGTAGAAATTGTCATATCATCTATTATTTTACATTCAAAAAAGAAAATTGCTAAATACTTACCCATTGATGCACATAAGTTTATACTTTCCAAAATATTCTATTTCTTTTCCTTCATTGCTAAGTTTATATATTACTGAAGTATAAGAAATTCAACTCTTCCACAATATTAAATTGAAAAAATAAGTTTGGCTTCAAATACACAGCTTATCGCTAATATCTGTAGTAGGCTATTGAAGTTTATCATTAATCCTAAACTCTAAAATTATTATTTATTTTAAAAGTGTTTGAGAGAGAGAAAATTTATTTTATCACTTTAATTATTTGAACCGATAAGTTTACAAGTTTAACATGAACCGATAAGAAACAATTTTCTCTGTCTATTATTTGTATTGATTATGCAATTTGTTTCTCCCTTTTCATTATTAGAATATTCTTAACGACATGTGTTATCTCTTACATTGTACTTATGGTATATAGTATAAAATATCTAATATTATTGGAATAAAAAATTTTGCAACAGAAAGGTGAAAAAAAAGAAACAATTTTTTGATGATGGGCATTTTGAACATGATACATTTATTTATTGTTTTGTCGCATTTATGATAAGTTGTTTTAGTTATTTTTTCACTTATTATTTTACCTTTTATTTTTTAATGCTTATTCTTATTCATGTCTTTATAAATACCCCACATTGAATAAATTTAAAGGTACAGCAGTTGAGTTTTATAGTAAAAAATGAATAGATAAAAAGAATGACTTTACCAAAATAGCTCTTCTTAAATATAATAAAGTAAATAAATTACTATTTTATGATTTTAAGACACGAGTTTTGCAGTTATATGTAAAATACCTTTATTATGAATAACAGATGCCTTACAAGTGATTGGGAATAATTGTCAGATTATAGTGCTTTAATTACGATAATTTATCGAAAGACAAACTCTTTTTACAAATGTATGTCAAGGAAGCAAAAACTAATTTGTTCAATATTTTCTTACTCTTTCAAATTTTTGTTTCACGTTCATTGTATCATATAGATAATTCTGCCATGTTCAATATGAAAACTGTGGTCCAGATTATTTAAAAGCTTAAGGTATTATGCATGATAAAGGTTTATTTAAATATATTTAAGAAAAATAAATCCTTTTACCACTTGATTGATACTGCAAATATTATCGTTTAAAATTTAAACAAAGGAAGCCTCTTTATTGTATGATGTTTAAAACTATTGGTTTATAACAATAAGAACAATTGCAATTATTTATATTATTAGGATACATTTACTGGTTACACTCCATTTATAAGTTATTTCTACACATTTTGAAAAGAAAAAGTAAATAAAAATAGAATAAAATAATATTAGTTATGAAATAATTATAAACATTTTTAATGTTTTTTTATTTATATTTTCACAAATATGCTATTTATTTGCTTTTACTATAAAATAAAATATTTATTTTTGAACCTAAAATGGGGCTTTTACAGAACTTTCATGACTCTTAAAGTAGATTAATAACATTTCCTAAATATCACATTATTTTCAGATTTTTTTCTTTTTGGGATAGTTTCTGCAAACTAATTTAAGCGAAATATTCTGCCTATAACTGTAATGGGTGTTTTATTATGTTTTTGTATATTATGATGGTTATTCTATATTTTTTTATAAATTTTTGTTGAAAATGAATTTATGTGATTATTTTCATCATAGATTTAGCGCAAAGCAACCATAGTATTTTCTTTTTAAACAATCCAAATAACCCAATGAGCTTGATGTTACTTTTATCTAAAATGTTCTTTCCTAAACTGCTTTTCAAAAATCATTCGGATAGTCAGTAATAATTTTGCAATAAAAAGATGTCTAAAACTCGTTAAGCTGTACTTACAATTTTTCTTTCAAAATAGAGTTAAAAAATATATATATTTCTTCATAAAAGTCTCAATTATATAATCATAACAAAATCTAAGCTGAAAGTTTGCCATATAATTTTAAATTAGCTAACGGTATATTAAATCTTCATTTTATTCACTTCTTCAATGATCACAAAAGTAAAATGATCACTAAATATTTATTTTAGACATATGGTTATGATTTACGGAGAATACCTTGAATAACATGAAAAAAAATGTCATTGTTTTCAATATTTGAAACCATATCTTCAAAAATAAAGTAGTTATTTAAATCTTATATTGCTTGTAAACACGATGACATATGAGGATTCCTTGTACTATTTATTATTCTTATACCTGTAAATGATTTTAGTAAGTAATTTTGAATCAAAATAATACACCATGTTTCATTAAAAGTGCTTTGTATTTTCCAGGTATTCCCTGCTAAACACAGCTAAATTTTATTACCGTGCATGTCAAGATTTATCCGGAATCTCATTGATACGCTAATAAATGCCCGGTAAGCGTAAAGCCTAGGATGCCTGTCTTAGTTCATCACTTAATATCTTGCGAACAGAACTTAATGGATTTTCAGGACAGAGCTGTAATCAGTTATGCAAATTGTCCAATATATATTTTATCTAACGAAAGTGAGTATGATACTGACTGAGATTATAAATATAATGTATTGCAAATGTTTGCATTCTATATAAATATATATATATATAGTTTATGATATTATAACTTATTTTAATTTCACTTTGTTATCATGATTAATTCTACATCAAAAGACAATCTGATTATGCATCATATCTGATTTTAGTTGCTGTCAGAAATTTATAGTATTATGTTTCACTTTGGATATGAGAATTTATTGGTATTTTTTTTCATTGAAACAGTAAGAGTATATTCTTCTCTTTTTAAGAATAAAAATTTCATATGTTTCCGTTGATCCCATAATCAGAACAACAACGTAATTTTCTCTTTTGTCTTGACTATTTTAAATGATCAAACCGTTTTAAGATTTTCTCTTCATTCATTATTATTTTAAATGTAAATTCGGAAACAAATATTTATAGAGAAATATCAATCATTATATCTTCGTGATAAGTGTGATGTTTCATTTCAATAGGAAAGTATTTTAATTAACTTTTTAGTAGTATTTTATAAGACAATTCATGACAACATGCAATTTAGCAATTGTTAATAATAAATTTATTGATGTGGTAATCAAAGAAATTTCATGAAACTATCAGAAATAAATTATTTAAAATTATACATATTAATCGGCGATTATACATGAGTTTGAAAAATACAAATTTCGGTAAATTTAGTGATAGTGTAAATTTACATTAGGCATTTAATTTAATTTGGAAAAATCTAAGACATCCGTTTTGAAATATATTTTCTTCTTAAAATAATTTCACATATTTTTATTTCATATTGTAAAGACAAATTTTGAAAACTGAGTAACATCACATGTTGAGGGACATATTATTTCTTTAACTAAATAGGATACCTATACTTAAAGTAAGTGTGTTACACAATCAAATTAAACATTCATATCATAAGATTTGCATATATCTATTGTATCTACAAATATACATCTATTCTATGTTGCTGATTAGATTAACAGGGACATTGAAAGAACGGGAATTTTTAAGTAACCTAAACTATTTATAATATATATATAGTTATAATATATATATATATATATATATATATATATATATATATATAAATATATTTCAGCATTGTTTTTATATATATGATATATATATATATATATATATATACCTACAGCTGCTCAAATATATATTATGATATATATATATAGAATATATATATATATATATATATATGATGATATTCAATATATTTATCTATATATATCTTACAAGCTATTATATATATATATATATAGTAATATATATTTCTCTCTATATATATATATATATCATATATATATATATATATATATATATCTATCTATATATATATATATATATATATATATATATATATATATATATATATATATATATATATATATATATATATATATATATATATATATATATATATATATATATATATATATATATATATATATATATATATATATATATATATATATATATATATATATATATATATATATATGCATGTATATATATAGTTGCATCACACACACAAGTATTGTTATTTAGTAGTAAATTTTTATAAAAATTGTTAATCAAACCCATAATATTTTGTATAACTTTGACTTAGCTTATCAAAAAATATTTTGTATAACTTTGACTAAGCTTATCAAAAATCATTTTGTATAATACATTAATGAGTCTGAAAATCTTAAATCTCGGATATTAACAAAAATATCCATGACATTAAGCAACCAGAATGAAGTTTAAACGAATTTCCTTATAGCTGTTCCTAAAGTTATTCTTAGTTTTTTCTGAGGTTTTCAGTTTCATTTTGCCTGCAAAATATCAATTTAATAAATTTATCACTTATTAATATGCAATTTATAATTAGTCTAAAATTTCAATTTTGACACGCGATACTTTAAGCTTTTATCAACTTTCAATAGTGCAATATTTATATTATATACCAATATTTGAGTCTTTAGAAAAAAATTAAATACGTATTAAATGGATATAATGCATTTTATTTATACTTCTGTATATAGTTAGTTTTCTTTAAGAGTTTTGCTTAGCACTCCTGATAAAACATTTGTAAAGTATATTTAGTATATTTGTAAAGTATATTTAGTATATATTTAGTATTTGTAAAGTATATTAGTATATTCGTAATAAAGTAGATTTTGAAAACTATGTTGAAAATTAATGTTGTTTTACAGTTTTATACAAGGAAAACATTTAAGTGAAAAAATTGCAAAAAGTTTTCATTCATTAAACATAATTATTTATGTTAATTTAATGGAGAGTGGCTCTTGAAACTGAAAATCAAAATTTTAATACATTGATAAATAAAAAGCAAACACTATCATAGAAATTTACAAAGTAATATTATTAACGTTTTATTCAGTTGGTATAGTGACAAATATATAGGACCGGGAAAAGTATATATATATATGTTAAAAATTTACTTAATTCAAAATATTGGTTGATGATTACAGAAAGTTTTCTGTAATGTAATGACCTATATTTAAATTTTGAAAATGTGAAAGAAAAAGTAATTTCATATATTACGGAGAAGACTCAAAGATTATGTGTGTGTGTGTGTGTGTGTGCGTGCGGGCGGGCGTATGTGCGTGTTTGTGTCATACAAGTTTTTTTTTTATCGGATTAAAGCGATATCTCATAGGATTAAAGTAGCCATAACTAGATTCACCAGGCAATTAACTTAAAAAAATTTCAGTTCAAGAACATTATAAGCACCACTTTTGAGTTAATTATAAAGAAACTAATTGCTAGAAATGTTTTAAAAATCTTTATGGATCAAAGAGGAACCTTTATGAAACCAATATCTTTATTAATTTTTTAGTCTTTATGAACATAGAAATCCAATATAAGAGAAACAATGAAACCTCATTACCATAAGCGAACAGTCACAAAAATATATTCACGAATTTCAGTGTCACTTATACACGAAGCCATTGGCTTCTAATGTCTCCATACATTGAAAATTGCACAACATCCAATCACATGTTCTCAGAAACTCCAGCGAATAGTCAGAAACAACGTTCTATTTGAGCAAGTCCCTATAATGCAAAGGCTTTCATTTCGGTGTAATCATTAGATTACACCGAATGATAATGATATCTAGTGAAATGCGTGTTTCTTGAACGGATGCAGAAGAAAAAGGCGAACTGGTGATTGGAAGTATAAATATTTTGGTAATTATTAGCATTTTTATCCCGTTGATGTCTCAAATGGCATTGATGATACTTAATAAAACATAAATGATTCACTCTGACGGATATTCTATTACACTATATGTATAGAGAGAGTGAGAGTTCTTCAAATATCTTTTTTCTTCTCGAAACTTTGTTCTAAATGTAGCACATTATTAAATGTAACACGCACTTTCATTCACTTATTACTTTCCTTGACATTTATTTTATATCTAGAAATTGCAAAATAGTCATTACTATTCAAAAGTTGTAAAGAAAATACGAAAGAATAAAAGTTTAATGGAAAATATTCTACTAATTTACTTCTTTAGTATATTTGGACTAAACTGAATTCATTGTTCACGTGGTTCCCTTGGCTGGGTTATTAACAAAGATTAATTTAAGATCCAATAATTAATTTGAACAGTCAGAAGATATATGTTTAATATAGAAAAGTTGAAAATTAAGGATATTGAAGAAGAGAAATGTTTTTAAAATGAAAACTTTTTATTACGTTTTGGAAAAAGTTACTATTTGCATGAATGTGCAAAGGTTTGTTACTATGCCGTATCCAATTTTGAAAGGCAGTTAGTAGGAAACAGTTTCATCATATTAACCAAAAATGCCTGATGCACATTAAATAATCAAATATCTGTGGGGTGGGGTTAGGTCTAGAATTCGGTGTCTCTGCTTGGTCCCTACATCTGAATTGCGAGGACTACCACCTGGAATGTACAATCTAATTGATAGATCCCAACTTAGCACTAGGTACATGGACGTATGCTGGTGTGCACACACTATTTGCAATCGTACATTAAAAAAAGTTTTAATATTCTTCAATAGACTGAGTTTTTTCTGTATTGAAACATTATTCGTTTGCAATTGTTATTTTTTTCTTTAAGGGGCATACATTAATTTAATTTTCTTGTTTAATATATACATCAATTTTTGTCTGACTGTTTCTAAAATTCATTGATATGAAGTCTGTTAAAGGATTTAATTATTGGATAGAATTCCTTACAAACAAAATATTATATATATATATATATATATATATATATATATATATATATATATATATATAAATATAATATAAGCTTTAATTTTCTTTAATTTCTTATTGAAAATATGAAATTGAAATTTTTGCATTTGGGCATTTTCAGTATGATTAATTGATAATTAACATGTGAAGTTACAATAATATCTAGTTTCCTTATTCCTCTCAAATTTATTAAACTTTATTATTTCTATTTTTATTTTGGATAGATAACTTTTACATAGTTATAAGTTTGTAATATTTAATTTAAAGCTTATCATAACTTTTAATGTTCAAATAATAATTCGATAATCTCATTAAAATATAAGAAATTTTAATCGCTAGAGTATATTTTTAATATACAGCAATTTTAAATAGTAATTTCTCTTAAATTTTAAATTAATATGAAAATAATTGAATTATTATTTTGCATAATTCATGAAATAATTTTGAACAGGTAAATGAATGATTGGATTCAAATTTCATTGTGTAGGTTGATATTTGTTGCAGTTTGGATTTCACTTTAAGCTATACGACATAGCTTATTTAGTTTCCATGCACTGAAAATGATTGCAAATTAAAAGACGTAAATTTTAAATTATTTAAAGACGTTTTTATGTTTATATGCAAAGAGCACTTAAATATTTCTGCACCTAAACTTAAAAAATTATGTTTCATAGAAAATCTAAGAAAATTGCTCACTTTTTAAGAAAAAATTACCATGAGTTTTACATTTCTCAAATAATTAAAAAAAATCAAAGCAACTGATATTTGCTGTTCTGAGTAAATTAGAAAAAAATGCACTATGCTGGATCAATTACCTCTTTTGAAAGTTTCATTTAGAAAACTACATGATTGACATTCCTCAATCATATAAATGTATAAGAATCAGACATAATATAAAAATTTGAATATATATATATATATATATATATATATATATATATATATATATATAATAACATAGTAATAAGAAGAATCCTAACTTCTCATAAAATGAGAATGTCTGAAATAGCTAAACATTTTCTTTCTTAAAATAAATGCTGAATGTGCTCTGTTAGTTGAAGCTAATAATGTCTTACAAATACCAGACTTATTTAATTAGCACAAATAGTTCATTTCTGGACAAAATGTTAAAAGTTAAACAGTTAAAGAAATATTCTAAACATAGATTTAATTATGATTAAATTGTAATTTTTCATTTCCATTGATAGTGTAATATTGTTGATTTTAAATAGAAATTAATTTCCTTTTAATGAAACTTTTTTTCAATATTTGCCAAAATGACAGCCATGCAATAACTTTAATAATGTGTATAATTCAAAATAACTGCGCATAATCTAATTCATTAAATTAAGTTCTAATTAGAGCTAATGCTAATGTGATTAGTTTTAAAATTAAATTATTGTAAATTTAAAAATTTTTATTATGAATAAATAATATCCAGAATATTTAAATTCATAAATTTAAAAGGAAGTTATACAGTACAATAATTATTGTTTATATTATACTTTTGTTTATAAAATAAAAAATCTTTATTCAATTGCTGAACTTAATTAATTTCTAAGGATTGTTCTCGTTCATGCTGACTTTAAGGCTAAAATTAATTTTCCATTATATGAAGATTTAAGAAAATGCTAAATGTGATCAATTAAAATTAAAAATAAAATTACTCGTTTTTTAACTGCGGAGATATTTTATGATTTAATATTTTCTTTTTGACATTATAGCTATATAATACATTGTTTTCGTAATATGTATTGATCGAAATAGCGTCTCTATAATTATTATGTTGATGTGAGCTAATTTTTTTATAATTTTAACACTTTAATGTACCATTTTAGAAACTAAATTATTATTCTCTTAAACGTTTTTACCTTATAAATAACTGTTAAAATATTTGAAAAAAATTCATATGTTTTTATGTCTACAGATTTCAAAATTCAAGGATGGAGATTTGCAGTTATATTGCTGTAATGTCCGATATCTTCCAAAGATTAATCACTTTTGCCTGAAAATTATATTTCTGTAATTTGTTGATATGGAAATGCCTCATTTAATCAGCAATAAATTTAAAATTACTTTCGTCATCCATGGATTACCACATATAAGGGAAGGAGCAATTTCAACTAAAATTTAAAAAACGGTAAACACTAAACATTACGACTACCCGCAGTAACTATGCATGTCATAATAACTTCTTTTTTTCCCTTCGCTGATAAAATATTTTATGGTCAGAGAGAAATTCAAATGAAACGTCTTCAAATAATTCATTTTCAGGAGAATTTTCAAAATATAACATTAACTTTCAATGATACAAAATCCTTATTCATTAAACAATTTCAAAACATCTTACTGAAAATGGACGGATAAAGTCTGTTTTGAATCCCTTAATAAAAGATGAAGTATTGTAATGAAAAAATTTAATAATCTGATTCTCATGATTTCTTTCTGATATGTGTTTTTAATATATGCGATGCCAATTGTAAAATATATAACTTTCTCAGTGCATAAGTAAAAAAATAATTCAGCCATTTTTTGACTTGCTTTATGAAAAAAACGTCTAATTAATATTGTTTGAAACAAAATGTCATCAAAATTAGGAAGTTCTAAAAGTATTTAACTATATTAAGATGAAAATGCTTAATTGATCGACTCATAGTTCTTACTTCAAAATAATAAACATTTTTAAGATAAGTTAAAACGCATACAGGATCTAACTGTGACTATTTGATTTATGCTATATAATATATATATATATATATATATATATAACAATAAGAATGAATCATAATTTACTCAGGATTTTTTAGAACATACAGCGTAACGTACTACAAAGTTCTTACTTTATCATGAAAGGAAAAAGAATCCTTATATCCTTTAAATAATGATTTTGTCCTTTTCACACTAACAACAAGAACATGCGTTGATAGTGGATCATAGCGCGTGTTTTTCTAACCGCTGACCTAACAAATGTATGAAATCTACCAACTTCTTCTTTATCCTATAACTTATATATTAAAAACATTACAGTAAAATGATTCAAAATACAAAATGTGCAAGAGAAAAGGATGTTCTTATATATTTAATTTTTTTAACATTTGGTTATTAAATAATTTAGAAATAATATATATATATATATATATATATATATATATATATATATATATATATATATATATATATATATATATATACATATATATATATTCATGAACTATTTTTATTCGAGTTATATTATTTAAAATATTTCATAATACATATTTCATTGTTATTTACAAATGCTTTATTTATTTTTTAAAAAAATCATCCTATTTATTTGTTAAATAATTTTTAAAAATTAATAAATATTGTTAAAAATATTTTCATAATTATTTTTATTTTTCCCATGTCTTATTGCTTTTATAATTCATACCATCTACAGAACTTGTTACGGTTATGATGCTTCATAGTTAATAATTTACTTACTTGACTAAAATATAATAAATGTTTTTACCCTTAAAGAAATGTTTTATTACATAATTGATGTGATCTCTTTAACTTAAATAATAAATTTTTCCGATCTTTAAGTAATATTTTGTTTGCAAAAAGTCATTTTTAATCATTTTATTGTGTCAGGATCAATGTTTCTAGGAAAAAAATTTACTGTGTTTCATTTAGTTTTTCAACACTTTTCTAATTCCATGTTATTACGCATTTTCATTTCTAAAATCCATATAAATTATATGCAAGGAAATCATACGTATTTAATTCTTAAAAAAATTATCAGTCATTGATTTCATGTCTTCGTAAAGTTAAGCATATTAAATTAAACATACAAAGCCTTCTTTATTCAGAGGCAATAGTGTAAAATTATTTTTATATTTATACTCCATGGGATTGTAATTGAAATCATGTATTCATTACTCAAATTATGCAAAAGGCTCATGCTTGCATGCATTTTTGATCAGATATTACAAAATTTTTATTTATTACTATACGCTATTTTAAGTACACAATTATGGAAATATAATTTGCGGGATTAATTCACATTATTAAGTAACACCTCAGTTAGTAAAATAACATTACTTAATAAAAATATTGCATTATTTTTTTATGTTTTCATTATTTATTTATATTTATTTGATAATATTTAACCCAATATGTATCTATCTTTAACTAACGTGATAGCTTTAACGAGATTGCTTTAAATTACTATAACGAAAAATTATTTTTTGCTTATTGCATAAATTTTTTAATCATTATTAGTTTGAATGCAACAAACTCTCAACAGCAAAATTTTGTCAGAGTGTACACTACACAATGTGATTTTATTGTTAATGTGATCAAAAATATACACATAGAATTAGAATTGTATTGGTATTTTAATCTTTAAATATGGTTGATTATACTATTGATTTATTCAAAGGAAAATATGTTATCCAAAAATTTTGAATACAAATACCCAAATACTATTTCTCCCCCTAGCATGATTATTTTATGTCTGAAAAGTTAATTTTGAAGTAATTGCTCTATATTTTGCTACAGATTTAATATTATTTGACTTAATTACCATGCGAATATCATTCACCTGCTCCTTTGTTTTCAAGTAGATTTAAGTCTCCAGTAACCAGCAAGTAATCTTCTACACAGTAGACGCGCTTATATTGCTTTTCCATCGCAGAAATAGTTGGTGAAAACATTCATCTTCTTTGTTCGGATGGCACAGATATTATCAGAAAAGGACTTTAAAAGGAATTCCAAGAATTCAAATTATAAACACTTACAGTCTCATAAATTTGTTAATCATACAAATGAATGAGACTGTGATTCTCTAATGATTAATGAATCTCTAATTTCACTTAAGATTCTCTAAATATTTGGAAAATCTTTGATGATCATTTTTGGAGTTATTTATTGCAAAAGATCAAAAGATCTCCTTCCTTTAATCTGGTGTCAACTAACTTAATAATTCCTTCAAAAAATCAAACCCAGCACAAAATTTTACTAACAGATCAAGAAAATATTCACCAAGTTAACAAACACAAAGACAACAAAATTACTAAAGCTGAAATACAGAAACAACGATTTTTGTATCGTTACATATTATCCAACAAACCTTATTATTCTGAAATGTTTCAAACAAAATCCCTTATGTTTTAGTCATAATAGTTACAAAAATTGAGGGTAAGAACTAAGTTGATCCTACTTAGTAAACCAGACAACCAGCAAACTAGTAAAATAGTTTTCAAAGCTTCACTGAATAATCGCTCTTCGTGTTTTTCATATTCATCATGTTTTTCATATTTCATATTCAAGTCCATCTATTAAAGTATAAATGTTGTTGGTATGCTCTTAAACTTTTATGCAGAAAATAACTATTGAAATTTTTTTGTGGTAAGGAAAATATCAACTTTTGGTTATTTCTGCTAAGGATATCACCCTTACAATCTAGAAATCAAATGATTGAGCAGAACTTTGAACTATTTTAAATCACAAATGATGTCTTATTTACGAATATGTTTCGTTATTTCTTATTATCCATATTTCGATTATTCAAATGAAATGAATATTCCTAATTTTAATATTTTTGATGTTTTAATTATTTATTAGTTAGAACGTTATTGAAAGTAAGATCATAATCTTCAAATTTCCAGAGATTTTCGTAGTTAATCCAAGAGATAAACAATAAAAATAAAATAATAAAAACGTTTTATCTATATATGCAATGTAGTGAAATTTGCGTAATTGTTACTTCAGTTTCATTATTTAAAAAGAGAATTTAAATTAAGAAGTAACACTATTATCAAATATATCATTGTGATTTAAATCTAAGCACAATAACTTGCTTTATCTCGTTATTTTCAAACAATATTCAGTATTGAACAAATTCATGTGTTAAATAAACATTATATTTATGTGATATTTATTTGCATATTCACTACAAACAATTTAGATACAATATTTAGCTTATTTTATATAATTAATATAGGTAATAGTAGTTTCTTTTTCTTTTGGAACTCAGCAAGTGCTGTGTGTCAGTCGTTGAAATTGGTTTTCTTTATTATTGTTCTTAATTAAACTTTTCATTAATTCATCTTCGGATTTCATCAATATCGGATCATTATTAAGTGTTTTCAACAGTGGTATGGTACTAAGTCCATATCTAATTTTTCAAAAATTATAATTGTTTCCTTAGTTTTTAGTTTTAAGTAAAATTTATTTCCAGAAACAATACACATTCCTTGTGAATTTACAAAGAACAATTAAAAATACAATGGTAAAACACCAATAATTTCTTTTCTATTTGAATAATATGTTATTTTTCTAAAATTTCTAAAATTCCATTCAAAATTATAATAAAAAATAGCTTGAGGTTTATCAGCTTATAATGGGTAGCCATTTATTCCTTTTGAATTTTTATGATATATGTGTGATGCCATACGTGAATGCAAATGGTGATGAATAAATTTCTTTTTTTTATTTTAAAGCAATTCCGAAGGAATTTTTTTTCTAATTTTTCAGTGAATATTTTTATATTTCTATTTTAATAACATTTGTGGAAACATATAGTACGAAAATAAATTTTTACTAATTATATTAGTTCCTTTCAAACTAAAATGCAACACAAGATAAACCCTTTCCTTCAGACCTGATCTTCCTCAAATCATATCTTTCCTAATTATAATAATTTGTCCGTCATTAAAGATATAATTAAATATTCCAAGGGTAACTATCTAATTTACCACAAGAAAACTAAAATTTTATATTCTACAGAGTTTTCAGGCTTGTATTTCTAAAATGGGGAAAAGCTGACTGCGAAAAAAACCTATATAGTGAGAATAAAATACCTTCGTATTACCCCTAACCATGAGCGCTATACATCTGATAGGATTAATTATATCAAACTTAAAGACATTTTTCTGGAGTTTATACTATCTACCAAAGTAGAAAGTTTTTTCTTTATTTGGAACATTGGTAATGCTTTTATCTTATAACTCATTTTCTATACTTATATCTGCTTAAGAATGTGGTATTGGTAAGCATACATTATGAGATTTCAGCTTCGCAAAAGATGATATATTGAGATAATTTAATCCTACTTTTAACTTTCTACTTCTATTTTTCTTTTGTGGTACAGAATCAATATTCCATTCAATGAACTTAAAGTCAATGTAAGCCATTGATAAGACAAGTCTTGCTTACATTTACGTAACACAGGTTGTCAAATTTCTTACATCTGATGAACAGAAGATATGATTAACTCAATTCTAATATTAGTTACATCAAAAAAGAAGCTCATAACTTTTATGAATTAAACAATCAAGCATTATCATTATTTTAAAATATAAGTATTGTTCTCAAATATATCAAATATTATTTGGGACATCATAGAAATTACTTTGTATATTTACTAACCCGATATTCAAAAGCGAAGTCAACCTTATATCAAGCATATGTTGCGATTCCTCAACAGAAAAGTTATTCGGTAATGTAAAGTTTTGGGTGCGTTTAAAACTATATTTAATTCCACATTTCCCTTTCATAAATTAACAAAAGGGAAATGCCTAGTCAATTATTCAAGCATTAAAATACTTTTACTGTCACCTATAACGTTTCAGTTAATAGTGTGATATTGTTGTTTATTTAAATATTAGACTTTTAATTATGAATTATTAGCTACGAATTTTAAACCAAATAAAAAAATATTGTTAAACTATAATTTCAATCCTACTGATTTTTTATCAAAACATAATTTTCATGTTTATTGAAAATATACATAAATGTTTAAAAAGAAATTCGATGCAAAAATGTTTTAGGTTATATTGGCTTAATTGGAAACATTGTGGCAAATTAAAAAGTAAAATATTAATAATTTAAATCATATTAATATAAATCTTATTTTATTTCTGATATAAATCACCACAATTGTATAATTATTATAAAGTTAATGGTATGAGAAAATTAATTAAGCATTTTTGTAAGAATTTTTAATTTTATATAAAGAATTACTATTTCATATGGATACCATACAGAACACAAAAACGTTTTGTATTTACTAAAAAGAAATACACGAATCTTGAAACAAAGTTGTTTCATAAAATCTTTCATGCAGATATTTAAGCTTTCTTAGATATTTTAAGAAAAATATTTGTGCTTTATATTTATTCGCATAATATATAACATAAAAGTATTTTTTAAAGATTTTAATTAAAAAATAAAATTTTATTTAAAGAAAACAGCTGAGAATTTTTTTCACTACTATAGATAAAAAATTAATGATACATTGATCGATAATAGGAATTTTATTAAATCAATATTATTTGTTGTAATGTGATACTTATATAATATTTACTATGAAACATAACACTGATACTTTATAATATTTAATAATTACGAAATAATTACACTTTAAAAGCAAATTGTTTACTTTAAAAAATTCTTAAAATTATATATTCAATAAATAAGAAATTTTCATAACATTAATTGTTTCTTACATTTTTCTATTTAATTATATAGTAGATAAATATCCGAAACAAAATTAAAACAATACTTAATGGAAAAGATATAATTCCAATTTTCTTCATTTTATGGTTATTATTTCCATTTAACATTGTCTTAAATATTGATAAACCCATGAGATATCATGATATCTTGCTATATAAGAATTCAGTTGTTAAGCTTATCTATATATAACCTTAACAACTGAATTCTTAAATAAAATATATAAAAAGGCATTGAAGGTAATATGCTGAAAAAGCATGTACTACACTCTAATGTTTTTGATTCTTTGAACTATGATTTAATGTTTCACGGACAAATATCATACATTTAATATTACCATAAGAAACCCCTCTCTTGAAATGATTCATTTTTCTTTGTATTGTTACTAAGCTGGGAAAAATTATTAATCCAACAACACAATTGATTGTGGGTGTTTAGAGGAGATAAGGATTCTTATGGAATCCATTGAGAATGTAATGATGAAATGCTGTCATCAATCAATAGAGTTCTGAAATTTTTATCATCTTCGTACTAATAAACTTTATTTGAATAATGAGTTACATGAGAAAAATTTGTAAACTTCTTAAATTTATCGTAATTTCATTAGAAAGATTCAGGTAAATTTGAAAGTACCATGTAATTTGTATCTAATCTAAGAAACTGTGAGAATATATTGTAACGAACTCCAGATACATCGATTAGTTAAATAAAAACATTTTTCTTGACAAACCTCATAATGAATACAATGATAAATTTATTTAACAAATTGATAGCTCTAATATGTCACAGATTTCCCAAATAATGAATATGTTTTGGATGTCCCACTCAAAAAAAGTTTATTCAAAAATAGAAAAGTATATTTAAATGTGTGTATAGTACTTATACATATGCTCTATGCAATGTAGAATGTAGTAAGTAATTATTTTTACCATTGTTATATGCAAAAAAAATGGTCTGTAAATGCGTACTGAATTTTTTTTAAATAAAAAGAAAATACATTTAAATTGCATTTGTAAATATTTTTAAAGTAAAATATTATCAAATATTTTTACAGTTGTTATTTTTGTTTGTGTCTTTCTTTTACTTTCTACTGAAACATCAATTACAATGTATTTGATTAAATCCCATGTAACTATGATAGAAAAATTGTGCAAATGACATAAAAATAGAGGTATTATGTAATTTATAAAATTACTACATTTTTATTCATATATTATATAGAAAATAAGATTGCAAACTTTTTCCTTCCAAATATGGATATTTTTTGCATAAGCAAATGGTAATTTGCATTTTAACGTACTACTCATTTATTTTACAAACGAAAATCTTATGTTAACTTAACGCAATAGAGATGCCCAATGCACTATCAGCAGTTTCATGATTGTACATATATGCAGCCTTACTTACATTGACGGGCAGAAATCTTACCTTGAGTGCACAAAGTGCACTTCTGCACATGCCTCCCCTGAATATCTCTATTTTGTAGTGCTTTTGCATAAGGACTTTATTACGTTACCTCTTGTTGCATATAACTTTGAGCATTCATGACTTTATGGACATGGTCCAGCTTCCAGTTAGACCTTGAGAAATAAACCACATAACGACAAAGGGTAATTAAATAAACCAAAAACTCACCCGAGAAGAATAAACATAATTTACAAATAGTCCTAATATAGGAAATAAATTCGTTCATTTGCAAACGAGCTCTTCAAAATTTTAATAGTTATTAACCTGCCAAAATTGATATAGTTGTCATTTTCTATTCAAGCGGGAAAACATTTATTAAAATCCAAGAAAATAGATGAAATATTATCACAGGCAATAAGTCATGCTTTATCAAAAATATTCAAAAGTAATTTACTTTTCATAAGTAATTTGAATTTAAAATTACATTTGGAATCAAAATATTCGTGTAAAAATAAATAAGATACTGGCCATAACATTTGCAGAAAAAAAAATCTAACTTTAAATACTGCTTTGAAAGTTTGAAGTTTCCTTTAAAACTACTTTACATAATCAGAAAATTTGAGAAAATCATTAATCAAATGCCGTTCCTCCACTCTTATTGATAAATGAATTCTTTCGTTTAAATTATGTTTTCAAATTAGATAATATCTATGTTAGTCTTTCTAGGAAAAAAAAATGTTTTCATAAATATGAAGTTCATTTTTTATTTGGTTTTGAAATCATATATTATAGTTAGTAAAATGATTAATGTACATACGAAAGACATTCTAAAGAAGAAATCTTAATATGTTTAAATATTTTGACTAAAAGAGAATTCTTTGAATTTGATAAAGCAAACTAGTTGTGATGCTTATTAATAATGTTTTTTTCTTCTTACTATTTTTTAATTATTTCATTAATTCTGAAATTTGGTTTGTAAATGCCTTCTCCCTTAAAGATTGGCAACTGTTAGAGAGTTAAAGTATCAATGTGTTTAATTATACGATAATTAACATACTTTGATTTGATTCCTTCAAACACAATTTAAATTAAAATGTATTTCACATAATTTAAATTATCTTATAGTTAAATAATCATAGGAAATTATTTTTATGTACATCATATCTCAGTAATAATGAAAAATTT